>CM057086.1:36268956-36344938 GCA_029959045.1 Taenioides sp. WSHXM2023 | reverse complement strand
ATTATGCAATGGTAATTCAGGAAGTCTGGGAAAGCATGGTCCTGCCTGCACTTGGCAATAAATCCATTCACACGCCCAACCATTGCGGGTGCTCCATCCGTGGTGATAGACACCAATTTGTACACCGGGAGCTGGGTTTTCTCGATAAAGTTTTTGAACGACTGAAATATGTCCTCTCCTCGCGTTTGTTTTTTCATGGGCAGTACTGTTAATAGCTCCTCTTTTGCAGTGATATCACTAAACACCATACGAATGAAAATGCACATCTGGGCTGTGTCACTCACGTCCGTAGATTCGTCCAACTGCACTGAAAAACACTCGCAATCTCCGATGTCCTTCCACATTTGCTGGGTTAAATCCTTGGCCATGGCTTCGCAGCGCCGTGTAACCGTACATCTTGAAAGCTGGAGCGCTTTGATCGAAGATAATATTTCGGCCTTATTTTTAAAGTCCTGGAACAATGAGTCAGCTCCTTCAACGAATGCCTCTTTTACCATCTCTCCGTCTTGGAAGGACTTCTTGCTTTTAGCGATGACATGACTCACCCGGAACGATGCTTCGGTGGCGGCTTTTGATCTTGAAGTACGTTGTGTGAAAAATGTCTGCTGTCCGGACAACTGGGATTTTAGTTCCTTCACCTTTCTCTTTCTCAGCTCGCTTTTCGGCAGAAAGTCAGTGTCGTATTTTCCATGAACAGTCCGAAAATGCCGCTCCACATTTCCCTTCTTTGGTATTGCGAGGGTACACAGGCAGATGAGGCAAACGCACTTCGAAAATGTCATCGTGAAAAAAAAGTCCTCCTCCCATTCCGTATGAAAGTGGTAAGTTTTTGTCTTCTTACTTAGTCCAGCATCCCCACTCATTTTATACCCTTTCTTAAGTATTTTTCTTAAGAAAAAACCAAGGGCTAAAAGTTGGCAGTAACTCGCTGACTAGCTTGTTAGTTTTGCTGCACTTAAGAGCATGGAGTGATCTAAGCGTCCGAAATATTCAGATGTCATCTGACTGGCTGCCCGTATATCAATCAAGTGATGGGATGGATGATTGGCTGACATCTATTTTCTTTAACGTCAGGCGATCTACCAGTACTACCTTCGAGATCGACTGGTAGATCGCAATCGACGTAATGAGCACCCCTAGAATGTTCCACAGTATGGCATTAAACCTTTCTATCTTCATGGAGACCAAACCAAACCAAGTTACAGGTCAGATCTGTGGAGAGGCGACCCCACTCACAGTCAGAATGTCTGTTTTTCTAGGTATTTTTGAGCTCTAAAACCACCTGTAATTGAATAAATGTAAAGTAGAGCTGTTTAATGTCACACTGTGGAACATTCCAGACAGAGCAATGACGTATCCATAGAAACAAGCAGGTGATAAAGCCCCAACCAAAAAGTTACACAGTGCAGCTTTAAGATGTACAGTCCCCAATAAATAATAATCTCTACAAACAAAGACAAAAACATGAGCGTCTGTGTCCGGTGCTGTTCCTGGGAAAGTGTAAAGACATGAGCACCTGTCTGTGGTCCCTGTCTGTGGTCCCTGTCTGTGGTCCCTGTCTGTGGTCCCTGTCTGCGGTGAGCACCTGTCAGCGGTGTTTTACCTGTCGGCGGTGTTGTACCTGTCGGTGGTGTTGTACCTGTCTGTGTGTTGTGGTTCTTCCGGTTCTTGTCGTCCTTTTCACTCGTCCCCTGCTCTTCCTTTTTGTCATTTTTGGGGCGATCTCTGTCTTTCTTTTTCTTCTTCTTCTCTTTGTTTTTCTCTGGCGTTTCTTCGGGGGGGTCAGAGGTCGTCGGCGTGGGCGCCGCGCCTGGAACACAACAAATCAAACGGTGTAAATGTTCTGTGGACGGTGTATGAACCATGTCCAAACCAAAGGAGACGAGTGAATTCAGGAAGTAAAAAGTTCCAGACAACGGCGCCGTCTGTGGCTCCCGGTGCTTTTCTCCCAGTGACCCCCGTTTTCCCGGAGCTGACGCCGGTGACCCCCAGAGGCCGTTTTATTTATTTATTTAACGTTATTTTTTATTTTGTGGTTAATTAAAGGTTTTATAGAGGATTTTCCAAGGAACGAGAAAGGGCAGATGTGTGGTTACCGCGGTTACCTGGCGTGGCTGGGGGGGTGGAGGTTTGGGGGTTGTTGCCGTGGTTACCTGGCGTGGCGGGGCGGAGGTTTGGGGGTTGTTGCCATGGTTACCTGGCGTGGCGGGGGCAGAGGTTTGGGGGTAGAAGGAAGCGGGCAGCTCGGTGGCAGAGTCGTCGGCGTTCTCGTCGGCTTCGCCTGAACCTGAGCCCAGAGAAAAGAGCCGCTTCCTCTCCCTGCTGCGCACCTGCTCCTCCTGCTTCAGACTCCAGACTGAAACACACAAAACAGCACAGCTAACAGGAGGCACTGCTCTGTCTGCAGCTACAGCACATCCTCCACTGAAACACACACAACATCATACAGAGCTACAGGAGGCACTGCTCTGTCTGTCTGCTCTGTTTGACTTTAATCTGAGTGACTCTAATGAAATCTAATGAAACACAACCTCAGGGCTACAATCTGTACAACCTGTATGAGCACGCACACACACACACACACATGCATATGAAACACGGGAAACAAACACAGGGACAGGACAGGGATAAAGCTCCACTGCGGGACATTTCCTCACATTAGGACAGGGTGTGAGAGAAAAGAGACCATTTTGAGTTTTGGTTGTGGGTTCACTTACTGGAAAAGCGCCTCTTTGCCAGTAGTTTTTCCGTTGTGCCGTTGAGCATTAGCACTTGCAGGGCGTACTCCTGTGTAGAGTCCAGCCCGGCCACAGTGGCGCGCCCCCTGGTGGTGGTCAGCATCAGTTCAGGCTGAGGCACATCTGAAACACAAGAGTCACATGACAACGTCAGTCCGTGTGTTTAACCAACAACCAGGAGGTCCCCGGTTCAAATCCCTCACTGTGTCCTTGAGCAAGACACTTCTACAGCAGGGGTCCATATCAGGGGGAGGGGCCAACAACAACAGCTGTGGTCCCAAGATGACCACCGCTTCAGACAGACGCAAAGACAAACTCCACTTTATTGTAAACAACGAAGCAGAAAAACGGACAATCCACAAGTTCAGTTCATTTTCTGTCTGACAGCGGGAAATGTGCAGTTAAACCCAGTGAAGTCCACTAGAGGGCGCTCTATAGTGCCTCTGTGTATTTAATCTGGTGAAATTTGTTGCTATAAAAATCGTATTGCTGAACATAAAAAATCCAAATCACCTCTGTTATATTAAACAGATCCACAGTGTGTGTCGGTACAAAATCTAAAACCTGTGAAAAAGTGAAACCTGAGTTTTTGTGGAGCTCTGAATGATTCTGCCGCTCTGCCACAACGAAATCCACAGACTCAGGACAGAGACGCAGTTTATGAACCAGGTTTATGTTTTTATGATCGAGATTTTATGAGAACAGATTTAACCGAACGCCGCACTTCAGCCTAAACCAACCTGTGTGTGTGTGTGTTTAATGTGTGTGTGTGTGTGTGTCTGTGTGTAGTGTGTATCTGACCTGTGATGGGTTTCACTCGGACCTTGTACACCTGCACTGGCCCCTCCGGCTCCTTCCACTTCACCTGGAGCCGCTCCTCAGAGAGAACGGTGAGCTTCAGACGCCCTGAAACACAGACAGAGTTGGGATTCCCACCGCGACAGGCACCGCAGACCTGACGACTGCCGCTATGACCGCTGCTACAACCGCCGCTATGACCGCCGCTATGACCGCCGACCACCACTACGACCACTGCTACGACCGCCGCTACGACCGCCGCTATGACCGCCGACCACCGCTACGACCACCGCTACGACCACCGCTACGACCGCCGCTACGACCGCCGCTATGACCGCTGCTACAACCGCCGCTATGACCGCCGCTATGACCGCCGACCACCACTACGACCACTGCTACGACCGCCGCTACGACCGCCGCTATGACCGCCGACCACCGCTACGACCACCGCTACGACCGCTGCTACGACCGCCGCTACGACCGCCGCTATGACTGCTGACCACCGCTACGACCGTCGCTATGACTGCCGCTACGACCGCCGCTACAACCACCGCTACGACCGCCGACCACCGCTACGACCACCGCTATGACCATCACTACGACCGCTGCTACGACCACCGCTACGACCGCCGCTACGATCATTACTACGACCGTTGCTACGACCGCCACTACGACCACTGCTACAACAACTGCTACGACCCCCGCTACGACCGCCGCTACGACCGCTGCTACGAGCGGCCGCGTCAACAGGTCAACAGGTCAACAGTAAAAGCCGAGAACAAAGGCTCCATGTCCCCAGCCTCCCCCGGGATCTGGGAGAAATTCTCCTGGAGTTGAAGGTCCCCCTGACAGAGGCTCTGCCAGATGTTCCCAACAGACCTTCACGATACGGTTTGGTTTGCCAGGTGTTTCCGGCTTCCTCCTCCGCCCGCGGACCAAACTCACAGCCAGGTGGTGCCCCTCTCTTCACCCGAGTGTCCAAGACACACGGCCGGAGGTCAGATGACATGACAACAGTCGATCATCGACCTCCAGCCCAGGGCGTCATGGTGCCACGTGCACCGATGGACCCTTGTGCTGGAACATGGTGTTTGTTATGGACAAACCGTGAAACCTAAACCCTGTGATGGTTAAACTGTCCTGCTCCTCTTTATTTAAAATCATATTTGACATATTTTCACATGTTTAAAGTTTAAGTGGTTCTAAAATAAAACTCAGATCTGACCTCTTCTCTTCCTTCATCATAAATCACTCACTTTTTCCACCAGAGCATCTCAACAACACTCGTCTTTCAGTCCCTCTGTGTCACCCTCCATTCTTTCCTCCCTCTCTCCTTCTCTCTCCTTCTCTCTCCTCTCCCTCTGTCCTTCCTCTCCTCCTCTCCCTCCCTCTCCAGCTGCTCCTCTCTAAAAGCCCTTCCCCCCATCTCTCTCTTTCTCTCTCTCTCCCTCTCTCCTCCCACTTTTCTCTGTTTTCTCTGTCCCTTTCCCCCCATTTTGTTTTCCCTCTCTCAGTCAAAGATGGCCCCCCCCTCCTCTTCCTCTCCTCCTCCTCTTCCTCTCCTCCATGAGTCCCTCTCTCAGTAAAAGCACTTCTTGTTTCAGGGGTTTTGTGGAAAATAAAAAGTCAGGGCTGATTTAGTGCAGAGGTCAAAGGTCATGTCACACAGACGTCACCCACTTCCTGTTTGATACAATCCCACAATCCCCTCTGACCCCGAGACCAACCCAGAACTCAACCAGAACCACAACAGGCCTAAAATAGGACTGAACCAGGACTGAACCAGGACTGAACCAGGACTGAACCAGGACTAAACCAGGACTGAACCAGGACTGAACCAGGACTGAACCAGGACTAAACCAGGACTAAACCAGGACTAAACCAGGTCTGAACTTGTGTCAACAGTCAAGACTCTAGAATGAGACGTTAAAGAGCCACAAACACCCAGAGCCACAGAGTGGGGTTTCTCCTGTGGCTGCTCGGCTCACACACTGAGCAGCTTTCAGGTTTTTGAGCTCAGACCATCGCGCAGCAGAGGACAGATGTCAGGGACTGTTGGATTTTGTGAAATGAAATGTTTGTTTTTCATGTTTCCATGGAGACTGGGGAGAGGCTAATGAAGGAGCTAACTGTAGGTGAAATCTGAAATACTGCAGACTTTTAACACCAACTGTGGCTGAAGACCTTCCAGAGGAAACACACAGAGAAACAACCGAGCAGAGAAACAGAGACTCAAGATGGCGTCGTGCCCGTCGGCCTCTGTGACACAGTTTTATCAGCGCGGCTCTGATCCTTCGCCGCGTCCAAACACTCCTCCCACCACAGTGAGACTCAAACCTCACACCACCCATCACACCCACCTGTCAATCACACCCACCTGTCAATCACACCCACCTGTCAATCACATCCACCTGTCAATCACACCCACCTGTCAATCACACCCACCTGTCAATCACACCCACCTGTCAATCACATCCACCTGTCAATCACACCCACCTGTCAATCACACCCACCTGTCAATCACATCCACCTGTCAATCACACCCACCTGTCAATCACACCCACCTGTCAATCACATCCACCTGTCAATAACATCCACCTGTCAATCACACCCACCTGTCAATCACACCCACCTGTCAATCACACCCACCTGTCAATCACACCCACCTGTCAATCACATCCACCTGTCAATCACACCCACCTGTCAATCACACCCACCTGTCAATCACACCCACCTGTCAATCACATCCACCTGTCAATAACATCCACCTGTCAATCACACCCACCTGTCAATCACACCCACCTGTCAATCACATCCACCTGTCAATCACACCCACCTGTCAATCACACCCACCTGTCAATCACATCCACCTGTCAATCACACCCACCTGTCAATCACACCCACCTGTCAATCACACCCACCTGTCAATAACATCCACATGTCAATCACACCCACCTGTCAATCACATCCACCTGTCAATCACATCCACCTGTCAATCACACCCACCTGTCAATCCCATCCACCTGTCAATAACACCCACCTGTCAATAACACCCACCTGTCAATCACACCCACCTGTCAATCACACCCACCTGTCAATAACATCCACCTGTCAATCACATCCACCTGTCAATAACATCCACCTGTCAATCACATCCACCTGTCAATCACATCCACCTGTCAATAACACCCACCTGTCAATCCCATCCACCTGTCAATAACACCCACCTGTCAATAACACCCACCTGTCAATCACACCCACCTGTCAATAACATCCACCTGTCAATCACACCCACCTGTCAATCACACCCACCTGTCAATCACATCCACCTGTCAATCACACCCACCTGTCAATCACACCCACCTGTCAATAACACCCACCTGTCAATCACACCCACCTGTCAATCACGCCCTCTGGTGCCATTATAACACGTGTGTGTTTTGTGTATCTTGTGTTACTGTAGAGTTGTGTATTGTGTGTTACTGTTGTGTTACTGTGGTGTGTTACTGTGGTGTGTTACTGTGGTGTGTTAGTGGTGTGTTACTGTTGTGTGTTACCTTGTCCACAGACTCCAGGGCTCAGCAGCAGCAGCAGCAGAGCAGAGAGGAGGAGGAGTCTGTGTGAGGAAGAGGTGGAGGAAGAGGTGGAGGAAGAGGTGGAGGAAGAGGTGGAGGAGGAGGTGGAGGAGGAGGTGGAGGAGGAGGTGGAGGAGGAGGTGGAGGGCGGAGGCATCGTTTCCTGGAAACACAACAATATTGTGTAAGAGAAAAATAACAGACAAAACACGACATCAGCACGATCAAAACACAACGCAGATACACACACGAGTATCCCCGGGTTTCACATGCAGGTGGAGTGTGACGTCACCCACAGGTTCAGCTCCAAATGAGGCTCATCGAGGCCATCAGTCCACAACAGGAAGAACAATTTATTTATGGACAAAATAGAGAAATAGACCAGAGTGAGGAGCTTGACAGCAGGGGTCAAAGGGCAGAGTGAGGAGCCTGACAGCAGGGGTCAAAGGTCAGAGTGAGGAGCAGAGAGAGGGGTCACGCTTTATACACACAAACTGAACTAGAGCCAGAGTCCATGGAGCCCAAACACACCCATGAACACTTCCTGTTCCTTCAAGCTGGTGAGCAGATTAGCTCTGTCCAATTCTGCATGACCTGCAGCTCTGAAAGCCCCTGCCCATGACCTGCAGCTCTGAAAGCCCCTGCCCATGACCTGCAGCTCCTGCCCATGACCTGCAGCTCCTGCCCATGACCTGACCTGAAAGCCCCTGCACACATTGGACGAGACGGGGGATTGTTTTTCCAGGTACTAGGTTCACTTTCTTGTCTTGTTTCTTCAGATCTTGAGCTCGCCTTTGTCTGGACCTGAGCTGGATGGAAACCGGAGACACAGGGAGAACATGCAAACTCAGCACAGAAAGGATCCAACCAAGAACCTTCTTGCTGTGAAGTGTGAGTGCTAACCACTGTCTGCTCCCTCGGTCTGGTAAAGTTTAATGATGTTTCCCATGACCCCCCCCCCCCCCCCGGCTAACGGCTAACGGCTAACGACCCCCACAGAGCCGTGATTACAGACGACGCCTCACAGGCTCTAATCAGACTAACCACCGTTTACAGCAAACCAGACTTTCCAGCAGCAGGGAGGGCATCCGACACACATCTGCAGATCACCCAGAAACAATGGACCTGCCCCCATCTCCACTGATACTCGATACCGATCTCCACTGATACTCGATACCGATCTCCACTGATACTCGATACCGATTCTGATCCCACAGTGATAATAAAACCCTCTTTCTTCAGACAAAACCCTGTGATTTTCCACATTCAACTGGAAAACTTTGTTTTCTATTCCCACATGTCCTGATATCTGTGTAGTCATGGTTTAGTCCTGGTGTAGTCCTGGTTTAGTCCTGGTTTAGTCCTGGTTTAGTCCTGGTTTAGTCCTGGTTTAGTTCTGGTTTAGACCTGGTTTAGTCCTGGTTTAGTCCTGGTTTAATCCTGGTTCAGTCCTGGTTTAGTCCTGGTTTAGACCTGGTTTAGTCCTGGTGTAGTCCTGGTTCAGTCCTGGTTTAGTCCTGGTTTAGACCTGGTTTAGTCCTGGTTTAGTCCTGGTTTAATAATGGGACTTTTTTAGGATCCAGACCTGAGGAACATGAGGAGTGAGTTTTGATTCTAGTTTTAGGATCGATTCACAATACTTATGACAGATACAGATAATACTCCCTACAGCTGTACAACAGCCCTGTGTCCTGTCAATCATCATTTTTGCAGTTTTCCTTATGAGCTCTTGTACAGCTGAGATTTTGTATTACTTATTTTGAATTTTATTTTGACTTGTACATTTACATTTATATAATTCTGCTTTATTTGACACGTGACTCTTGCTTTTTTTTTTTGCTACTTATTTAGAATTTATTATGACCGTTTACACCTTTACACTTTATTATTAATGATATATTGTGACGTGTGAGCGTCTGTGTTCAAACATTTCCATGTGGATCAATAAAGTTTGTCTAAGTCTAAGTCTAAGTCTAAACTACAGTGATACTAGAGTCTGGGAGGGCATCAGGTGTAATGGTTGTATAACTCTTTGTTCGTCAGCGCGGTGGTATGTGCGGCGTGAGCAGATCTCAGACACGCTGCGACTTGTGACTCAAACAAAGACAAGATCCTTTTATATCCTCCTCCTCCCCACACAGAACTGTCCCTGCAGGAGTCAGAGAGAGTCAGAGAGAGGCAGAGAGAGTCAGAGAGGCAGAGAGAGGCAGAGAGAGGCAGAGAGTCAGAGAGAGTCTGAGAGAGTCTGAGAGTCAGAGAGAGGCAGAGAGAGGCAGAGAGAGGCAGAGAGTCAGAGAGAGTCAGAGAGAGTCAGAGAGAGTCAGAGAGAGGCAGAGAGAGTCTGAGAGAGGCAGAGAGAGGCAGAGAGAGTCTGAGAGAGTCTGAGAGAGTCTGAGAGTCAGAGAGAGGCAGAGAGAGTCAGAGAGAGGCAGACAGTCAGAGAGAGTCAGAGAGAGGCAGAGAGAGGCAGAGAGTCAGAGAGAGTCTGAGAGAGTCTGAGAGAGTCTGAGAGAGTCTGAGAGAGGCAGAGAGAGGCAGAGAGAGACAGAGAGAGACAGAGAGAGAGAGAGAGTCAGAGAGAGGCAGAGAGAGGCAGAGAGAGGCAGAGAGAGTCTGAGAGTCAGAGAGAGTCTGAGAGAGTCTGAGAGAGTCAGAGAGAGGCAGAGAGAGGCAGAGAGAGTCTGAGAGTCTGAGAGAGTCTGAGAGTCTGAGAGAGTCTGAGAGAGTCTGAGAGTCAGAGAGTCAGAGAGAGGCAGAGAGAGGCAGAGAGAGGCAGAGAGAGTCTGAGAGAGGCAGAGAGAGGCAGAGAGAGTCTGAGAAAGTCTGAGAGTCAGAGAGAGGCAGAGAGAGTCAGAGAGAGGCAGAGAGAGTCTGAGAGAGGCAGAGAGAGTCTGAGAGTCAGAGAGAGTCAGAGAGAGGCAGAGAGAGTCTGAGAGAGTCTGAGAGTCAGAGAGTCAGAGAGAGGCAGAGAGAGGCAGAGAGAGTCTGAGAGAGGCAGAGAGAGGCAGAGAGAGTCTGAGAGAGTCAGAGAGAGTCAGAGAGAGTCTGAGAGAGTCTGAGAGTCAGAGAGAGGGAGAGAGAGGCAGAGAGAGTCTGAGAGTCTGAGAGAGTCTGAGAGTCAGAGAGAGTCTGAGAGAGTCTGAGAGTCAGAGAGAGGCAGAGAGAGGCAGAGAGAGTCTGAGAGTCTGAGAGAGTCTGAGAGAGGCAGAGAGAGTCAGAGAGAGTCTGAGAGAGTCAGAGAGAGGCAGAGAGAGGCAGAGAGAATCTGAGAGAGGCAGAGAGAGTCTGAGAGTCAGAGAGAGTCTGAGAGAGGCAGAGAGCGGCAGAGAGAGTCTGAGAGTCAGAGAGAGTCTGAGAGAGTCTGAGAGAGGCAGAGAGAGGCAGAGAGAGTCTGAGAGAGGCAGAGAGAGACAGAGAGAGGCAGAGAGAGTCTGAGAGAGTCTGAGAGTCTGAGAGAGTCTGAGAGAGGCAGAAAGAGGCAGAGAGAGTCTGAGAGAGGCAGAAAGAGGCAGAGAGCGTCTGAGAGAGGCAGAGAGAGTCTGAGAGAGGCAGAGAGAGACAGAGATAGTCTGAGAGAGTCTGAGAGTCTGAGAGAGTCTGAGAGAGTCAGAGAGTCAGAGAGAGGCAGAGGGAGGCAGAGAGAGGCAGAGAGAGTCTGAGAGAGTCTGAGAGAGGCAGAGAGAGGCAGAGAGAGGCAGAGAGAGTCTGAGAGAGGCAGAGAGAGGCAGAGAGAGTCTGAGAGTCAGAGAGAGTCTGAGAGAGTCAGAGAGAGGCAGAGAGAGGCAGAGAGAGTCTGAGAGAGGCAGAGAGAGTCTGAGAGTCAGAGAGAGTCTGAGAGAGTCTGAGAGAGGCAGAGAGAGGCAGAGAGAGTCTGAGAGAGGCAGAGAGAGACAGAGAGAGGCAGAGAGAGTCTGAGAGAGTCTGAGAGAGTCTGAGAGAGGCAGAAAGAGGCAGAGAGAGTCTGAGAGAGTCTGAAAGAGGCAGAGAGCGTCTGAGAGAGGCAGAGAGAGTCTGAGAGAGGCAGAGAGAGGCAGAGAGAGTCTGAGAGAGTCTGAGAGAGTCTGAGAGAGTCTGAGAGTCTGAGAGAGTCTGAGAGAGTCTGAGAGTCAGAGAGTCAGAGAGAGGCAGAGGGAGGCAGAGAGAGGCAGAGAGAGTCTGAGAGAGTCTGAGAGAGTCTGAGAGAGGCAGAGAGAGGCAGAGAGAGGCAGAGAGAGTCAGAGAGAGTCAGAGAGAGGCAGAGAGAGTCTGAGAGAGTCAGAGAGAGGCAGAGAGAGTCTGAGAGAGGCAGAGAGAGACAGAGAGAGGCAGAGAGTCTGAGAGAGTCTGAGAGTCTGAGAGAGTCTGAGAGTCAGAGAGAGGCAGAGAGAGGCAGAGAGAGTCAGAGAGAGGCAGAGAGAGTCTGAGAGAGTCAGAGAGAGGCAGAGAGAGTCTGAGAGAGGCAGAGAGAGACAGAGAGAAGCAGAGAGAGTCTGAGAGAGTCTGAGAGTCAGAGAGAGGCAGAGAGAGTCTGAGAGAGTCTGAGAGTCAGAGAGAGGCAGAGAGAGGCAGAGAGAGGCAGAGAGAGTCAGAGAGAGGCAGAGAGAGTCTGAGAGAGTCTGAGAGAGTCAGAGAGAGGCAGAGAGAGTCTGAGAGAGTCTGAGAGAGTCTGAGAGAGTCTGAGAGAGTCTGAGAGTCAGAGAGAGGCAGAGAGAGTCTGAGAGAGTCTGAGAGTCAGAGAGAGTCTGAGAGAGTCAGAGAGAGTCAGAGAGAGTCAGAGAGAGGCAGAGAGAGGCAGAGAGTCAGAGAGAGTCTGAGAGAGGCAGAGGGAGTCTGAGAGAGTCAGAGAGAGTCTGAGAGAGGCAGAGAGCGGCAGAGAGAGTCTGAGAGTCAGAGAGAGTCTGAGAGAGTCTGAGAGTCAGAGAGAGGCAGAGAGAGGCAGAGAGAGTCTGAGAGTCTGAGAGAGTCTGAGAGAGGCAGAGAGAGTCAGAGAGAGTCTGAGAGTCAGAGAGAGTCTGAGAGAGGCAGAGAGAGTCTGAGAGAGTCAGAGAGAGTCTGAGAGTCAGAGAGAGTCTGAGAGAGGCAGAGAGAGTCTGAGAGAGTCAGAGAGAGTCTGAGAGAGGCAGAGAGAGTCTGAGAGTCTGAGAGAGTCTGAGAGAGGCAGAGAGAGTCTGAGAGAGTCAGAGAGAGTCTGAGAGTCAGAGAGAGTCTGAGAGTCAGAGAGAGTCTGAGAGTCAGAGAGAGTCAGAGAGAGTCAGAGAGAGGCAGAGAAAGTCAGAGAGAGTCTGAGAGTCAGAGAGAGTCTGAGAGTCAGAGAGAGTCAGAGAGAGGCAGAGAGAGGCAGAGAGAGTCCCTGCAGAAGACTCAGCTGAGAATCTGAGTCTGAGAGAGTCTGACTGAAAGCTGCATTGTGTCGCTTTTCTGGTGGAGGGTCCGTCAAACGCTTGTCTTCATGGAGATGTTGCTTTGTTTGTTCCACAGTATGGCATTAAACTGTTCTATTTCCATGGAGACCAAGCCAGACCAAGTTCCAGGTCAGATCTGTGGAGAGGCGACCCCGCTCACAGTCAGAATGTCTGTTTTTCTAGGGATTTTTGAGCTCTAAAACCACCTGTAATTGAATAAATGTAAAGTAGAGCTGTTTAATGTCACACTGCGGAACATTCCAGACAGAGCAGTGACGTATCCATAGAAACGAGAAGGTGATAGACCTGGTCCTAGTCCTGGTTCAGTCCTGGTTTAGTCCTAGTTTAGTCCTGGACCTGAACATCTGAACACCAGGAAACAGCAAAAGAAAAACAGATTTTACTGAAGTCTCTTCTCACTGTCCAGTTGGCTTCATGTTTTCTGGAGAAAACAAAACCGAGAAAAACCGAGACGTGTTTTGGAGAGTTCTGCTTCAAGAGTATCAAGAGTATTCAAGAGTATCAAGAGTATCAAGAGTATCCGAGAGTATCCAAGAGTATCAAGAGTATCAAGAGTATCCGAGAGTATTCGAGAGTATCCGAGAGTATCCGAGAGTATCAAGAGTATTCAAGAGTATTCAAGAGTATTCAAGAGTATTCAAGAGTATTCAAGAGTATTAGAGTATCAAGAGTATTCAAGAGTATTCAAGAGTATCAAGAGTATTCAAGAGTATTCAAGAGTATCCAAGAGTATCAAGAGTATCAAGAGTATTCAAGAGTATTAGAGTATCAAGAGTATTCAAGAGTATTCAAGAGTATCAAGAGTATTCAAGAGTATCCAAGAGTATCAAGAGTATCAAGAGTATCCGAGAGTATTTGAGAGTATCCGAGAGTATCCGAGAGTATCAAGAGTATCCAAGAGTATCAAGAGTATCAAGAGTATTCAAGAGTATTAGAGTATCAAGAGTATTCAAGAGTATTCAAGAGTATCAAGAGTATTCAAGAGTATCCAAGAGTATCAAGAGTATCAAGAGTATCCGAGAGTATTTGAGAGTATCCGAGAGTATCCGAGAGTATCAAGAGTATTCAAGAGTATTCAAGAGTATTCAAGAGTATTCAAGAGTATTCAAGAGTATTAGAGTATCAAGAGTATTCAAGAGTATTCAAGAGTATCAAGAGTATTCAAGAGTATTCAAGAGTATCAAGAGTATTCAAGAGTATCAAGAGTATCAAGAGTATCAAGAGTATTCGAGAGTATCCGAGAGTATCCGAGAGTATCAAGAGTATCCAAGAGTATCAAGAGTATCAAGAGTATTCAAGAGTATTAGAGTATCAAGAGTATTCAAGAGTATTCAAGAGTATCAAGAGTATTCAAGAGTATCCAAGAGTATCAAGAGTATCAAGAGTATCCGAGAGTATTTGAGAGTATCCGAGAGTATCCGAGAGTATCAAGAGTATTCAAGAGTATTCAAGAGTATTCAAGAGTATTCAAGAGTATTCAAGAGTATTAGAGTATCAAGAGTATTCAAGAGTATTCAAGAGTATCAAGAGTATTCAAGAGTATTCAAGAGTATCAAGAGTATCAAGAGTATTCGAGAGTATCCGAGAGTATTCGAGAGTATCAAGAGTATTCAAGAGTATCAAAAGAATGTTTCAAGAGTAAAAATATATGAAATAAAACTATCCTCCACGAGCGGAAAAGAAGACGATTAAAACAAACTTCTGTAAAATGTGTGAAGAGCTGAGCCCCTAAACCAGGGAGAGTTTATAATAATAATAATAATAATGTGACAGATGAACTTATTGTTTTTGGTGATATTCCTGTGTGTCAGATGCCCTTCCATCCTCCATCAAACACAAATAATCTGCATTAGGAGAAACTCCAAAACACTGACGCCTTAGATTCAGATTTTCACATTTAAAGATAAAAAACCGTGTCTATTCTATAAATGTGTCTGATTTTAGACGCAGTTTTGACATTTGACCCTAAAGACAAACTGCGGATTATTTTTCATTAGTCTTCCCTCACGAGCGCTGACGTCATGTTTGATTGACGCTTTTTTTAATGAGCGAATCTATTTTTTCACTGGAGCCTCACGTTATTTTTACGCACGGGGCATTTTAATGAGACTCGAACATTTTTCTGACACTTCCGCCTCGTCCCTGACGCGGGAGGAACGTGAGTCTGAACTTAAAGACTCACGTTCGCGAAAATAAAAATCTCCACAGCGCGTGAAGAATCCCCCAGGTGTGAGCTGCACGCGGGCTACGGCGTGACCTCTGCCCCCTTTGTTTGGAGGGTTACGCACAGGCACGCACAGGTACAGGCGCGCGGACAGGTATACGGGGTGAGTACCGGGCCGGACTCACCTGTGGTCAGCTGCGCGCGGCTCGGTGCTTCGGTGAATCTCCGCGGCGCATTCCCGCACGCGCTCTCCGCTCCGTGGCGATAAACTGACGCCAACTCCCCGCGTCAGGGCGTCCCACAGCCGGTGTAACCCGAGCCTCTCCCCGGTGAAACCCGACCCTCCTCCGCGGGGCAAACGACCTCTGCTCCGGCCTGAGGAGGGAGGGGCCCGGCCGGAGAGGAAGGGGCCCGGGAGAGGGGGTCCAGGAGGGGGCGCTATAAAAGGGTCTGGTGCGCGAGACGAGTGCGCGCGCGTCTTGGATGACGTCATGTTTCCATTGCTCAATCTGTTCATATTTTTATCACTATTTTCCACAGTGAAATGTTCAGACCTGGTTCAGTGTCTTGCCTAAGGGCACAACAGCAGCATTCATCTGTGGGATCTGGAATCGCACCGCCAACCTGTGAGTCTGACCAAACTAATTCGGTTTATGCCGAGAGTGGGATTTGAACCACCAACCTTCAGATCAGTGACGCTCTGTTGTCCCATTACCTGTGACTGAAACAGAAACGTTTTTCCCTCACACAGAACACAGCGTTAAAGCTGCACCGTGTAACTTTTCTATTTCAGCCCCACATTAAAAACACCTGAACCTCACGTTTATAAAACCTGTAGGGTCTCCTCTCCACAGATCTGACCTGTAACTTGGTCTGATGACATCACCCGCAGGCTGCTGCGTGTGGAACATTACAGGCAACGCAGTGACATCTCCATGGCGACGAGTGGGAAAGTTACACAGTGCAGCTTTAAGAAGATTCCCACAGTTTGTGAAGACGTCACAAACACTGGAGGGTTTTGTGTTTGGAGGTTTAAGTCCTGGTTTAGTCCTGGTTTAGTCCTGGTTCAGATTTGTCGCTCGGGAAAACTCGACGTCTCTGATTTTGACTGAAATGTTTTTGCAGCGTCAGGTTTTAAATCCGAGTCTGGACACGACCGCGGCCCCTCGGGTCTCGTCTGGATCCCGAGTTTTAAAGTTTTTAAATTAAAAACAGAAACAGGAGCAAAAAGTCAGAGCCAAACCCGTTTAACAGGAGAACGGCAGAGTTTGAGTTTCACCGATTTGGGAAATGTCCGAAAAGCAAAAACTGAGATAAAAATACATTAAAAAAATATTAAAAATGCATTGATTTGAAATAATTTAAGCTTGTGTCATTAAAACGACTCATTTTAATTAATACAATTCAGAAGTATTTTACATTTTTTACAATATTTTACAGATAATTAAAATTTGAACAGAGCCCTTTGTTTGTGTTTCATTTTTACACGATTGTGGCGTCATGATTTTATTATTGAATTAAAATATAAATCCTTTTATTTCTGCACTTTTCTTTTACAACATGATTCATCTGTGGCTGTTCACCAGGGGGCGCCACAGAGACCTGGTCCACACTGATATGCCCTTTAAACCAGGTGCCCTTCCACACACACACTGGACTTAAATGAAATTCTCTTTTTCCAGTGAGACGGCTCTGTGGCTCTGTGAAGTGTCTTGCCCAGAGACACAACAACAGTCCACACTTTGGCTGAGGTTTGAACCACAAACCCTCTGGTGTGTCACTGTTCTCCACAAAAACAACTTTTATAAAAGTTACAGATTTCAGTCACAAAAATGGTCCTTAATTCAACATTTAAATCACAGAAAAGTACAGGGGCAGGGCATCTGACACACGGGGAGGGCATCTGACACACGGGGAGGGCATCTGACACACACACACGGGGAGGGCATCTGACACACACACACACGGGGAGGGCATCTGACACACGGGGAGGGCATCTGACACACACACAGGGAGGGCATCTGACACACACACACGGGGAGGGCATCTGACACACACACACACGGGGAGGGCATCTGACACACGGGGAGGGCATCTGACACACACACACACGGGGAGGGCATCTGACACACGGGGAGGGCATCTGACACACACACAGGGAGGGCATCTGACACACACACAAGGGGAGGGCATCTGACACACGGGGAGGGCATCTGACACACGGGGAGGGCATCTGACACACACACGGGGAGGGCATCTGACACACACACGGGGAGGGCATCTGACACACACACAGGGAGGGCATCTGACACACACACAAGGGGAGGGCATCTGACACACGGGGAGGGCATCTGACACACGGGGAGGGCATCTGACACACACACGGGGAGGGCATCTGACACACACACAGGGAGGGCATCTGACACACGGGGAGGGCATCTGACACACGGGGAGGGCATCTGACACACGGGGAGGGCATCTGACACACACACACGGGGAGGGCATCTGACACACAGGGGGAGGGCATCTGAGTCTGTGGTGATTGGTCGACAGTTGGATACTAAAGCTCCAGTGTGTAACTTTTCTGGTGGAGGGTCTGTCAAACACTTTTCTCCATGGAGATGTTGTTGCTTTGTCTAGAATGTTCCACAGTATGGCATTAAACCTTTCTATCTCCATGGAGACCAAACCAGACCAAGTTCCTCCTCCTCTTCCTCAGTGTGTGGTGATCTCCTCCTCCTCTTCCTCCTCCTCCTCCTCCTCAGTGTGTGGTGATCTCCTCCTCTTCCTCCTCCTCTTCCTCAGTGTGTGGTGATCTCCTCCTCCTCTTCCTCCTCCTCTTCCTCAGTGTGTGGTGATCTCCTCCTCTTCCTCCTCTTCCTCAGTGTGTAGTGCTCTCCTCCTCCTCTTCCTCCTCCTCCTCCTCCTCAGTGTGTGGTGATCTCCTCCTCTTCCTCCTCCTCCTCCTCAGTGTGTGGTGATCTCCTCCTCTTCCTCCTCCTCTTCCTCAGTGTGTGGTGATCTCTTCCTCCTCCTCCTCCTCCTCCTCCTCAGTGTGTGGTGATCTCTTCCTCCTCCTCCTCCTCCTCCTCCTCAGTGTGTGGTGATCTCCTCCTCTTCCTCCTCTTCCTCTCTTTCGCTGTAGTCTTCAGTCCCGTCGGTTTGTTCTCGGCTCTGGAGCAGAGGAAGCTCCAGCTCTGGACTCCTGCTGCTCAACTGACGAATGAACACTCCTTTATCTGAGAGAAAGAGAAGGAAAGAGAGAGAGGGAAGGAGAGAGGGAAGGAGGGAGGGAAGGAGAGAGGGGAGGAGAGAGGGGAGGAGAGAGGGGAGGAGAGAGGGGAGGAGAGAGGGAAGGAGAGAGGGGAGGAGAGAGGGAAGGAGAGAGGGAAGGAGAGAGGGAAGGAGAGAGGGAAGGAGAGAGGGAAGGAGGGAGGGAAGGAGAGAGGGGAGGAGAGAGGGAAGGAGAGAGGGAAGGAGAGAGGGGAGGAGGGAGGGAGGAGAGAGGGGAGGAGGGAGGGAAGGAGAGAGGGGAGGAGAGAGGGGAGGAGAGAGGGGAGGAGAGAGGGGAGGAGAGAGGGGAGGAGAGAGGGAAGGAGAGAGGGGAGGAGAGAGGGAAGGAGAGAGGGAAGGAGAGAGGGAAGGAGAGAGGGAAGGAGAGAGGGGAGGAGAGAGGGGAGGAGAGAGGGAGGAGAGAGGGAAGGAGGGAGGGAAGGAGAGAGGGGAGGAGAGAGGGAAGGAGAGAGGGGAGGAGGGAGGGAGGAGAGAGGGGAGGAGAGAAGGAAGGAGAGAGGGGAGGAGAGAGGGAAGGAGAGAGGGAAGGAGAGAGGGGAGGAGAGAGGGGAGGAGAGAGGGAAGGAGAGAGGGGAGGAGAGAGGGGAGGAGAGAGGGAGGAGAGAGGGAAGGAGGGAGGGAAGGAGAGAGGGGAGGAGAGAGGGAAGGAGAGAGGAGAGGAGAGAGGGGAGGAGAGAGGGGAGGAGAGAGGGAAGGAGAGAGGGGAGGAGGGAGGGAGGAGAGAGGGGAGGAGAGAAGGAGGAGAGAGGGGAGGAGAGAGGGAGGAGAGAGGGGAGGAGAGAGGGAGGAGAGAGGGAAGGAGAGAGGGGAGGAGAGAGGGAGGAGAGAGGGGAGGAGAGAAGGAGGAGAGAGGGGAGGAGAGAGGGGAGGAGAGAGGGAAGGAGAGAGGGGAGGAGAGAGGGGAGGAGAGAGGGGAGGAGGGAGGGAAGGAGAGAGGGGAGGAGAGAGGGGAGGAGAGAGGGAGGAGAGAGGGAAGGAGGGAGGGAAGGAGAGAGGGGAGGAGAGAGGGAAGGAGAGAGGGGAGGAGGGAGGGAGGAGAGAGGGGAGGAGAGAAGGAGGAGAGAGGGGAGGAGAGAGGGAGGAGAGAGGGGAGGAGAGAGGGAGGAGAGAGGGAAGGAGAGAGGGGAGGAGAGAGGGGAGGAGAGAGGGGAGGAGAGAGGGGAGGAGAGAGGGGAGGAGAGAGGGAAGGAGGGAGGGAAGGAGAGAGGGGAGGAGAGAGGGAAGGAGAGAGGGGAGGAGGGAGGGAGGAGAGAGGGGAGGAGAGAAGGAGGAGAGAGGGAAGGAGAGAGGGAAGGAGAGAGGGGAGGAGAGAGGGAAGGAGAGAGGGGAGGAGAGAGGGGAGGAGAGAGGGGAGGAGAGAGGGGAGGAGAGAGGGAAGGAGAGAGGGAAGGAGAGAGGGAAGGAGAGAGGGAAGGAGAGAGGGAAGGAGAGAGGGGAGGAGAGAGGGGAGGAGAGAGGGAGGAGAGAGGGAAGGAGGGAGGGAAGGAGAGAGGGGAGGAGAGAGGGAAGGAGAGAGGGGAGGAGGGAGGGAGGAGAGAGGGGAGGAGAGAAGGAGGAGAGAGGGGAGGAGAGAGGGAGGAGAGAGGGAAGGAGAGAGGGGAGGAGAGAGGGGAGGAGAGAGGGAGGAGAGAGGGGAGGAGGGAGGGAAGGAGAGAGGGGAGGAGAGAGGGGAGGAGAGAGGGAGGAGAGAGGGAAGGAGGGAGGGAAGGAGAGAGGGGAGGAGAGAGGGAAGGAGAGAGGGGAGGAGGGAGGGAGGAGAGAGGGGAGGAGAGAAGGAGGAGAGAGGGGAGGAGAGAGGAGGAGAGAGGGGAGGAGAGAGGGAGGAGAGAGGGAAGGAGAGAGGGGAGGAGAGAGGGGAGGAGAGAGGGAGGAGAGAGGGAAGGAGAGAGGGAAGGAGAGAGGGGAGGAGAGAGGGAAGGAGAGAGGGAAGGAGAGAGGGGAGGAGAGAGGGAAGGAGAGAGGGAAGGAGAGAGGGGAGGAGGGAGGGAAGGAGAGAGGGAAGGAGAGAGGGGAGGAGAGAGGGAAGGAGAGAGGGGAGGAGAGAGGGAAGGAGAGAGGGAAGGAGAGAGGGAAGGAGAGAGGGGAGGAGAGAGGGGAGGAGAGAAGGAGGAGAGAGGGGAGGAGAGAGGGAGGAGAGAGGGAAGGAGAGAGGGAGGAGAGAGGGAAGGAGAGAGGGGAGGAGAGAGGGGAGGAGAGAGGGAAGGAGAGAGGGGAGGAGGGAGGGAAGGAGAGAGGGGAGGAGAGAGGGAAGGAGAGAGGGAAGGAGAGAGGGGAGGAGGGAGGGAGGAGAGAGGGGAGGAGAGAAGGAGGAGAGAGGGGAGGAGAGAGGGAGGAGAGAGGGGAGGAGAGAGGGAGGAGAGAGGGAAGGAGAGAGGGGAGGAGAGAGGGGAGGAGAGAGGGGAGGAGAGAGGGGAGGAGAGAGGGAGGAGAGAGGGGAGGAGAGAGGGAAGGAGAGAGGGGAGGAGGGAAGGAGGAGAGAGGGAGGAGAGAGGGAAGGAGAGAGGGGAGGAGAGAGGGGAGGAGAGAGGGAAGGAGAGAGGGGAGGAGGGAGGGAAGGAGAGAGGGAAGGAGAGAGGGGAGGAGAGAGGGAAGGAGAGAGGGGAGGAGAGAGGGAAGGAGAGAGGGGAGGAGAGAGGGAAGGAGAGAGGGGAGGAGAGAGAGGAGAAGGGAGGGAAGGAGGGAGAGGAGGAGAGAGAGGAGGAGGGAGGGAAGGAGAGAGGGAGGAGAGAGAGGAGGAGAGAGGGGAGGAGAGAGGGGAGGAGGGAGGGAAGGAGAGAGGGGAGGAGAGAGAGGAGAAGGGAGGGAAGGAGGGAGAGGAGGAGAGAGAGGAGGAGGGAGGGAAGGAGAGAGGGAGGAGAGAGAGGAGGAGAGAGGGGAGGAGAGAGGGAAGGAGAGAGGGAAGGAGAGAGGGGAGGAGAGAGGGAGGAGAGAGGGAAGGAGAGAGGGGAGGAGAGAGAGGAGAAGGGAGGGAAGGAGGGAGAGGAGGAGAGAGAGGAGGAGGGAGGGAAGGAGAGAGGGAGGAGAGAGAGGAGAAGGGAGGGAAGGAGGGAGAGGGGAGGAGAGAGGGAGGAGAGAGGGAAGGAGGGGAACAGTGAAATTCAAAATAATTGTCAAATAATGAGAAAATAACAGACGCTGTAATGGAGTTACTCAGCACAGAAAACTGTTTAGAATATTAAAAAAACACTTTTATAATATTAAAACTTTTTTTTATGATATTAAAAACATATTTTTATAATATTAAAAACACACTTTTATAATATTAAGACTCACTTTTTGAATAATAAACCTTGAGGGCGACGTGCAGAGAAATTCCACTGAGACAAACCACAAACCCGAGCCAATTCACCAAAGTCATGTGATCCCCCATGAGCCGAGCCGCCAGCACCAGAGTGCAGATCTCCTATAGAAACACACATATATATATACATATATACATATACACACACACGCACAACACACACACACTAGAAAACTAAGAAATCACATTTACATAAGTATTCACAGCCTTTGCCATGAAGCTCAAAATTGAGCTCAGGTGCATCCTTTTTCCACTGATCCTCCTTGAGATGTTTCTACAGCTTCATTGGAGTCCACCTGCGGTAAATTCAGTTGACTGGACATGATTTGGAAAGGCACACACCGGTCTATATAAGGTCCCACAGTTGACCGTGCATGTCAGAGCACAAACACCAAGCATGAAGTCAAAGGAACTGTCTGTAGACCTGTAGACAGGATTGTCTTGAGGCACAAATCTGGGGAAGGATACAGAAAAATTTCTGCTGCTTTGAAGGTCCCAGTGAGCACAGTGGCCTCCATTATTCGTAAATGGAAGACGTTTGGAACCACCAGGACTCTTCCTAGAGCTGGCCGGCCGTCTAAACCAGGGGTCGGTAACCCGCAGCTCCGCAGAACGATGAAAGAGCCACATGTGGAAAATAATAATGAGTATTTAATTACATTGTATTTTTATTTTAGTTTGTTCGTTTTTAAATGTAAATCTAAAATTGTAGATAATGGTAATCTTGTAACATTTAAATAAAACGTTTTTAATATTTTTGTCGCTCAAAACATGCGTCAAAGCCGCCGATGTGCGTCACCCGCACACACTGGAGCCCGGACTTACCGGCACCTACATCAGCAGTATGATTTTCAGCCCAATGATGATAAATCCAAGAAAAGAAAAGTTTCTGAAGAAAACAGAACGCTTAATGCTCCGTGGGCAGATTCATTTGCTTTCACGGCTGATGAGACTGGTACACGCGGTACACGCGACAGTGGATCATTTAAGTTTGGATTTTTATTTCCTACGAGGAGGACTCAAATAATAATGTGTTTAATGCAGCTTTGCGCACATTTGTTTACGTTATACAGAAGTGAAACTTAAAACCACATGGCTCATTTGCATAAACTAGAAGCGCTGAAAAAACAGCTGCTCCTTGTGCCGCTGATGCGTCAGCTTCTGTCGGACTAAAGGGCAGGACTCAGTGGAATATGCGTGTTCTTTCTGTGACTGAGGGATGTTCTGCCTATGGTGAGTCTGTTCTGTGCTTCTATCGCGTTGGAGATGTTCATGTTAAACTTTTCAGAGATTATACGTGTGCAGGTCGTACGTGTGCAGCGCAGTTCTGTATTTCACTCATGCACTTTATTTATGTTGCTACTGTTGTGATGAAAAGACTGAAAGGTGTAAATAATTCTCTTAAGACTCGCACTTATGAGCTGTAGTGGAGGATGGTAGTCTGTTTTCTGGGAGTTGTAGTTTTGCCTGTAGTTCCTCTGGTTAGCGCTGGTTTAGAGTCAAAAGGGTTTTGTGGCTCTGGGTGTTTTCTTTTCTGTGGGAGACGGTCCAAATGGGTCTTTGAGTATTTAAGGTTACCGACCCCTGGTCTAAACTGAGCGATCGGGGGAGAAGGGCCTTAGTCAGGGAGGTGACCAAGAACCCGATGGTCACTCTGTCAGAGCTCCAGCGTTCCTCTGTGGAGAGAGGAGAGCCTTCCAGAAGGACAACCATCTCTGCAGCAATCCACCAATCAGGCCTGTATGGTAGAGTGGCCAGACGAAAGCCACTCCTTAGTAAAAGGAACATGGCAGCCCGTCTGGAATTTGCCAAAAGGCACCTGAATGACTCTCAGACCATGAGAAACAAAATTCTCTGGTCTGATGAGACAAAGATTGAACTCTTTGGTGTGAATGCCAGGCGTCATGTTTGGAGGAAACCAGGCACCGCTCATCACCAGGCCAATACCATCCCTACAGTGAAGCATGGTGGTGGCAGCATCATGCTATGGGCATGTTTTTCAGCAGCAGGAACTGGCAGACTAGTCAGGATAGAAGGAAAAATGAATGCAGCAATATACAGAGATATCCTGGATGAAAACCTGCTCCAGAGCGCTGTTGACCTCAGACTGGGGCCAAGGTTCATTTTTCAGCAGGACAACGACCCGAAGCACACAGGTAAGATCTCAAAGGATTGGCTTCAGAACCACTCTGTGAATGTCCTGGAGTGGCCCAGCCAGAGTCCAGACTTGAATCTGATTGAACATCTCTGGAGAGACCTGAAAATGGCTGTGCACAGACGTCTCCCATCCAACCTGATGGAGCTTGAGAATTACTGCAAAGAAGAATGGGCAAAACTGCCTAAAGATCGGTGTGCTGAGCTTGTGGCATCATATTCAAAAAGACTTGAGGCTGTAATTGCTGCCAAAGGTGGATCAACAAAGTATTAAGCAAAGGCTGTGAATACTTATGTAAATGTGATTTATTAGTTTTCTATTTTTAATAAATTCAAAAAATGTAAAAAAAAAAAAAAAAACTTTTTTCACATTGTCATAATGGGATATTGTGTGTAGAATTTTGAGGTAAGAGATGAATTTAATACAATTTGGAATGAGGCTGTAACATGACAAAATGTGGGAAAAGGAAGCGCTGTGAATACTTTCCAGATGCACTGTACACACACACACACACACACACACACACACACACACACACACACACACCCACCCACCCACACACACCCACACACACACACACCCACCCACCCACACACACACACACACACACACACACCCACCCACCCACACCCACACCCACACCCACACACACACACACACACACACACACACACACACACACACAAGTACAAGTCCTACAGCCTCATGAAGGACACAGAGTGAACGACTCAACAAACACTGTGTGTGTGTCTGTGTGTTGTGCGTTATGTGTTATTTATGGGACCACACTGACACATTTTGTGTTTCAAATGTCCTCGTGGAGTCACCTTGAAGATCCCTGAGATGGAGAGCGTAAGGCTGGAGGTCCGAGAAACCAGGAGGAACTCAGAAAAGCCCAAACCGAATGCCAACAGCCCCCCGACGGAGAGGGAGAGGAGGGAGGACAGGAGGGGGGACAGGTGAGTCACACGGAACAGCCGCGAGGAAGTGCTCAGGCTCACAGCTGCAGAGGAGCAGGGGGAGGGGTTAAACTCTATGACCTCTGACCCCTGTGGAGCATGAGGTTAGAATTTACACAATTAAATCACAATATTAATCTAAAACCACGTAAATGTCCCATAATCCTCTGCTCTAATGTCGTTTACACTGAGACTCAATGTCCCATAATCCTCTGCTCTAATGTCGTTTACACTGAGACTCAATGTCCCATAATCCTCTGCTCTGCTCTGATGTCGTTTCCTCGTCACCTGGAGTTGTGTTTGTTTCATTCACATTTAACACACAAACCTGCAGATTTAACACGACTTCTTCTCTCAAACTGAAAACACTCTGTTCCACCTTGTGATGTCATCATGTGGTGATACAGGAAGTGCTCCACTGTGTTTTTAAACTCCACACACCTTCACTAGAGCAGAGGACCAAAATAACAACGCGACGCTGCCCAAATCCTACGAGTATCACCATGAAGAACATCGAACTGGAGAAGGAAGTGACGTCACAGTGGGAGTGTAGTGGGGGGGGGGGGGGGGATCGACAAAATGGCGTCTTAAAAATAAGAGATTAAAGATTCTCAAACATGAATCAGTCCAAATCCAACTTCAGAGGGTCAGAGAAGAAACGACTAGAACATGGAGGAACATCTGAGGGGAACAGTTTGGAGAAACATCTGAGGAGAACAGTTTGGAGAAACATCTGAGGGGAACAGTTTGGAGAAACATCTGAGGAGAACAGTTTGGAGAAACATCTGAGGAGAACAGTTTGGAGAAACATCTGAGGAGAACAGTTTGGAGGAACATCTGAGGAGAACAGTTTGGGGAAACATCTGAAGAGAACAGTTTGAAGAAACATCTGAGGAGAACAGTTTGGAGAACAGGAACAGCTCTGAGTTAAAATAATAAAATACTGCTCCATAAACAAACTTAAATATAAAGTGTTTTAAAAGGCTCAGACCTTCGTTGAACAGGAACAGGGGGAGCAGACCCAGGAACATCACCGGCTGCAGGTGGAACATGGTGTCGATCGGGTTCTGGAGCCCTGACAAACAAACATGTAAGAAATGTAAAATATTTATTTACACACAGTATTTATCTGATGTTTGACAGAAGAATTCTGGTGGTTTCCAGATTCTACAGTGTGAAGAAATCGTACCCTCAGACGAAGGTAAATCACAAATGTAGAAATAAAATCCTAAACAGTCACATTTATACACCACTTTTCAACCTTTTGACTTGCGAGGCGGGTGAAGTGTCTTAGAAGCTGAATCCGACCACTGCAATGATGATTTTGTCGAAATCGGGAATCGAACCACCGACCTATGGATCAGTGGACGGGCACTCTTATGGCAAACCGTTTTAATATTTAAACACTAAACTGGAGATGTACTGCAGATTTCTCCAACTCAGTTTCGCTTAGTCATAAAGAACATTTTGGATCTCCACGACGACGTTCTTCCAATGTGGAATTGCCATTTTTGATATCCACGACGTTCTTCCCCGGGAAAATGACGTCACCTTTGCTGCGTTCACTTTCCACAAATCCATCGTGTGACTCGTTGTATTTCATGTTTCTGTTTCCTAGTGGATTTTTCGATTCCAGTGACATAATTAAGGAAATCTAAAGTCGAGCGACGTCACGCACATCGTTTGTACTAATGACGTTTGAGATCTTTAACCTTCAGTTGGCCAAATCAAAACGGAATAACCGATTTCTGCAGTTGTCGTTTATGACGTGACAAGCTGAATGTCGTTTTCAGTGACAGAACTGCAGATCTGTGACTCCGTTTTGCCTGGTCCAAACGGAACTGCAGATCTCTCTGTCGTTTTGTCTTGTCAAAATTATGTTACAAATTTCTCAAATGACCCACTGTCCAAAATGAAATTACACGAAAGACGGTGTTGACTCTACAGTGTTAATTCTGGACAGTCAAACTTGGTGTTTAAATATTAAATCGGTTTGACACTCGGAGCCTCAGATGGAAAACGTTGTAAATTATTTCTGTTCCAGACGTTGGTGAAGTTCTACAAAAATATGACTGTAGAACGTAGATGTTGGAGCCTAAACACAGTTTTTTAAATTCTGTAGAATTTTCATTACTGAGATAATTATTTTTATTTGTTTGATTTAATATTTACTTAAAATCTTTATGGTTAAAATTATTATTTGGTGATTATTTGCTTGAAAATAATTTGATCTATTTACATTTTCTTTAAGTTAATTATTGCTAACGTTAATCATAAGTTTACCAAAGTAATGTTTATTTTATTATTTTGCGTCTATGGCTCCTTATTTAAGGCCAGTGCAGGTGCATCATGGGAGTGTGGACCTCCTGTCGCCCTTTACCTGTAAAAATGTCCCTTTAGTCCATTGAGGTTCATTTGGTCTTCTGATAATTTATGTTATTTGGTTCTTTTTTCAGACCAACAATCTGAAACGTGTCCACGGGACGACAAAACCGGGACGAGGGGCTCTTTTACTCTCACACACCTGAGACTGTCCTGAGGAAGTCGAACTCTTGGTCTGAAAAAAGAACCTAATAACATAAAATTCCCTTTTGTTGTTCGTTTTGTGCGTCTCATGTGAATCGTCAGAGTTTTGAACGGCACTTGAATCGCTCTCTGTGGATTTATTTCACTTTTGAGGCATTCTGAGGTGGAACAAGGTGCACAAAACGTCAAACTACAGCGTCACAGATGTTTGGACCTGACAGCAGTGATGTGATCTGAAACACTTTTGGGGCACAGATTTATCTCACGTCCAAACCAGCGTCTGAGCTCCGTCCCTCACCGAGCTCGGCCTTCTGCATGAGCAGCTGAGTGAGGGTCCAGCGGATTCCCCCGATGAACGAGGCCAGAAGAACCATCACAAAGCCTTCCACGTTAAACTGGGTCGACTTATATGTGAACATGAAGAGGCCTGAGGAGATGAGGAGGACCACCACGACCAGGAACGGATTCTGAGGAGATAAGACCAGAAATAATAATAAATACAAGAACCAGAGGAACATGAACAACCAGAGAGGAACCAGAGGAGATGAGGAGAACCACCATGACCAGGAACGGGTTCTGAGGAGAAACAACAACCATCACATATACAAGAGCCTGAAAGGAACATGAAGAACCAGAGGAACCAGAGGATTTAAGGAGGGCCCACTGGAAGAGGAACAGGTTCTGAGGAGAAACAACCATCTCATATACAAGAGCCTGAAGAACAGTAGTGGGTTCTGAGGAGAAGGACATAGAACCATCAGTGTGTCGAAGAGAAGAGCCAAAGGAGATGAGGTCCACAGGAAATGGTGGAAGTAATGGTAGAGTTACCACGGTTACCATGACGACCGTCCTAAATATAATAAAATCTAATGTAAAATGTGACTCACGGGTTCCTCGAGTTTGAAGAGGAGAGAGAAGAGGAGGATGAAGAGCACCGCCGAGGACTTTGTCATGGTGTACCTGCAGAAAACAGAATCAATACTGCCCCCTACAGGCCAGAGACACACACTACGGACCAGAGACACAAACTACGGGCCAGAGACACACACTACGGGCCAGAGACACACACTACGGGCCAGAGACACACACTACGGGCCAGAGACACACACTACGGGCCAGAGACACACACTACGGGCCAGAGACACACACTACAGGCTCAGTACTGCCCCCTACAGGCCAGAGACACACACTACGGGCCAGAGACACACACTACGGGCCAGAGACACACACTACGGGCCAGAGACACACACTACGGGCCAGAGACACACACCACATGCTCAGTACTGCCCCCTACAGGCCAGAGACACACACTACGGGCCAGAGACACACACTACGGGCCAGAGACACACACTACGGGCCAGAGACACACACTACGGGCCAGAGACACACACTACGGGCCAGAGACACACACTACGGACCAGAGACACACACTACGGGCCAGAGACACACACTACAGGCCAGAGACACACACTACGGACCAGAGACACACACTACAGGCCAGAGACACACACTACGGACCAGAGACACACACTACGGACCAGAGACACACACTACGGGCCAGAGACACACACTACGGGCCAGAGACACACACTACGGACCAGAGACACACACTACGGGCCAGAGACACACACTACAGGCCAGAGACACACACTACAGGCTCAGTACTGCCCCCTACAGGCCAGAGACACACACTACAGGCCAGAGACACACACTACGGACCAGAGACACACACTACGGGCCAGAGACACACACTACGGGCCAGAGACACACACTACGGGCCAGAGACACACACTACGGGCCAGAGACACACACTACGGACCAGAGACACACACTACGGGCCAGAGACACACACTACGGGCCAGAGACACACACTACGGGCCAGAGACACACACTACAGGCTCAGTACTGCCCCCTACAGGCCAGAGACACACACTACGGGCCAGAGACACACACTACGGGCCAGAGACACACACTACGGGCCAGAGACACACACTACGGGCCAGAGACACACACTACGGGCCAGAGACACACACTACGGGCCAGAGACACACACTACGGGCCAGAGACACAAACTACGGGCCAGAGACACACACTACGGGCCAGAGACACACACTACGGGCCAGAGACACACACTACGGGCCAGAGACACAGACTACGGGCCAGAGACACACACTACGGACCAGAGACACACACTACGGGCCAGAGACACACACTACGGGCCAGAGACACACACCACATGCTCAGTACTGCCCCCTACAGGCCAGAGACACACACTACGGGCCAGAGACACACACTACGGGCCAGAGACACACACTACGGGCCAGAGACACACACTACGGGCCAGAGACACACACTACAGGCCAGAGACACACACTACGGACCAGAGACACACACTACGGGCCAGAGACACACACTACAGGCCAGAGACACACACTACGGACCAGAGACACACACTACAGGCCAGAGACACACACTACGGACCAGAGACACACACTACGGGCCAGAGACACACACTACAGGCTCAGTACTGCCCCCTACAGGCCAGAGACACACACTACGGGCCAGAGACACACACTATGGGCCAGAGACACACACTACGGACCAGAGACACACACTACAGGCCAGAGACACAAACTACAGGCTCAGTACTGCCCCCTACAGGCCAGAGACACACACTACAGGCCAGAGACACACACTACAGGCCAGAGACACACACTACGGACCAGAGACACACACTACGGGCCAGAGACACACACTACGGGCCAGAGACACACACTACAGGCCAGAGACACACACTACAGGCTCAGTACTGCCCCCTACAGGCCAGAGACACACACTACAGGCCAGAGACACACACTACGGACCAGAGACACACACTACGGACCAGAGACACACACTACGGGCCAGAGACACACACTACGGGCCAGAGACACACACTACAGGCCAGAGACACACACTACGGACCAGAGACACACACTACAGGCCAGAGACACACACTACGGACCAGAGACACACACTACGGACCAGAGACACACACTACGGGCCAGAGACACACACTACGGACCAGAGACACACACTACGGGCCAGAGACACACACTACAGGCCAGAGACACACACTACAGGCTCAGTACTGCCCCCTACAGGCCAGAGACACACACTACAGGCCAGAGACACACACTACGGACCAGAGACACACACTACGGACCAGAGACACACACTACGGGCCAGAGACACACACTACGGGCCAGAGACACACACTACGGGCCAGAGACACACACTACGGGCCAGAGACACACACTACGGGCCAGAGACACACACTACGGGCCAGAGACACACACTACGGACCAGAGACACACACTACGGGCCAGAGACACACACTACGGGCCAGAGACACACACTACGGGCCAGAGACACACACTACAGGCTCAGTACTGCCCCCTACAGGCCAGAGACACACACTACGGGCCAGAGACACACACTACAGGCCAGAGACACACACTACGGGCCAGAGACACACACTACGGGCCAGAGACACACACTACGGGCCAGAGACACACACTACGGGCCAGAGACACACACTACGAGCCAGAGACACACACTACGGGCCAGAGACACACACTACGGGCCAGAGACACACACTACGGGCCAGAGACACACACTACGGGCCAGAGACACAAACTACGGGCCAGAGACACACACTACGGGCCAGAGACACACACTACGGGCCAGAGACACACACTACGGGCCAGAGACACACACTACGGGCCAGAGACACAGACTACGGGCCAGAGACACACACTACGGACCAGAGACACACACTACGGGCCAGAGACACACACTACGGGCCAGAGACACACACCACATGCTCAGTACTGCCCCCTACAGGCCAGAGACACACACTACGGGCCAGAGACACACACTACGGGCCAGAGACACACACTACGGGCCAGAGACACACACTACGGACCAGAGACACACACTACGGGCCAGAGACACACACTACAGGCCAGAGACACACACTACGGACCAGAGACACACACTATGGGCCAGAGACACACACTACGGACCAGAGACACACACTACGGGCCAGAGACACACACTACGGGCCAGAGACACACACTACAGGCCAGAGACACACACTACAACTTAACTGTTAATTACCATGGCAACGGCCCTAACTTTTGATCACTCTGGGCTGATGGATTATTTGGCGTGTAGAGTAATGTGTAATATATAGTAAAGGTACACTGTGTAACTTTTCAGGTGGAGGGCCTGTTTCCTGCTTGTCTCCATGGAGATGTTATTGCTTTACCTCCAATATTCCAACGTATGCATTAAACTCTATCTCCATAGAAACAAGCAAGCAACACCAGGGCAACTTACAAGTGAGATCTGTGAAGAGGCGACCCCTCTCACAGTCAGAATGCACGTTTTTAAAGGTATTTTTAAGCAATAAAAACACCCAGAACTGAATTGAATAAATGTGTCTTATATTAGCAATAGCATCTCCATGGTAACAGACCCCCAACCTGAAAAGTTACGCAGTGCCCCTTTAATCTAATGTAAACGTACAGACTGATGGTGATGAAGAGGAAGCTCCAGTTGGACAGACCGATGTCCAGCGCCGTGGCCACAGCTGAAAAAATAAAAAAAGAAGTGAAGGATGAGAAGAAGAACAAAGTCTAATAAAAACCTCACATATTCTGTGAAAAAACTGTAATTTTTCCCCTTTGGAAACAGAAACTTTCAAAGATGAAACACGAGATCACAAAACTGACCCTGAGATCTTCAAACCCTTTTCTGACGTTCCTCCTGAAAAACAGAGCTGGAGTTGTGTTTGTTTCATTCACATGTTTGAGGAACTCTTTATTATTAGTCTGTCTACATCTCCAAAGCTCCAAACGCTCTGTTCCACCTTGTGATGTCATCAAGTGGTAGTTTTCAAGTGAACAGCTCCTTTTACCTTTAGTTCAGTAGAGATCGGCAATTCCAGGACTGAAATGATCCAAATGATTCTAGTGAAGGTGTGTGGAGTTTAAAAACACAGTGGAGCACTTCCTGTATCACCACATGATGACATCACAAGGTGGAACAGAGTGTTTTCAGTTTGAGAGAAGAACTCGTGTTAAATCTGCAGGTTTGTGTGTTAAACATGTGAATGAAACAAACACAACTCCAGGTGACGAGGAGACGACATTAGGACACAGAACCCACAGAATCTGCTCTGAACCTGTATCAGTCTGAACTCTGGCCTCCAGACGATAAGGAACAACGAGCTGTGGAAAAAGTCCAAAAGTCGAAATAAAACATGAGGATTCAGCTAAAAACAGAGGAGTGAGACAGAATGTACTTCCTCTGATTAATCTGTGCCCTAACAATATGACCATTATCAAAACTCGCTCCTCATGTTCCTCAGGTCTGGATCCTACAAAAGTCCCATTTTCGGGACAGAGCAGAACCTGAATGTGTTTAGAACAAACTGGATCAGAACAAGTGTAAGAGCAGAGAGACTAAACCAGGACTGAACCAGGACTGAACCAGGACTAAACCAGGACTAAACCAGGACTGAACCAGGACTGAACCAGGACTAAACCAGGACTAAACCAGGGCTGAACCAGGACTAAACCAGGTCTAAACCAGGACTAAACCAGGACTAAACCAGGGCTGAACCAGGACTAAACCAGGTCTAAACCAGGACTAAACCAGGTCTAAACCAGGGATTCCACAGATATAAGGCTACATGTGAATAGAACAGAAAGTTCTCGCATTGAATTGATTTAAACCCTCTGAAGCCCCGCCCCTGTCGTACCTGTCGGCGCCACCCTGCACAGGTAATCTCTCCAGCCCAGCACCACGCGGGGTTTCCCGGTCGCACACAGAAGGGCTCTGCGCGTCAACGCTGAGAGAACGAAGATGATGGACAGATGCACCAGTGTCATGAAGAGAGGGTAATGGAAGTTCTACAGCAGAGAGAGCAGAGTGAGAGGAGGGGAGGGCATCTGACACAGTCTGAGAGGAGGGGAGGGCATCTGGCACACAGGGGGAGCCTGGGAGGGCATCTGGCGTACCTTCATGAGCCATTTGTTGTAGAAGGTGATTCCGATGGAGAAAACGTAATAATGCAGGACCAGCCCCAGCGTGCGCAGCGCCCTCCACAGGTAGTGCCCGGGAAACGCCATCCATCCAGGAGGCTAACCACTCTGCCACTGTCTGAGCACGCCGGGTTTAGGCCGGGTTTAGGCCGGGTTTAGGCCGGGTTTAGGCCGGGTCTGGACCCAGTTTAGACCTGGTTTAGGCCTGGTTTGGTTCCGGTTTAAAACCATCCAGGTCCAGGTTTTCTGTGGGAAAAACACAAAATGCCTTTGTTACTGTAGCTCCAGTTTAGTCCTGGTTTAATCCTGGTTTAGTCCTGGTTTAGTCCTGGTTTAGTCCTGGTTTAGTCCTGGTTCAGTCCTGGTTCAGTCCTGGTTCAGTCCTGGTTCAGTCCTGGTTTAAACCTGGTTTAAACCTGGTTCAGTCCTGGTTCAGTCCTGGTTCAGCCCTGGTTCAGCCCTGGTTCAGCCCTGGTTCAGCCCTGGTTCAGCCCTGGTTCAGTCCTGGTTCAGTCCTGGTTCAGCCCTGGTTCAGTCCTGGTTCAGTCCTGGTTCAGCCCTGGTTCAGCCCTGGTTCAGCCCTGGTTCAGCCCTGGTTCAGCCCTGGTTCAGTCCTGGTTCAATCCTGGTTCAGCCCTGGTTCAGCCCTGGTTCAGCCCTGGTTCAGCCCTGGTTCAGTCCTGGTTCAGTCCTGGTTCAGTCCTGGTTTAATCCTGGTTCAGCCCTGGTTTAGTCCTGGTTCAGTCCTGGTTCTGTCCTGGTTCTGTCCTGGTTCAGTCCTGGTTCAGTCCTGGTTCAATCCTGGTTCAGTCCTGGTTCAGCCCTGGTTCAGCCCTGGTTCAGCCCTGGTTCAGCCCTGGTTCAGCCCTGGTTCAGTCCTGGTTCAGTCCTGGTTCAGTCCTGGTTCAGTCCTGGTTTAATCCTGGTTCAGCCCTGGTTCAGCCCTGGTTCAGTCCTGGTTCAGTCCTGGTTCAGTCCTGGTTCAGTCCTGGTTTAATCCTGGTTCAGCCCTGGTTCAGCCCTGGTTCAGTCCTGGTTCAGTCCTGGTTCAGTCCTGGTTCAGTCCTGGTTTAATCCTGGTTCAGTCCTGGTTCTGTCCTGGTTCAGTCCTGGTTCAGCCCTGGTTCAGTCCTGGTTTAGTCCTGGTTCAGTCCTGGTTCAGTCCTGGTTCAGTCCTGGTTTAATCCTGGTTCAGTCCTGGTTCAGCCCTGGTTCTGTCCTGGTTCAGCCCTGGTTCAGTCCTGGTTCAGTCCTGGTTCAGTCCTGGTTCAGTCCTCACATTCACACTGTTAAACCACAGTGAACCTGATGATGTCTCAGATCCTCCAGGAGCAGAGCGGTCCTCCCCTCTGTCCTCACACCGCGGAGCAGGTCCTCTCCCCGGCTTCACTCTCCTCTCGTCCCCGCGGAGCAGCTCCTCTCCCCGGCTTCAGCTGTCACTTTTACCTGGACACTTAATCTCCGAGTTTCGCTTCAGTTTCGGTTCCTCCGCTTCGCTCCTCCGCCATGTCCCGTTATCCCCGGTGACTCCGCGGTTCTGTCATGATGTTTGTGGAGTTTAAGGAGATTTTGAGCTTTAAAAACCCCAAAATGTAAGAACCGAGTGAGAAAATATCAACAAGCTGCTTCTGTCCCTGAACTCACCAAACCCCAGGCATTTCGCTCGGGGGCGGGGTTTACGCGCGGTCTCATCCAATCAGCGGCTGAATTACCTTAAAATAAAAATAAAAAATTCAAATAATAAACATATCTAAAATTACACTTTTCAAACATTACAAGGTTAAAGTAGATTCGTTTATTTTAGAGAGAGAATCAAAGGTTATTTCCACTTTTTGTGAGTAAATAACATAAAATACATAAATTATAATGTATTTAAAAACTTAGTGTTATTCAGTTTGATTATTTAACTAATATTTATTTTAAGTTTTGTTGAAATATTCTAAAATTGACTGATGTAAACCCACTCGGTCGAAATGCCTTGGTTTTAGTCCGTGCAGCGGATTGTACTACGTGTCCCTCTGTAGCGCCCCCTGCAGTTAGAGTTGGACTTTTATCTTGTCTAAACTCACAAAGGTCACGAAAGTCATTATTAAAGTCACGTGTTTCACGCCTCGGGGCTGAAACGTCATCTTTTCTGTTTGACTCTTTGTTTTCAGAATTTTCTTTAGGGGAGAAGTTTTTATTTATTTATTTATTTTTATTTGTAGAACAGTTTGTACACAAAGTCATTCAAAGTGCTTTAAATGTGCACTGTGCAACTTTTTGTTTGGGGGTCCGTCACCTGCTTGTTTCTATGGATACGTCATTGTTCTGCCTGGAATGTTCCACAGTGTGACATTAAACAGCTCTACTTTACATTTATTCAATCACAGGTGGTTTTAGAGCTCAAAAATCCCTAGAAAAACAGACATTCTGACTGTGAGCGGGGTCGCCTCTCCACAGATCTGACCTGGAACATGGTCTGGTTTGGTCTCCATTAAGATAGAAAGGTTTAATGCCGTACTGTGGAACATTCCAGACAAAGCAATAACATCTCCATGGACACAAACATTTGACGGACCCTCCACCAGAAAAGTTACACAGTGCAGCTTTAAGAGAATAAAAATGCACAAAACAATTAAAATCACAATATAAACAAAAGAATAAAAATGGATAATCCTGATACACCTTCACTAGAATCATTTGGATCATTTCAGTCCTGGAATTGCCGATCTCGACTGAACTAAAGGTAAAAGGAGCTGTTCACTTGAAAACTACCACTTGATGACATCACAAGGTGGAACAGAGCGTTTGGAGCTTTGGAGATGTAGACAGACTAATAATAAAGAGTTCCTCAAACATGTGAATGAAACAAACACAACTCCAGGTGTTTTTGAGGAGGAACATCAGAACATTAGAACCTGGATTAAAGTTCACCCGGGTCAGTTTTGGATAATATGGGACCTTTAAACAGTGTTTAGTTCTTTTTTTAAATCCATGTTTTATGTTTTAAATTCTTCTGCACTATGTAAATGTTTATATTTAATAATCTAGTCCAGTTCTGTGTTTTGTGGAACACTCACACGCCTGTAAAGCACGTGTTCCTCTCTGTGCTGCGGTAAAACGTTTATAAAATAATTTTTTAGCGATTCTTTTATTGATTTTAAACTTTAAACTTATTTACATTATACTAATCCAAAATAAATGATTAATCAAAAACTACGCCTTGTTAGATGGTAGTTGTAATTTTAGCTGTGTAATAATCATATTTTAAAAGAATAAAACCATAAAACACAGACAGAGGTAGTATTGTAAGATGACCGCCAGGGGCAGTGTTTATTTATCTGAGTCACTTCCGGGTCGTGGCGCTCAGACCGGAAGTGATCTCTTTCAATCGGCACAAAACAAACCAGGTGAGATTTGGGTCATTTTAGCAGAAAAACTCTGATTTATTCGAACATTTCAGATAATTTTAGACTCAAAAAAGTGTCAAGAGCGAACACCGCGAAACCTGCACATTTACTGTATATTTGAGCCCGTTTTGGATTTAACTTTGGTTTTGTCGTAAGATTCGCACATAGACTGTATGTGTATATCTGGAACAGATTTAATCCTGATTTAAATCCAAATCTTGGATTAGTCAGACATTTGTCCTGGTTTAGGGCTGCTCTGGCTCTGGTTTGTGAGAGCTGTGAAAAAGTTTAACCAGTGCGATGGGCTCAGAATAAACACACCCGGGGAGAGAGGATATGGCTCCAAATCAACTCGTTATTGTAAAAATATGTAAAAGTGTGTGTGTGTTTTTTTTGTTTTTTTTTGGCAGGTTTTTTACAGGTATCGCCCAAATGGTCAGGCAGTATTTTGTATTATAAACAGTAAAACTCAGAAAGGTGCAGTGTTTTTGTCACAGTTCTGTTAAATCGAACCATCTGAACACTACACTGTTCACTGTTTCAATGCAATAATTTAAACTGTATCTCTGTGGAAAAAGTTTGAACATCACTGGTTTATAAAAAGAGAAATTATTTAGCTTGAAAGTGCTTTTTTTTTTTTGCTTCGACTTTGATTAATATTTAGCAGTCCACACACTAGACTTCTTCTACAGGCTGTGATACACACACAGTTTCATTACACACGTTTGACATATTTGTTCTTTTCCTCTTTAATCTGATGATTTTCTCTTAAACGTGAATCATATTTGGCTCATATCTGCAGAATACATCGTCTCTCTTTCTCAGGGTGTTTTATTTTTCTAGTTGAATCTGTTGTATTTGAGGATGTTTGTCTGTCTGCTCTGGAGAGCAGCTTCAGTGACAGACTGATTCACCCTCGCTGTGTTAAGGAGAGGTTTCGCAGGTCTTTCCTTCCTGCTGCTGTTAGACTGTATAATGAACACTGTTAACACTGAACATGTGAACACTGTTAACACTGAACATGTGAACACTGTTAACACTGAACATGTGAACACTGTTAACACTGAACATGTGTCATTCAACTGTATCTATGTGCAATACTGAAGACCTCTGGTACAATTCACTCATGTCACTTTACTGATATTTATCCTGTCTGTACATAAACATAGTCATTACTGTAAATAACATAATATACTGAAGTCACTTTACTGAGATTTACTCTGTTCATATGCTGCACTGTTACTTTTATTGTACATAATAGTTTTTTTTATATTTTATATTTTATATTTTGTATTTTATATTTTTGCTCCACCAAAACAAAATTAGAGTCTATCTTTAAGTCTATTTCTAAATTATTATTTTTTTAGCCATTATCTATTATCTTGTTTTATTGCATGTTCCATTTTCCTGCTGTTCTTTAACTGTGCGTTGCAACACTGGAATTTCCCCACTGTGGGACTAATAAAGGCATATCTTATCTTATCTTATCTTATCTTATCTTATCTTATCTTATTTTTGTGATTTAATCTTCTGTTGTATTTCAGGATGGCGGATGAAGAGGAGGAGGCGGGGTTTGAGGAGGAGCCGGAGGAGGCACACGGAGGAGTGGAGTCTGGACACGGACGACGCAAAAGACTCTTCTCCAAAGAGCTCCGGTATGTACTCATGTACTCATGTACTCATTTATTCATTCAGTCATAATAAAGGGATAAAATGGCCTGTAGAATCTTGTGTAGCACGGGCAGAGGATGCAAACAGTGTTGGCGACATTTTAGACTTAAGTGTTTGATCAGTCAAGTTACTAATGACTCATTTTGATGCTTCAAAATGTCGTAAGCAAAAGTAACTTCATTTTTTTATATATATTTAAATGAACCGTAAAAAAAAAGTATTATAAAAATAGATAAAGTAGAGATCGACTGATAAATTTTTTTTAATTTATTGACAGATTGTTTAGAATCCAGAGCAATAAATTCCTCTATAAACTTATTTTCCCCAAATGACATGATTTGACACACCACAAATCTTTATGAGAGCTGTGACATCTTGTTTTGAGCAGTTTTGTCTTCACATTTAAGTGTAATAAAGCTTCATGTGTAACGATGGAAAAACTCAATATCGTCTGTCTCTTGTATAAAGCAAAATAAATAAACATAATACAGCAGAAAACACATTAAAACTGTACATTTGCCTTATAAATTATGATGATGATGATGTCTCTGCGGCAGGTGCATGATGTACGGCTTCGGAGACGATCAGAACCCGTACACCGAGTCTGTGGACATCCTGGAGGACCTCGTCATCGAGTTCATCACAGAAATGACCCACAAGGCCATGTCCATCGGACGCCAGGGCAGAGTCCAGGTGGAGGTGAGACAGGAGAGAGCAGGGGGCAGAGGGCAGGGGGCAGAGAGCAGAGGGAAGAGGGCAGGGGCAGAGGGCAGGGGGCAGAGAGCAGGGGGCAGAGGGCAGAGGGCAGAGGGCAGAGAGCAGGGGGCAGAGGGCAGGGGGCAGAGAGCAGAGGGCAGAGAGCAGGGGGCAGAGAGCAGGGGGCAGAGGGCAGAGGGCAGGGGGCAGAGAGCAGGGGGCAGAGAGCAGGGGGCAGAGGGCAGGGGGCAGAGAGCAGAGGGCAGAGAGCAGGGGGCAGAGAGCAGGGGGCAGGGGCAGAGGGCAGGGGGCAGAGAGCAGAGGGCAGAGAGCAGAGGGCAGAGAGCAGGGGGCAGAGAGCAGGGGGCAGAGGGCAGGGGGCAGAGGGCAGGGGGCAGAGAGCAGGGGGCAGAGGGCAGGGGGCAGAGAGCAGAGGGCAGAGGGCAGAGAGCAGGGGGCAGAGAGCAGGGGGCAGGGGCAGAGGGCAGGGGGCAGAGAGCAGGGGGCAGAGGGCAGGGGGCAGAGGGCAGGGAGCAGAGGGCAGAGGGCAGAGGGCAGGGGCAGAGGGCAGGGGGCAGAGAGCAGGGGGCAGAGGGCAGGGGGCAGAGGGCAGGGGGCAGAGGGCAGGGGGCAGAGAGCAGGGGGCAGAGAGCAGGGGGCAGGGGCAGAGGGCAGGGGGCAGAGAGCAGAGAGCAGGGGGCAGGGGGCAGAGAGCAGGGGGCAGAGAGCAGGGGGCAGAGGGCAGGGGGCAGAGAGCAGGGGGCAGAGGGCAGGGGGCAGAGGGCAGAGAGCAGGGGGCAGGGGCAGAGGGCAGGGGGCAGGGGCAGAGGGCAGGGGGCAGAGAGCAGGGGGAAGAGGGCAGGGGCAGGGGGCAGAGGGCAGGGGGCAGAGAGCAGAGGGCAGGGGGCAGAGGGCAGGGGGCAGAGAGCAGGGGGCAGAGAGCAGGGGGCAGAGGGCAGGGGGCAGAGAGCAGAGGCCAGGGGGCAGAGAGCAGGGGGCAGAGGGCAGAGAGCAGAGGGCAGAGAGCAGAGAGCAGGGGGCAGAGAGCAGAGGGCAGGGGGCAGGGAGCAGAGGGCAGGGGGCAGAGAGCAGGGGGCAGAGAGCAGGGGGCAGAGAGCAGGGGGCAGAGGGCAGGGGGCAGAGAGCAGGGGGCAGAGAGCAGAGAGCAGAGAGCAGGGGGCAGAGGGCAGGGGGCAGAGAGCAGGGGGCAGAGAGCAGGGGGCAGAGGGCAGGGGGCAGAGAGCAGAGAGCAGAGGGCAGGGGGCAGAGAGCAGGGGGCAGAGAGCAGGGGGCAGAGGGCAGGGGGCAGAGGGCAGAGGGCAGGGGGCAGAGAGCAGGGGGAAGAGGGCAGGGGCAGAGGGCAGGGGGCAGAGGGCAGGGGGCAGAGGGCAGGGGGCAGAGAGCAGAGGGCAGGGGGCAGAGGGCAGGGGGCAGAGAGCAGGGGGCAGAGAGCAGGGGGCAGAGGGCAGGGGGCAGAGGGCAGGGGGCAGAGAGCAGAGGCCAGGGGGCAGAGGGCAGAGAGCAGAGAGCAGGGGGCAGAGAGCAGAGGGCAGGGGGCAGAGAGCAGAGGGCAGAGAGCAGAGGGCAGAGAGCAGAGAGCAGGGGGCAGAGGGCAGAGAGCAGAGAGCAGAGGCCAGGGGGCAGAGGGCAGAGAGCAGAGAGCAGGGGGCAGAGAGCAGAGAGCAGGGGGCAGAGAGCAGAGGGCAGGGGGCAGAGGGCAGGGGGCAGAGGGCAGAGGGCAGAGAGCAGAGGGCAGAGAGCAGAGAGCAGAGGGCAGAGAGCAGAGAGCAGGGGGCAGAGAGCAGAGGGCAGGGGGCAGGGAGCAGAGGGCAGGGGGCAGAGAGCAGGGGGCAGAGAGCAGGGGGCAGAGAGCAGGGGGCAGAGGGCAGGGGGCAGAGAGCAGGGGGCAGAGAGCAGAGAGCAGGGGGCAGAGGGCAGGGGGCAGAGAGCAGGGGGCAGAGAGCAGGGGGCAGAGGGCAGGGGGCAGAGGGCAGGGAGCAGAGGGCAGGGAGCAGAGAGCAGGGGGCAGAGGGCAGGGGGCAGAGGGCAGGGGGCAGGGGGCAGAGGGCAGAGGGCAGGGGGCAGGGAGCAGAGAGCAGGGGGCAGAGAGCAGAGGGCAGAGGGCAGGGCTGCCCTCATTTAAATGTTCTGTGTCCTGCTCCCTACAGTTTTAAAAAGGATCTCTGACCTCTGACCCCGTGTCTGCAGATGCTTCACCTGGAGACAGAGACACAGAGACACGTCTCAGTCTCAGTTTATGGACAGATGTGAAGCTCAGAACCTCCAGAATTCCCTCCCTGAGCTGCAGAGGCTGCACTAGCACTGACTCTGGGATTTAGGGAGTGACGTTCAGATCAGAGACATTTTAGGTTTAAACACACTGGATTTCAGCTTTGAACCAGCAACCCACATGAGAGAGTCATGTGACGCTCATTCTGCGTTCTGATTGGATAAAGAACCAAAACACCAAATTAGAACAGAAAGAAACGAGACGTGTCCAGTGTTTTTGTCATTCAGAATAAATCTGCATTGGAAAAGTTCTCAGTAAAGGTTTTTTTTTGATCCGGTGGGACATTTAAAGTTTGTTTTATCAAATCTGAGGTTTCTAAATTTCCATGTTTTTCCAGGACATAGTTTTCCTGATCCGTAAAGACCCTCGGAAGTTTGCCCGAGTGAAGGATCTGCTGACGATGAACGAGGAGCTGAAGAGGGCGAGGAAGGCTTTCGACGAGGCCAACTACGGGTCCTAGGGGTCGGAGGTCAGGAGGAGTTCTGGTTCTGTTTTGGACTTTAATAATCTGTACTGAATTGTATTTTAATTCTGATTAAATGTTTCTTTTTATAATGCAAAGATAATATTTTGTATGTTAAATGGTTCTAGTGTTTTTTTTCGTCTGTTTTAATGAATAAACCAGGATTAGTTCCACTTTTGCTCCGTTCTGTTTCTCTTCAGATAAACAGACTCTGGCTCATCTGGAATGTTCTAAATATAATTTCACATAAATAATGATGTAATTGGACCAACATTTCTCACATTAAGATGAGTTTCCATTAAAATGTTTTTTTAACTAATTATTAGTCCAAAAATTGTATTAGACATTAATCAGTGAATGTTCAGTAAAAGTAAAGAGTCCACGGCAAAGGAGAAATTCAGTTTGTGACTGGACAAGTTTATTTGGTCGAATACGTTTCTCATCCAGGCTGCTTCTTCAGTTGTGGTCAGACGCTGGTGGACACTGCCTTATATCTGCCTGAAGGGGGCGCTCACTACACTGAGACTCTCACACACTCGTTCATCCTACGCCCTGTAGGACCTGTTGCTTTTGCAGTGATCACCCCCGTGCTCATCGTTGTCGACTGTCTTACCGCTCGTCATTCGCCATCTCGTCGGCGTCGCCCATCGACTCCCACGGTTTTCCACTCAATTTTATCGGGGGGCACGGGGGGCACGGGTGGTGGAGGAGGTGGGGGTTGGGTTATGATGAGGAGGTCGTTACATAATAATATTATGATAATAATATTTAATTATTGTGAAATGAGTCCAGGTGAAGAGACGCTCCATGAGTTTAAAGATCAGGAGGCTCCAGTTCACACGAGCTTCACACGATACGACACGTATATACAGTATACATGTATGTACATATATTGTCGCTTATCCATTTTGTAGAAACAAAAGCTTATAACCTGACTTTAAATTAATCGATTGGTTTTAGAAATGTCTCATATGAAAGCTAAAACCCTCCCAAATTATGCTCAATATACTAAAATAAATTTGCTTCACTGAAGAAAGATTGATCATTTAATGAACACAGAAAGGTCAGATTTTGGCAAGACAAAAGTCTTGTCGCCTACAGAAAACTGAACAAATAATTTACTTCAAATACAAAAATATGTTGCATAACGTCAGTGAATTAAGTAGTGGTGCTGTGAGATCCATATTTAATATCTTGTATGACTTCCATGAGCTTGAAGGACTGCATCCATGCGGTTCGACAATGATTCATACAATTTGTTGATGAAGTCATCAGGAATAGCAAAGAAAGCAGTCTTACATGCCTCCCAGAGTTCATCAAGATTCTTTGGTTTTGCCTTCCATGCTTCCTCTTTCATTCTACCCCAGACATGCTCATTGATGTTCATGTCTGGTGACTGGGCTGGCCAGTCCTGGAGCACCTTGATCTTCTTCGCCTTGAGGAACTTTGATGTAGAGATAGAAGTATGCGATGGAGCACCATCCTGCTGCAAAATTTGACCCCTTTTATGGTTGGGAATGTAAGAGGTAGCTAATACTTCTTGATATTTTAGGCTATTGATATTGCCTTCCACCCTGCAAATGTCTCGCACACCCCCATACTGGATGTAACCCCAGACCATGAGTTTTCTGCCACCAAACTTAACTGTTTTCTGGGTGAATCTTGGATCCATGCGGGCTCCAGTAGGTCTCCTGCAATATTTGCGGCGGCTGTGATGTAATTCAACCGAGGATTCATCTGAGAAATCCACCTTCTGCCACTTTTCCAGTGTCCATCCTTTTAGCAGGCTGTGGGCCTTGGCAAATGCCACACGGTTTTTTAATTGCCTTTTGTTTAGTGCTGGTTTCTGTGCACTGATTCGACCATGGAGGCCATTTCGAGACAGAATTCTACAAACTGTTCTGGTTGACACAGGGACTTGAGGTGACCAGGCCTGGTGGAGCTCTGCTGCAGTGGAAAAGGGGCTGGCCTTGGATTTTCGAATCAACAAACGGTCCTCCCGAGCAGTTGTCTTGCGGGGTCTGCCGGACCTGGGCTTGTCAAAAACATCTCCAGTCTTTTCAGATCTTTTTCTTATTCTTTGTACTTGACGCTGAGACACATTGAAGGTGTCAGCCACCTCAGCAGTGGATCTGGTCTTCAGCCTCTTGATAATTAACGCTTTGGTCTCAGGGTGGATCTTAGGCATGTTGTCAGAGGTCAAGTTGCAGTTGATGTGAAGGTCTGGTGTGCTGGGGTTCTTTTTATACACACCCACTAATTGATTGATCAGTAACTGATCACAGGTGAGGCTGTAATCTAGGATTGGGTGCATCATATGACAAGGCGACAAGACTTTTGTCTTGCCAAAATCTGACCTTTCTGTGTTCATTAAATGATCAATCTTTCTTCAGTGAAGCAAATTTATTTTAGTATATTGAGCATAATTTGGGAGGGTTTTAGCTTTCATATGAGACATTTCTAAAACCAATCGATTAATTTAAAGTCAGGTTATAAGCTTTTGTTTCTACAAAATGGATAAGCGACAAGACAGTATACATGTATATACATATATACAGTATACATGTATGTACAGTATACATGTATATACAAGTATATACTGTAGCCCTGTGCCAATCAGAGTACAGATGGATGTACTTATATACGTACTGCAGTTCTGTAAGTACTGCAGGTTTATTTTAAGAACGTGACAGTGGAGGGAGACGTGTCGTTGGGTTTTTTCAGACTCTGCAGCTCAGTTACGTCTGTTTAAGTTAAACACAGATTCCGGTTCACACAGACACAGACTGTGACAAGCTCCAAGACGGATTTATAAAACCACATCAGTACTTGAGTATATATGAGAAAGTACTTTATTACTGTGGATGACTCGGACCATTCGCAGTATTTTGGGTCTTGGTTCGTCCTTTACACTGCACCTCTCTCTCAGGGAAATGTTAAGTCTTAAAGTCTAATGTTTTGATATTTCACTTTCAGCTCCGACATCAAAACACGATTCTTGTTTTTTGGCATTAGAGTTTTTTGTAAAGGTGCTACTCAAAAAAATTTACTCTTGTGAGTGTTAATCTATGTTCTGATGTTCCTCGTCACAAACAGACCTGGAGTTGTGTTTGTTTCATTCACATGTTTGAGGAACTCTTTATTATTAGTCTGTCTACATCTCCAAAGCTCCAAACGCTCTGTTCCACCTTGTGATGTCATCAAGTGGTAGTTTTCAAGTGAACAGCTCCTTTTACCTTTAGTTCAGTCGAGATCGGCAATTCCAGGACTGAAATGATCCAAATGATTCTAGTGAAGGTGTGTGGAGTTTAAAAACACAGTGGAGCACTTCCTGTATCACCACATGATGACATCACAAGGTGGAACAGAGTGTTTTCAGTTTGAGAGAAGAACTCGTGTTAAATCTGCAGGTTTGTGTGTGAAACATGTGAATGAAACAAACACAACTCCAGGTGATGAGGGAATGACATGAGGTCAGAGGTCAGAGGATTATGGGACATTTAAATAGTAGTTTAATAGTTGTTTCCTGGTTGTTGTTGAATTTGCCTGGATGAGTTTTCACAGATGTTTGTCATAAAAACACAGCTGTATGTGTCAGTTAAAGGTCCTTTTTACGAGCGCACGCCGCCCCCTGGTGCCCAGAACACGTCAGCACCTGTGAGGAGAAAACGTCACCATCTGCAGGCCTGAGCGCCAAAAATAACCCTCAGGTCTGTCACAAGAACTGAAACACGTGTGTCAGATGCCCTCCCTGTGTGTCAGATGCCCTCCCTGTGTCTCTGTGGGGTCTTATTCTGTCTCCTCTCAGTCTGTCCTATCCAGCTGCAGTATTTGTCTAAAAAAATTTGACTTTTTTGGTGCGACATCACTGATTTTTGCCCTTTTTTCACACAGAATGGACAAAAAGAAGAAATAAACACGTTTTATTTATTTTCCTCAAAACAAACTTTATACAGACTTAAATACGGCAGCAGCGGGTGGTACGGCTTTATTCTCTTCTGGTACAAGTGACAATGTTTGAGTCTAAAAAGCGATCTCCGGCTACACCAGCGAACACGGATCACATGACCCATGCCTGGAGCTGCACTGACCCCAGGCGGCCTCAGGGGGCACTAGCTTCTGTTGCAGAGGCGGAAGGATGAGAGGATGGACGGGTGGATGGAGGGATGGGGCGGAGGGAGAGAAGGAGGAATGTCCAAGAGACGTCGGCGTTTATTGCACATTCTCCATCATCTTGAGGAATTCTGGGGAAAAAAGGTTAAAAAAATATGACCCACAGTTCATCAGGATTTACACTGTTATGTGGTATCGGATATCGGCTTCCAGATATCGGTTCTGTCGATATCACTGATGTGAGGAGACTGAGCCCTGGCCGCACTCTCAGGATGTTTGCTCTTTCTGTCACTAAAGAAAGAAGTGGACTAAACGAGTGTGACGTCACCTACAGCGTTCGGCTTCAGTCAAATGAAGCTCACTGAGGCTAGAGTCACAGGAGTGAATTTGGAGCCCGGCTCTATATTAGGAATGGGATTTTATTAACGGACAAAATGTTGAAATAAAAACCCCAGGATCCTGTAGAGCGAGTTCATATGGACATTTAAGACCAAAACTCCGAGGTCACAGCAGCAGGTCCAGAGAAGAGCCACAATATTCCAACGGAAGTCAACGGGAGCCAGAGTCAGAAGAGCCGGAAGAGCCACCATGATCACTTCCTGTTTGGAACATGTTAGCTCTGTCCAGAGATATGTACAGTCTATAGTTACATGGAATAAATCAGGTAAAAGGACTTAACCCGGTGTGAACCGGGACTAGACCAGGACTGGACTAAGACTAGAGCAGGACTAGAGCAGGACTAGACCAGGACTGGACCAGGACTGGACCAGGACTAGACCAGGACTAGACCAGGACTGGACCAAGACTAGACCAGGACTAGACCAGGACTAGACCAGGACAAGACCAGGTCTAACCAGGACTAAACCAGGACTAGACCAGGACAAGACCAGGTCTAACCAGGACTAAACCAGATCCAGGTTCTTGTATTTACCGTCAAAGTCGAGCATGCCGTCTGAGTTTTTGTCTCCGTCCTTCATCAGCTCGTCGATCTCGTCTTCTGTGATGCTCTCTCCGGTGCTGCGGATGATCAGGGCAAACTCCTCTCTGTCGATGTAACCGTCAGCGTTCCTGAAAGAACCAAAAACATCAGCAACGGAGGAGAGGAAGTGAAGAATGAGAGAGCAGGAAAACAAGGAACGGGAGAACAGGAAAACGAGAAAAAAGAACTGACATTACAGAAACCCCAAAGCCATCCACTGTTCAGCAGAATGATCAGGCGTAGTTCTAGTATAAAGTTTAGTGTTGAATATGAAACAACAGAGACTAGGGCAAAAAGAGCCAGATGACCCTCCAAAATACTCCTCTGGTGTCAGGAAATGTAAAGAATGAACAGCCCTGCACCCACCTCAAAGCTCCCACACCTAACCTGTGTCCTTTGGGTGCTTAGGTCCAGTTCATCAAATGTGAACTGGGGGATGATAGAAAAACTCTTATTTCTAAACTCTTAAATGAGTTTTTCTTGATGATCAGGAGAAGCCTGTGTCGGGGCAGAACTTCATCTGAGAGACACAGACTCTCCAGAATAAAACACAGGTCACTATTGATCCTTTATTGACTTAAGACCAGGTCCTTCCTCAGACTTCCATCAGAGCAGAATTACAGAGCTGTTTGTGTCTCGTACTGTAGCAGAAGTGACCCACGTGACCCAAAGGCGCGTGGGAGGTTTACGCACTTGTCGAAGACGCGGAAGCACTCGGCCAACTCTTCCTCGCTCTTTCCGGCCTGGTCCTCCTTGAGCAGCCTCACCATCATCACCAAGAACTCCTCGAAGTCAATGGTTCCGCTGCCTACGGGAAGAACACGGACACTCAGGCCTGGTTCTGTAACAGACATTTGAGACACCGAACCAACACCAACACCGGCCTCTGGGACAGTGTGTAATTACGCACGGACTTAAATGGAACAGAGAGCACACATAGTGTTTAACAGGATTTTGGGGTGTGTAAATGACAGTAAATCATATCATCTATGATCTTATATAATGAAGGACAAGATCTTTTTTTCAGACACGTGTCTCTGTGCCGGGGCCGGACTGGCGCGCGGATGTTTTTAGATTTGACGTTTTTCGTGTTTAAACTTAATCTCACGCCACAGTTCGGCTCAGTGTTGTGTAGTTTTTTATTTATTTGTTCATTTATTCCTCACCGTCCTCGTCCACCTCCTCGATGATCTCATCCAGCTCCTCTCGGGTCGGGTTCTGACCCAACATCCTCATGACGGTGCCCAGCTCCTTGGTGCTGATGTCACCGCCACCGTCGGTGTCAAACATGTCGAAAGCGGCTTTAAACTCTGCACCAGCGGAAAAACAAGTGAGTGAAACGGTCACAAAGTCCGTCCGCCCTTTGCGCATTATTATATTTATATATAACACTGCGCCAACTGTAAAAACAGGACAACTTCTGAGGCCTGTCCCCTGTCCTCTGTCCCCTGTCCTCTGTCCTCTGTTCCCTGTCCTCTGTCCTCTGTCCCCTGTCCTCTGTCCTCTGTTCCCTGTCCTCTGTCCCCTGTCCCCTGTCCTCTGTTCCCTGTCCCCTGTCCTCTGTCCTCTGTCCCCTGTCCTCTGTCCTCTGTCCTCTGTCCTCTGTCCTCTGTCCCCTGTCCTCTGTCCTCTGTCCTCTGTCCCCTGTCCTCTGTCCTCTGTCCCCTGTCCTCTGTTCCCTGTCCCCTGTCCTCTGTCCTCTGTCCCCTGTCCTCTGTCCCCTGTCCTCTGTCCTCTGTCCCCTGTCCTCTGTCCTCTGTCCCCTGTCCCCTGTCCCCTGTCCCCTGTCCCCTGTCCTCTGTCTTTTGTCCTCTAGAACACCTCTGGGCCATAAACTATATATAACTTACAGCCCAGTTTGGTCGTTTCGTTTGTATGTGAGGTATGAAAACAAACTAAACTTTGGTTTAAAAAAAGAATCTCTTAAAATAAATAAATAAATAAATAAATAAATCTTCTTTACACAGTCTTTCTCCGCCTGTGTGCGTGTGTAAAAACTACATGAACACATTTTCTTGAGTGAGTTGTGATGCTGGTTTCATTTAGCTCGTGTATTAGTCCCTCTGTAGACTCATCTGAACATTAGTGATGGTCTCTGCGCACAGCCTAGCGTCAGTATTGTGTTACTGCACCCTCCACTCACCAGCCAGCATCTCCTCGCTCAGGTAGGAGCGGGCCTCTTGTTGCGCGTCAGTCTGAGGGAAACAAACATCGTTATTTTTTTATTTATTTTTCCACACATTAAGTACATTATAGTACTACACAGTACAGTACTATATTACAGTACTATAATGTACTATGTACACGATAGTAACAGTTTCTACAGTTTCTGCACGGATCTAATTTAAGCTTTTTTCTCCATTTTTCACCTGTGGGATTTGTGAATATTTATGTTATGAGGAAAAACACATTAAATGAAAAGTTTATTTGTGTATCTGTTATGTGGAACTGTGGGTGTGGCGCATGCGCATTGAGCCCTGTTGGCATATTTGATCTGCTCGAGCGCGTTTCTGTCGGAGGCCTCGCGGGCGAAAATTGGAGCGGCTATTTCAGGCTCACACTTTAGACGCGCTGTATTTGGGCAAAGGACACCCAACCCGCGGGAATCTGTCACCGAAGCAGAATGCGCACCGAGCAGCTGTCCGCGCGCCAAGGCTCCGGAGCCGCTTTGGACAATTAAGGAAGAGCGTTTAGCCAAAGCCTTAGACCTGTTAAATGCAAAACAGCGTCAGTCAGTGACGTATTCTAATGCAGCCCAGGTAATTACACCCAGGAGGCCAATTGGAGACTTAATTGAAAATGGCATTGGTAATTGGTAACAGTGGCACTAACTGTCATTGACGAACGTGCGTAAAAGTGTGCCACCGTGCGTAAAAAGGTAGTCTTTCGTTATATTCATTAATTTTGAGTCGTATATTTAATCTCTTTTACACAAAACGTATTTTTCGTAGTTTGGTTTTGCCTCTAAATCTTGTGCGTGAAAGTGTGCCATCATGCGTAAAACGGTGCTCTCGTTTTGCCAAACATCTTCTAACATCATGTAATAACAATGATACTGATAATAATGATAAAAAGTATATGCATATCACTTCATTTAAACATTCTAATCGTACTTTGTGTTTTAGCTTTTCCTCTAGAGTTTGTGCGTAAAAGTGTGCTATCGTGCGTAAAACCAAAGTGTGCCATTTTTGGGCAATATAAATCCGCTCTTTTAAACAAACCGTGAGTCTTACCATGTTTGTGGTTTAGCTTTCCCCCTAAAATCCAGGAAAAAAGCCCAAAGGAGTGGTCAATCCGCGTGCACCCGAACAGAGAGACTAGACGCACGGGGACGCTCCTCTGACGCTTTAAACGGCGCGCTCTGGCCCCGCCCCCACGCGCTCACAGGCCCCGCCCCCTACAGATTTAGAACCCTGAACTTTTAGGGTCCAGGGCACAGGCCAATCACACCGTGGGGAATGTTCGGGTTTCTGTCAGATTTTGGGTTTAAATATAAAATAAATGAAATTCCACAAACGCCTTTGAATCACCAGAGTCTGTGGAGACGTGAGAAGACGAGAGGATCTTTGGATCTCAGCTTGTTTACAATAGCAGGAGTAGCTAACATGGCTGAAGTGGAGGTTTTTAAATGCCATTGTTCTCATTGTTTTTTCAGACATTCCCTCATAAATACTTGTCCTTAACTTTAACACGGTTTAGGAAGTCAACGTTTAACTTCTGCAGCTGATCTCCAAAGAGAACTTCAACTTTTTAACCTTAAACTCATCCTATATGTGATTCTCTGCTTCGGCAATGATCCAGAAGTCTTTCCCAAACGTAGCTCCTGTTTCTGACGCAGTGTGGATGTGAAGAAACAGGACGGTCATGAGAAAAAGAGAAAAGAGGGGAGAAAAATGAGAAGAGAGAAAGTTGCATTTTCAAAGTAGGTGATGCATTTTGTGATGAGGACATTTCAAACCCAATGTGAAACACTAAACCACCAGAGCTTATTTCAGAGCTGAAGCCTGTCCCCCCCATCCCCCCTGTGTCTCCCCCCCGACCCTCACCCCCACTCACCCCACAGACACCCCCACTCACCCCCCTCACTCCCACTCACCCCACAGTCCCAGAGCCTGAGAGAAAAACGACAGAGAGAAATGAAAATTAAATGTAGGTTATGCATTTTGTGGAGAGCAGATCATTTTATTTAACATGATGTCTCACTCCTGTCACCCCGTCCCCCCTGTGTCTCACTCCTGTCACCCTGTCCCCCCGTGTCTCACTCCTGTCACACCCCCGTGTCTCACCCCTGTCACCCCCCGTGTCTCACTCCTGTCCCCCCGTGTCTCACTCCTGTCACCCTGCCCCCCGTGTCTCACTCCTGTCACCCCCCCATGTCTCACTCCTGTCCCCCCGTGTCTCACTCCTGTCACCCCCCCGTGTCTCACTCCTGCCCCCCCCCCTTGTCTCACTCCTGTCCCCCCGTGTCTCAGTCCTGTCACCCCCCCATGTCTCACTCCTGTCCCCCCGTGTCTCACTCCTGTCACCCCCGTGTCTCACTCCTGTCCCCCCCGTGTCTCACTCCTGTCACCCCCCCGTGTCTCACTCCTGCCCCCCCCATGTCTCACTCCTGTCACCCCCTCCCTCACCCGCACTGTCCCTCTTCTTGTGAGAAAAACGAGAGATGTCCAAAATTGAAATTTAAAGTATATTATGATTTTGGCCAGATAAGCTGATCATTTATTCTGCCGTGTCACCCGTGTCACCCCCTCCCACCCGTGTCACCCCCTCCCACCCGTGTCACCCCCCTCCCCGCTCCCTCCTGACCCCCCTCCCCCCTCTGTCACTGGCCTCTGCAGACACATCTGAATCTAGGTTACGCATTTTGTGTAGAATTGATGTAGATTTTTTATTTTTCGCACGCTGCCCCCCCCCCCCCCCCCACACACACACACCCACACCCACACCCACACCCCACGCCCCTGCGCCCTGAATAGCAGCAGTTTAGTGGGGGGCACGCGTGAAGGTGGCGACTGCAACAACAGCCCTGTGCCTTATAAGGAGGGCAGTTCCTGGAGGGAGGAGCCAGGACGGAGGGGGCAGCCATGTTGGTATGGGAGGCTATATACCCCCCAGCTCCACTTGTACATGCCCCACACATGCCCCACGGCTCAGGGCAACGGGCAGGTCCACCCGAGCAGGCCACGGCGAGAAATACGATGTGTGAGATGAGAATTTCTCTGATAGAATTTAGAACTGAGATCGATAAAAAGAGGAACCAGTGAGTGAGCAGGAATCAAGAAACAGAGCAGGAAAACAGAGTGATTATTAAGGTTTATTTGTAAGAACTTGAGTTGTGAGAAGAGAAGGCACGAAAGAGGAGAAGGAGAGAAAGAGGAGAAGCAGAAGAACGAGGGAGGAGGAGGAGGAGCAGAGCAGTTGGTGTAAGATTTCTACAACAGCTGACCCCAGACAGCTGGAAACACGCCTTGGTCTTAAAAGGGTTCTGCAGGTATTTTTAGCTCCATCTCTGCCGCCCTCAGAGGAGACGAACGGGAGGAAGAGGAGAGGGGGAGAGAGGGAGGAGGAAGAGAGGATCAGGTGAAGAGGAAGAGTAAGAAGAGGAGGGTTTAAGAAGCAGAGGAGAACAGAGAGAAAGAGGAGGACGAGAGGCCATAGAAGTGGTTAAACGTACGACTGTCACCAGAGTTTTAGAGGATTTCTTTGGTTTGCTGTTGGCACGAGTTAGCTAAAGTTAGCTGAGTTAGCATCTTTAGCCTATTTCGCGGGTTAGCGCGTCGTCGTAGCTGCAGGTTCCTCCTCTGGTTCTTTGAGCTGGTCTCAGGAATGTGGCTGGAGATGTTACTGGACGTTCTCCATCATCTTTAGAAACTCTGCACGAAAAGAAACAGAAAAATAAAGACAAAACTGAAGGAAAATAAACTAGGGTGACCAGACGTCCTTTATTTCCTTATTTCTGGGACAGTCCCAGTTTTGAGTCCTGTGTCCCGTGTCCCTGCAGATTTTAGACTTAGACAAACTTTATTGATCCACAAGGGAAATTATTTGTCCAAACTATGATTTATCCAAACCCAGTGATTTGTCCCAGTTTTATCTAGAAATGTCCCAGGTGTCCCTGTTTTTCACCAATTTGATCTAAACCAGGACTAAACTAGGACTACATCAGGTCTAAACCAGGACTAAAACAGGATTGTCACATTTTTGGACTAATCTGATTCCCGCCAACAGTAATGATGAGCAGAAACTGTCATTTGTTTTGCCTAAATACAGAAAAACGTATTTGCGAATGCCAATAAAAAATAATAATAAAAAAGCTGCGACAGAAGTTCCTCAGATTATGAGAACGCACAAAGTTTCAGGCTGTTTTCACAGTTTTACTTACACCAACCGTCCCACCCCGGGTGTGTCCCAGTTTTGAATTTTGAAAATCTGAAAATTCAACCTAAAATAAATGAAACTGGGGCTCTTATGTAAATATGGGGCTATATTAAAGCTGCACTCTGTAACTTTTCTGGTGGAGGGTCCGTCAAATGCCTTTTCCTTGGAGATTTGTCATTATTGCTTTGTCTGGAATGTTCCACAGTATGGCATTAAACCTTTCTATCTTCATGGAGACCAAACCAGACCAAGTTCCAGGTCAGATCTGTGGAGAGGCGACCCCGCTCACAGTCAGAATGTCTGTTTTTCTAGGGATTTTTGAGCTCTAAAACCACCTGTAATTGAATAAATGTAAAGTAGAGCTGTTTAATGTCACACTGTGGAACATTCCAGGCAGAGCAATGACGTATCCATAGAAACAAGCAGGTGATGACGACTCTACACCAGAAAAGTTACACACTGCACCTTTAAAACACAGAGTTCCAAAAGGCTTCAGTGTAACAGATAAACTCACAGAGCGTCTGTTTTAGGATCTTGTGAGTGAAAATATTCCCACATCCGCCTGCAGAGCGCCCCCTGCTGGCCCCTGTTGGCCCCTGTTGGCCCCTGCTGGCCCCTGTTGGCCCCTGCTGGCCCCTGTTGGCCCCTGCTGGCCCCTGCTGGCCCCTGTTGGCCCCTGCTGGCCCCTGCTGGCCCCTGCTGGCCTCTGCTGCCCCCTGCTGCCCCCTGCTGCCCCCTGCTGCCCCCTGCTGGCCCCTGCTGGCCTCTGTTGGCCCCTGCTGGCCCCTGCTGGCCCCTGCTGGCCTCTGCTGCCCCCTGCTGGCCCCTGCTGGCCTCTGTTGGCCCCTGTTGGCCCCTGCTGCCCCCTGCTGGCCTCTGCTGCCCCCTGCTGGCCCCTGTTGGCCCCTGCTGGCCCCTGCTGGCCCCTGCTGGCCTCTGCTGCCCCCTGCTGGCCTCTGTTGGCCCCTGTTGGCCCCTGCTGCCCCCTGCTGGCCTCTGCTGCCCCCTGCTGGCCCCTGTTGGCCCCTGCTGGCCCCTGCTGGCCCCTGTTGGCCCCTACTGGCCCCTGCTGCCCCCTGCTGCCCCCTGCTGCCCCCTGCTGGCCCCTGTTGGCTCCTGCTGCCCCCTGCTGGCCTCTGCTGGCCTCTGCTGCCCCCTGCTGCCCCCTGCTGGCCCCTGTTGGCCCCTGTTGGCCCCTGCTGCCCCCTGCTGGCCCCTGTTGGCCCCTGCTGGCCCCTGCTGGCCCCTGTTGGCCCCTGCTGCCCCCTGCTGCCCCCTGCTGCCCCCTGCTGGCCCCTGTTGGCCCCTGCTGGCCCCTGCTGCCCCCTGCTGGCCTCTGCACCACAGCCTCAGCTTCATAATGTAAAGTTCAATAAAACATGAAAACAGGAATCATAAAAACACCTGTAAACGTCCTTCTGGATGTGGGAGAGAAACACTGGAGTCTGAGTTTCTGCCTCGAAACAAAAGTGGAAAATGAAAAGTGAAAAGTGAAATCATCTGGACACAAACAGCTCAAAGTTTTCCTCAGACAGTTTTGTGATTTAATCAGGTTTAAACACTGAATCAGTTTAAATGAGAAAAGGTGAAAATAAGTTTCACTTTTTAAAGAAATTGTATTTTTCCGAGCAGAGGACTTTTCTAAGACTCTGAAATGATCTGAACATTTGTGTTTCTGCAGCTCCTTCAGATCCGATTAAGTTTGTCCCTTTTTTGTGTCGGTTTGAAAACTCCAGATTTATGGAATTATTTCAGGTTTTATCACATTCACCAAAATTTTTAATCAGATGCCACGCCCTGACAGTTACTCTTTAAATGTCCCATAATCCTCTGCTCTAATGTCGTTTCCTCGTCACAAACACCTGGAGTTGTGTTTTGTTTCATTCACATGTTTAACACACAAACCTGCAGATTTAACACGAGTTCTTCTCTCAAACTGAAAACACTCTGTTCCACCTTGTGATGTCATCATGTGGTGATACAGGAAGTGCTCCACTGTGTTTTTAAACTCCACACACCTTCACTAGAATCATTTGGATCATTTCAGTCCTGGAATTGTCGATCTCGACTGAACTAAAGGGAAAAGGAGCTGTTCACTTGAAAACTACCACTTGATGACATCACAAGGTGGAGCAGAGCGTTTGGAGCTTTGGAGATGTAGACAGACTAATAATAAAGAGTTCCTCAAACATGTGAATGAAACAAACACAACTCCAGGTGTTTTTGAGGAGGAACATCAGAACATGGGTTGAAGCTCTCAGGGTTCATTTGTGTAATTCAGGAACTTTAAGTTACTTTTACTTGAGTAATCACTACTTTGTACTTCTACTTTAGTAATATTATTTTGTAGTAGCGTTACTTTTACTGTAGTACAGTTTTTGGCCCCTCCCACCTCCAGTACTTTTACGATCTTGTGTTTTTCTCACCGTCAAAGTCGATCTTTCCGTCTTTGTTGGTGTCAGATTCTCCAAACATCTCATCGATGTCCTCCTCCGTCACGGCCTCTCCCGTCATGTGAAGGATCTCCCCGAACTCCTCACGGTCCACAAAGCCATCTCCATTTCTGAGAGGAGAAGAAGAAGTGGAAGAAGAAGTGGAAGAAGAAGTGGAAGAAGAAGAAGAAGAAGAAGAAGGAGAAGAAGAAGAAGAAGAAGAAGAAGAAGAAGAAGAAGAAGCAAATGTAAGAGGAGCAAAATGTCAGAGAACATGGACTGATCTGTGTGTAAGTGCAGATCTTCTGAATGTTTCTCTGTTTGTGTGAGGAAAGAAACATCAGGTTTACAGGAGGTAGAACATGTTCACAATAGAAGAGACGAGACAGAAGTGAAGCTGCCAGTCCCACTACATGACATCACCAGGTGGAACTCCAGGTGTGTTTTTGAGGAGGGACCAGCGTTAGAACGTGACTTAAATCTCACAGGAGTCAAACGTCGCTCCCTCAGATGCTGCAGTGAGTCTGAGTCATGTTTGTGTGTTTTGGTTGTACAGTCTGTAGAGGCTTAAAGTGTCTCTGCAGGGTCGGGGTCAGGGTTGGGGTCAGGGTTGGGGTCAGGGTCGGGGTCAGGGTCGGGGTCAGGGTCGGGGTTGGGGTCAGGGTCAAGGTTGGGGTCAGGGTTGGGGTCAGGGTTTGGGTCAGGGTCAGAGTCAGGGTCAGGGTTTGGGTCAGGGTCAGGGTTGGGGTTAGGGTCAGGGTTGGGGTCAGGGTCGGGGTTGGGGTCAGGGTCGGGGTTGGGGTCAGGGTCGGGGTCAGGGTCGGGGTTGGGGTCAGGGTCGGGGTTGGGGTCAGGGTCGGGGTTGGGGTCAGGGTCAGGGTTGGGGTCAGGGTCGGGGTCAGGGTTGGGGTCAGAGTCAGGGTCAGGGTTGGGGCACTTCATTTTCATTTTAAACTTTTCTGTTGAATCTTTGAAAATATTTTTTTTTAAATCTGAACAAACAGAAACAAACCGACTCATTTCACCACAGATCGGAGTTAAAGTGTGAAACAGGTTTTTATGATTCCCTCATCTTGACTTAAAGCTGCACTGTGTAACTTTTTGTTTCTATGGAGACGTCACTGCTCTGCCTGGAATGTCCCACAGTGTGACTTTAAACAGCTCTGTTCTGTTTAATGCTGCAGGTCTGTCTGTGCACGCCCAAGTACAGTGGGAGGGCATCTGACACACAGCAGTAGGTGACTGTAAAGTAAACAATAGCCTGATTGGCCACATGAGGGCGCTATTGCTCCGTGTGGATCAGAACTATTAATAAATAAGAACTGTTCAAATGTGAAAAGTGCGTCTGAAGTTTCATGTTTCTGTTTCATGAGTCTCCGAGTCTCTGGGTCACAGTTTTACATCAGTTCAGTTTCAGTTTGAATTCAAAAAAATCCAAAAACACAGAAGTGTGTGTGAGCTGAAAAACAGGATCCCCCCTGCTGATGTCACCAGAGGAAAAGTCCAAAACACAGAGACACTTTAGACCCAGGGAAGGACTTTACTGACACTTTAAACCTTCATGTTCCTAAATAAAGCTGATCTTGTTTATGTTCTGGTCGCTATGGAAACAGTGATGGAGTTTCCTCTGCGTACGTCACACCAGGAAGAACATTTAGAAACTTCTACAGAATCACAAAACTAGAACAAACTAGGCCAGATTCTAAACACAATCTTCAACCTTCTGATGTCGAGAAACGAGACGTCGAACCTGCACCTGCTGAGATTAAAACTCCAGAATCACAAAACTCTGAGATTTAATCCAAGTTCAGATGTTCCTCCTGAAAAACAGACCTGGAGTTGTGTTTGTTTCATTCACATGTTTGAGGAACTCTTTATTATTAGTCTGTCTACATCTCCAAAGCTCCAAACGCTCTGTTCCACCTTGTGATGTCATCAAGTGGTAGTTTTCAAGTGAACAGCTCCTTTTACCTTTAGTTCAGTCGAGATTGGCAATTCCAGGACTGAAATGATCCAAATGATTCTAGTGAAGGTGTGTGGAGTTTAAAAACACAGTGGAGCACTTCCTGTATCACCACATGATGACATCACAAGGTGGAACAGAGTGTTTTCAGTCTGAGAGAAGAACTCGTGTTAAATCTGCAGGTTTGTGTGTTAAACATGTGAATGAAACAAACACAACTCCAGGTGGATTATGGGACATTTATTTCATGTTATTAGTTTGTGTGTTTTATTTTTCGTACTTGTCGAAGATGCGGAAAACCTCGGACAGCTCCTCTTCGGTCTTTCCGGCCTGGTCCTCCTTCAGCTGCTGCACCATCATCACCAGGAACTCCTCAAAGTCAATGGTACCACTGCCTCACACACACACACACACACACACACACACACACACACACACACACACACACACACACACACACACACACACACACACACACAGGTGTTGTTCAGGTTAAAGTGTCTCAGGTTGTTTTTCAGTCACTTCTTTCACACTGGAATAAAACTACAGCAGAACTGATTAAAAAATCATCAATCAAAAAATATCTTACTGAATTATTCCATAAATAAACTGGTAAAATATATATTTTTTTCATTTAAGTGTGTAAACTGTCTTTCGTAATGTTTCACATGTTCCAGGTTAAAGGCCCTTCGTTGCTGCTTGCGGGTGTAACTGGTTGTCATGGTGACAGGTTCAGACTGTTGGAGTTTGCCTGGTGTGTTCTGGTGTTCTGTTCAGTTTGGTGAAATATTTGACCCATTTTACTCATTTTATGGTTCGAGTCAAAACAGACGTGTGATTCATCAGAAAAAACTCACAACAACACGTCGGTTTATTTTGATGAAACTTGTGCGTCGACAGCCGAAATCAAAGCTCAAACTAAAGTCTAATAAAGCTTCAGACAGAGCAGTGCCTTCAGTTAGCACAGGGAACGTTGATCAGAATCAGAATCAGAAAAGCTTTTATTGCCATTGTCAGTGAACACAATTCACAGACTAGGAACTTGCTTTGGTGATGAGGAGCAACATAGAACACTGAATAATAATAATAATAATACAAAGTAGAGATATCACTGTTAGAAAAAGATAATAATAATAATAATAATAATAATAATAATAAAGTATCACTATTAAAAATAAAGTAAGAGCATGCAAAAAGATTAAGATATATAATAAAAATAAAAATAGTCTAGTATATACAGAGCATCAGAACAACAGTGCAAACCGACAGTGCAAAAGATCAAGTGACGTGACATGACTTATTTAAGGTGACAGGTGTTATAAAGTGTCCTTAGTACAGGTGTTATAAAGTGACCTTAGTACAGGTGTTATAAGTGTTCATAAAGTGTTTATGAGTCCAACGGCAGAGGGGAAGAAACTGTTCTTATGGCGAGAGGTTCTGGTCCGTATGGACCGTAGCCTTCTGCCAGAGGGAAGTGGCTGGAATAGTCCATGTCCAGGGTGAGAGGGGTCAGCTGCTATCCGGCCTGCACGCCCCCGAGTCCTGGAGACGTACAGGTCCTGGAGAGATGGAAGGCTACAGCCGATCACCTTCTCAGCAGAGCGCACAATGCGCTGCAGTCTCTGTCTGTCCCTGGCAGTGGCCCCAGCGTACCACACAGTGATGGAGGAGGTGAGGATGGACTCAGTGATGGCCGTGTAAAACTGCACCATCATCTGGGCAGGCAGCTTGGCTTTCCTCAGCTGCCGCAGGAAGTACATCCTCTGCTGGGCTTTCTTGATGAGGGAGCTGATGGTCGGCTCCCACTTGAGGTCGTGGGTGATGCAGGTGCCCAGGAAGCGGAAGGAGTCCACAGTGGTGATGGAGGAGTCTGTCAGGGTGAGGAGAGGCAGGGGGGCTGTGACTTTCCTGAAGTCCACGATCATCTCCACTGTCTTCTGGGCGTTGAGCTCCAGGTTGTTGCTGCTGCACCAGGACACCAGCCGGTCCACCTTCCTCCTGTAGGCAGACTCATCGCCGTCCGAGATGAGCCCGATGAGGGTGGTGTCATCCGCAAACTTAACCAGTTTCACGGAGTCGTGGCTGGAGGTGCAGCAGTTGGTGTAGAGGGAGAAGAGCAGAGGAGAAAGTACACAGCCCTGTGGAGATCCTGTGCTTATAGTCCGAGTGTCCGAGACATTCTTCCCCAGCCGCACGCACTGCCTCCGGTCCGTCAGGAAGTCAGTGATCCACCTGCAGGTGGAGTCAGGCACATTGAGCTGGGTGAGCTTGTCCTGGAGCAGAGCAGGGAGGATGGTGTTGAATGCAGAGCTGAAGTCCACAAACAGGATCCTGGCGTAGGTTCCCGGGGAGTCCAGATGCTGAAGGATGAAGTGGAGGGCCAGGTTGATGGCGTCGTCTACAAACCGATTTGCTCTGTAGGCGAACTGCAGAGGGTCCAGGAGGGGGGAGGTGAAGGACTTGAGGTGAGGCAGAACCATGACTTCCATGACTACAGACGTCAGTGCCACAGGTCTGTAGTCGTTAAGTCCAGTGATCCTGGGCTTCTTGGGGACGGGAACGATGGTGGACAGCTTGAAGCAGGCTGGGACATTGCATGACTCCAGGGAGGTGCTAAAGATGTCCGTGAAGACAGGAGCCAGTTCTTCAGCGCAGTGTCTCAGGGTGGAAGGAGAGACACCGTCCGGACCTGGGGCTTTCCGTGGGTTTTGCCTTTTAAATGTCTTAGTCACATCCTGCTTGGAGAGTGTGAGGGCAGTGGGGGAGGAGGAGGGGTCTGAGGTGGGCTTGTCCATTGTCGTCAGTGGGGTGGGGGAGGGTGTGAGACTTCAAATCGAGCATAGTAGGTGTTAAGCTTTTCTGTTCGTTGTCGGTCATCCAAAGCGGGGGGGCTTTGATTGATTGATTGATTGATATGCCTTTATTAGTCCCACAGTGGGGAAATTCCAGTAGAAATGAAATACAGCATCACATGAGGACAGGGGGGGGGGGGAGGAGAAAAAACAAAAGTGAATCAACCCCAGACCATGCTCCTGACAGGGGCATCATATATAGTTTGTAATTTCCCTCAGACCTTTCCAGACAGAGACAGAGTCGTTGGACCAGAACTTCTCCTTCAGATGGTTATTGTATCTCGATTTAGCCTTCTCCACTTCCTTGCTAAATGAGTACTTGCTCTGTCTGTAAGAGTGAGGGTCATTACTTCTGTGTGCCTCCTCCTTCTCCTTCCTCAGCTGTCTCAGTCTGGGTGTGAACCAGGGTTTGTCATTGTTAAATGACACCCTGGTGCAAGATGGAATAATGCTGTCCTCACAGAACTGGATGTATGACGTCACTGTGTCCGTGTACTCATCCAGATTCTCTGCGGAGGTCTTGAACATGCTCCAGTCCGTTGTGTCCAAGCATGTGCGAAGCTCCTCCACAGCCTCGCTGGTCCACCTTTTAGAAGTCCTCACTGTTGGTTTGGAGAGCTTCAGCTGTTGTTTGTATGTGGGGATGAAGTGAACCATGACGTGGTCAGAAAAGCCTAAAGCAGCACGTGACATGCTCCGATAGGCCCCACTGACTGTTGTGTAACAATGATCCAGCGTGTTCTGCTCTCTCGTTGGGCATTTAATAAACTGTTTGTATTTTGGTAACTCCTGGCTCAGGTTTCCCTTGTTAAAGTCGCCGAGGATAATAAGTAGAGAGTTCGGGAAGGTTCGTTCCACATCCAAAATCTGCTCCGCTAGCACGCGTTGAGCCTCGTGCACGTCCGCGCATGGCGGGATGTAAACAGCAGCCAGAATGAATGAAGCGAACTCATGTGGCGAGTAGAAAGGTTTGCAGTGAATGAAAAGATATTCCAGAGCGGGAGAGCAGTGTTGGGAGATCACAGTTACGTCTGAGCACCAGGCGCTGTTGATGTAGAAACAGACCCCTCCACCTTTTGTCTTTCCCCCGGAGAGAGCCCGATGTCTGTCCGCGCGGAGGAGCTGAAATCCGTCCAGGTGTAACGCGCGGTCCGGGATCTGCTCGCTGAGCCATGTCTCCGTGAAGCACAAGACACAAGAGGAAGAAAAGTCTCTGTTACTCCTCATCAGCAGCGCCAGTTCGTCCATCTTGTTGCTGAGTGAGCGAATGTTGGACAGGAAAATCCCAGGTAAGAGCGTCCGTGTGCCGCGTCTCCGGAGGCGCACCAGAGCCCCTGCGCGTTTTCCTCGTCTGCGGCGTCTCACTTTTTTGGCCAAAAAATGAACTAAATCTACTGCAGGCACTAAAAAAACTGGCAGTAGATCAGCAGAAGTCGTTGTTCTGATGTTTAGGAGCTCTTCACGGGTGTAAGAGCACGCTGACACACGATTTACGAACAAAAACAGACAAAACAAAGAGCACCAAATCACCAGGGCGACCATACGCGGCGCCACCTTGGATCATCATGACACAACATGACACAACAGGCTTCTTCAGTTCTGGTCAAGAATCACCTGGATGAGGCGAGCAGCTCAGACTGTGAAGATCTGAACCGTCTGAACTTCAGAATCTACAGGCCAAAGCTCCAGCTCCTCTCGAGCAGGTTCTGTGTGCGTGCACTGTGGTTTTTGTGTGTTTTTAGGTGTGTGTGTGTGTGTGTGTGTGTGTGTGTTTGTGTGTGTGTTTGTGTGTTTGTGTGTTTGCTCCTCACCGTCTTCGTCCACCTCCTCGATGATGGCGTCCAGCTCCTCTCGACTCGGGTTCTGACCCAACATCCTCATGACGGTGCCCAGCTCCTTGGTGCTGATATCTCCTCCTCCATCAGTGTCGAACATGTCGAAGGCGGCCTTAAACTCTGAGGAGCAGCAGAACCGACCAATCAGAGCACAGACGGGAGAGACAGGTGACAGAGCACAGACAGGAGAGACAGGTGACAGAGCACAGACGGGAGAGACAGGTGACAGAGCACAGACGGGAGAGACAGGTGACAGAGCACAGACAGGAGAGACAGGTGACAGAGCACAGACGGGAGAGACAGGTGACAGAGCACAGACAGGAGAGACAGGTGACAGAGCACAGACGGGAGAGACAGGTGACAGAGCACAGACAGGAGAGACAGGTGACAGAACACAGACGGGAGAGACAGGTGACAGAGCACAGACGGGAGAGACAGGTGACAGAGCACAGACGGGAGAGACAGGTGACAGAGCACAGACAGGAGAGACAGGTGACAGAGCACAGACAGGAGAGACAGGTGACAGAGCACAGACAGGAGAGACAGGTGACAGAACACAGACGGGAGAGACAGGTGACAGAGCACAGACGGGAGAGACAGGTGACAGAGCACAGACGGGAGAGACAGGTGACAGAGCACAGACAGGAGAGACAGGTGACAGAGCACAGACAGGAGAGACAGGTGACAGAGCACAGACGGGAGAGACAGGTGACAGAGCACAGACAGGAGAGACAGGTGACAGAGCACAGACGGGAGAGACAGGTGACAGAGCACAGACAGGAGAGACAGGTGACAGAGCACAGACAGGAGAGACAGGTGACAGAGCACAGACAGGAGAGACAGGTGACAGAACACAGACGGGAGAGACAGGTGACAGAACACAGACGGGAGAGACAGGTGACAGAACACAGACAGGAGAGACAGGTGACAGAACACAGACAGGAGAGACAGGTGACAGAGCACAAATGGGAGAGACAGGTGACAGAGCACAGACGGGTGAGACAGGTGACAGAGCACAGACAGGAGAGACAGGTGACAGAGCACAGACAGGAGAGACAGGTGACAGAGCACAGACAGGAGAGACAGGTGACAGAGCACAGACGGGAGAGACAGGTGACAGAACACAGACGGGAGAGACAGGTGACAGAGCACAGACGGGTGAGACAGGTGACAGAGCACAGACAGGAGAGACAGGTGACAGAGCACAGACAGGTGAGACAGGTGACAGAGCACAGACGGGTGAGACAGGTGACAGAGCACAGACAGGAGAGACAGGTGACAGAACACAGACAGGAGAGACAGGTGACAGAACACAGACAGGAGAGACAGGTGACAGAACACAGACGGGTGAGACAGGTGACAGAGCACAGACGGGTGAGACAGGTGAAAAAGCCAGACGGGTGAGACAGGTGAAAGAGCACAGATGGGTGAGACAGGTGACAGAGCACAGACAGGAGAGACAGGTGACAGAGCACAGACGGGTGAGAAAGGTGACAGAGCACAGACGGGTGAGACAGGTGAGACAGGTGAAAGAGCACAGACAGGGGAGACAGGTGAAAGAGCACAGATGGGTGAGACAGGTGACAGAGCACAGACAGGTGAGACAGGTGACAGAACACAGACGGGAGAGACAGGTGACAGAACACAGATGGGTGAGACAGGTGACAGAGCACAGACAGGAGAGACAGGTGACAGAGCACAGACAGGAGAGACAGGTGACAGAGCACAGACGGGAGAGACAGGTGACAGAGCACGTATGGGTGAGACAGGTGAGACAGGTGAAAGAGCCAGACGGGTGAGACAGGTGACAGAGCACAGACAGGTGAGACAGGTGACAGAACACAGACGGGAGAGACAGGTGACAGAACACAGATGGGTGAGACAGGTGACAGAGCACAGACAGGAGAGACAGGTGACAGAGCACAGACGGGAGAGACAGGTGACAGAGCACAGACGGGAGAGACAGGTGACAGAGCACAGACAGGAGAGACAGGTGACAGAGCACAGACAGGAGAGACAGGTGACAGAGCACAGACAGGAGAGACAGGTGACAGAGCACAGACAGGAGAGACAGGTGACAGAGCACAGACAGGAGAGACAGGTGACAGAGCACAGACAGGAGAGACAGGTGACAGAACACAGACGGGAGAGACAGGTGACAGAACACAGACGGGAGAGACAGGTGACAGAACACAGACAGGAGAGACAGGTGACAGAACACAGACAGGAGAGACAGGTGACAGAGCACAAATGGGAGAGACAGGTGACAGAGCACAGACGGGTGAGACAGGTGACAGAGCACAGACGGGTGAGACAGGTGACAGAGCACAGACAGGAGAGACAGGTGACAGAGCACAGACAGGAGAGACAGGTGACAGAGCACAGACAGGAGAGACAGGTGACAGAGCACAGACAGGAGAGACAGGTGACAGAACACAGACGGGAGAGACAGGTGACAGAGCACAGACGGGTGAGACAGGTGACAGAGCACAGACAGGAGAGACAGGTGACAGAGCACAGACAGGTGAGACAGGTGACAGAGCACAGACGGGTGAGACAGGTGACAGAGCACAGACAGGAGAGACAGGTGACAGAACACAGACAGGAGAGACAGGTGACAGAACACAGACGGGTGAGACAGGTGACAGAGCACAGACGGGTGAGACAGGTGAAAAAGCCAGACGGGTGAGACAGGTGAAAGAGCACAGATGGGTGAGACAGGTGACAGAGCACAGACAGGAGAGACAGGTGACAGAGCACAGACGGGTGAGAAAGGTGACAGAGCACAGACGGGTGAGACAGGTGAGACAGGTGAAAGAGCACAGACAGGGGAGACAGGTGAAAGAGCACAGATGGGTGAGACAGGTGACAGAGCACAGACAGGTGAGACAGGTGACAGAACACAGACGGGAGAGACAGGTGACAGAACACAGATGGGTGAGACAGGTGACAGAGCACAGACAGGAGAGACAGGTGACAGAGCACAGACAGGAGAGACAGGTGACAGAGCACAGACGGGAGAGACAGGTGACAGAGCACGTATGGGTGAGACAGGTGAAAGAGCCAGACGGGTGAGACAGGTGACAGAACACAGACAGGAGAGACAGGTGACAGAACACAGACAGGAGAGACAGGTGACAGAGCACAGACGGGAGAGACAGGTGACAGAGCACGTATGGGTGAGACAGGTGAGACAGGTGAAAGAGCCAGACGGGTGAGACAGGTGACAGAACACAGACAGGAGAGACAGGTGACAGAGCACAGACGGGAGAGACAGGTGACAGAGCACAGACGGGAGAGACAGGTGACAGAGCACAGACGGGAGAGACAGGTGACAGAGCACAGACGGGAGAGACAGGTGACAGAGCACAGACGGGAGAGACAGGTGACAGAGCACAGACGGGAGAGACAGGTGACAGAGCACAGACGGGAGAGACAGGTGACAGAGCACAGACGGGTGAGACAGGTGACAGAGCACAGACGGGTGAGACAGGTGACAGAGCACAGACAGGAGAGACAGGTGACAGAGCACAGACGGGTGAGACAGGTGACAGAGCACAGACGGGAGAGACAGGTGACAGAGCACAGATGGGAGAGACAGGTGACAGCACAAATGGGAGAGACAGGTGACAGAGTACAGACAGGAGAGACAGGTGACAGAACACAGACAGGTGAGACAGGTGACAGAGCACAGACGGGAGAGACAGGTGACAGAGCACAGACAGGAGAGACAGGTGACAGAGCACAGACGGGTGAGACAGGTGACAGAGCACAGATGGGTGAGACAGGTGACAGAGCACAGACAGGAGAGACAGGTGACAGAGCACAGACAGGAGAGACAGGTGACAGAACACAGACGGGTGAGACAGGTGACAGAGCACAGACGGGTGAGACAGGTGAGACAGGTGAAAAAGCCAGACGGGTGAGACAGGTGAAAGAGCACAGACAGGAGAGACAGGTGACAGAGCACAGACGGGTGAGACAGGTGAGACAGGTGAAAGAGCACAGACAGGGGAGACAGGTGAAAGAACACAGACGGGTGAGACAGGTGACAGAGCACAGACGGGTGAGACAGGTGAGACAAGTGAAAAAGCCAGACGGGTGAGACAGGTGACAGAACACAGACAGGAGAGAGAGGTGACAGAGCACAGACGGGTGAGACAGGTGAGACAGGTGAAAAAGCCAGACGGGTGAGACAGGTGACAGAGCACAGACAGGTGAGACAGGTGAAAGAGCCAGACGGGTGAGACAGGTGAGACAGGTGAAAGAGCACAGACAGGGGAGACAGGTGAAAGAACACAGACGGGTGAGACAGGTGACAGAACACAGACAGGAGAGACAGGTGACAGAGCACAGACAGGTGAGACAGGTGAAAGAGCCAGACGGGTGAGACAGGTGAAAGAGCACAGACAGGGGAGACAGGTGACAGAGCACAGACAGGAGAGACAGGTGACAGAACACAGACGGGTGAGACAGGTGACAGAGCACAGACGGGTGAGACAGGTGAGACAGGTGAAAAAGCCAGACGGGTGAGACAGGTGAAAGAGCACAGATGGGTGAGACAGGTGACAGAGCACAGACAGGAGAGACAGGTGACAGAGCACAGACGGGTGAGACAGGTGAGACAGGTGAAAGAGCACAGACAGGGGAGACAGGTGACAGAGCACAGACAGGTGAGACAGGTGAAAGAGCCAGACGGGTGAGACAGGTGAGACAGGTGAAAGAGCACAGACAGGGGAGACAGGTGAAAGAACACAGACGGGTGAGACAGGTGACAGAACACAGACAGGAGAGACAGGTGACAGAGCACAGACAGGAGAGACAGGTGACAGAACACAGACGGGTGAGACAGGTGACAGAGCACAGACGGGTGAGACAGGTGAGACAGGTGAAAAAGCCAGACGGGTGAGACAGGTGAAAGAGCACAGATGGGTGAGACAGGTGACAGAGCACAGACAGGAGAGACAGGTGACAGAGCACAGACGGGTGAGACAGGTGAGACAGGTGAAAGAGCACAGACAGGGGAGACAGGTGAAAGAACACAGACGGGTGAGACAGGTGACAGAGCACAGACGGGTGAGACAGGTGAGACAAGTGAAAAAGCCAGACGGGTGAGACAGGTGACAGAACACAGACAGGAGAGAGAGGTGACAGAGCACAGACGGGTGAGACAGGTGAGACAGGTGAAAAAGCCAGACGGGTGAGACAGGTGAAAGAGCACAGATGGGTGAGACAGGTGACAGAGCACAGACAGGTGAGACAGGTGAAAGAGCCAGACGGGTGAGACAGGTGAGACAGGTGAAAGAGCACAGACAGGGGAGACAGGTGAAAGAACACAGACGGGTGAGAAAGGTGACAGAGCACAGACGGGTGAGACAGGTGAGACAAGTGAAAAAGCCAGACGGGTGAGACAGGTGAAAGAGCCAGACGGGTGAGACAGGTGAGACAGGTGAAAGAGCACAGACAGGAGAGACAGGTGACAGAGCACAGACGGGAGAGACAGGTGACAGAGCACAGACGGGTGAGACAGGTGAAAGAGCCAGACGGGTGAGACAGGTGACAGAGCACAAATGGGTGAGACAGGTGACAGAGCACAGACGGGTGAGACAGGTGAGACAGGTGACAGATAAGACAGGAGAGACAGGTGACAGAGCACAGACGGGAGAGACAGGTGAAAGAGCACAGACGGGTGAGACAAGTGACAGAGCACAGACGGGTGAGACAGGTGAGACAGGTGACAGAGCACAGACAGGAGAGACAGGTGACAGAGCACAGACGGGAGAGACAGGTGACGGAGCACAGACGGGAGAGACAGGTGACAGAGCACAGACAGGAGAGACAGGTGACAGAGCAGAGACGGGTGAGACAGGTGAGACAGGTGAAAGAGCCAGACGGGTGAGACAGGTGAGATAGGTGAAAGAGCACAGACAGGGGAGACAGGTGAAAGAGCACAGACGGGAGAGACAGGTGACAGAACACAGACAGGAGAGACAGGTGACAAAGCACAGACAGGTGAGACAGGTGAGACAGGTGACAGAGCACAGACAGGGGAGACTGGTGAAAGAACACAGACAGGTGAGACAGGTGAAAGAGCACAGACAGGTGAGACAGGTGACAGAGCACAGACAGGAGAGGCAGGTGAGACAGGTGAAAGAGCACAGCCAGGTGAGACAGGTGAAAGAACACAGACAGGGGAGACAGGTGACAGAACACAGACAGGTGAGACAGGTGACAGAGCACAGACAGGGGAGACAGGTGACAGAACACAGACAGGTGGGACAGAGGAGACAGGTGGGACAGGTGCACTCTTTGGGTGTGTTCAGTCTCTTCACGTTGACACTTTCACCTTCAAGACGAGGTGTTTAACTGTAACACGTCAAATATTTAGATTCACCATGTTCCTTTATTGTTTTGAAAATGTGATATTCCCAAAAACAACAGATTCAGTTAAAGTTCCCCTCTCTTTGCTCTCTGTGCTAACTCCCTCCCCCTTCAGAGCTCTATCCATACAGACTCGTACTGCCATAAGGAGGGTTTGTGACATCAGAACAGAGTTTTTTAGGTTTCTGGAGTTCTGGTCTGAGAGTTTCACCTGCGATCATCTCCTCCGTGAGGAAGGAGCGCGCGTCGCTCTGGGCGTCGGTCGGCTGAAAAACACAAAATGTCAAAGTTCAGATTTTACCAGATTGAAAACATCGCATTAAAAATTAACCCAGAACTCTCTGTGTAGTCCTGGTTCAGTCCTGGTTCAGTCCTGGTTTAGACCCTGAGACGGGCACAGACGGGCACACACAGTCACACACAGTCACTCACAGTCCTGTGTACGACTCAGACTCAGAGCAGCTGGGACATTTGTTTAATCCCTTTTGGCCTCAGCTCAGAGACTCTTCAGTCCGATCGTGTCTGCACTGACACACACACTACAAATAGACTCTGTCCTCCCTGTGGGGCTCCTGTGGGCTCCTGTGTGCTCCTGTGGACTCCTGTGTGCGCCTGTGGGCTCCTGTGGACTCCTCTGGGCTCCTGTTGACTCCTGTGGACTCCTTTGGGCTCCTCTGGGCTCCTGTGTGCTCCTGTGGACTCCTGTGTGCTCCTGTGTGCTCCTGTGGGCTCCTGTGGGCTCCTGTGGGCTCCTGTGTGCTCCTGTGGGGCTCCTGTGGGCTCCTGTGGGCTCCTGTGGACTCCTGTGTGCTCCTGTGTGCTCCTGTGGGCTCCTGTGGGCTCCTGTGTGCTCCTGTGGACTCCTGTGTGCTCCTGTGTGCTCTTGTGGGCTCCTTTGGGCTCCTGTGTGCTCCTGTGGGGCTCCTGTGGGCTCCTGTGTGCTCCTGTGTGCTCCTGTGTGCTCCTGTGGGGCTCCTGTGTGCTCCTGTGGGCTCCTGTGGGGCTCCTGTGTGCTCCTGTGGGGCTCCTGTGGACTCCTGTGGGCTCCTGTGGACTCCTCTGGACTCCTCTGGGCTCCTGTGTGCTCCTGTGGTCTCCTGTGGACTCCTCTGGGCTCCTGTGGGCTCCTGTGGGCTCCTGTGGACTCTTGTGGGCTCCTGTGTGCTCCTGTGGACTCCTCTGGGCTCCTGTGGACTCCTGTGGACTCCTGTGTGGCTCAGTTTGGCAAAAAGAGACCAGGACTAGAGCATGACCAAGGCTAAACCAGGGTGTAAACCAGGACTAAACCAGGACCAAACCTGGACTAAACCAGGACTAAAGCAGATCTTAACCAGAAATGTCAAGATTTTACTCCAATTTTGTCCAACCTGTGAAGATAACGCAATGAAACCATCAAGAAACAAGAAACTCCACAGCTCTGGTTCAGATGAATCATCTGCAGCTAAAAGCACCGAATAATGTGACGTTAAGTCACATCACACCACAAATCACATTTTGCAGTGTGATTTTAATTAAAACTTATTTATGAAAAAGGACAAGAATAAAAGTCCTGAAAAAACAGACGAAGGAGCAGGTTTCAAACTCCATCTGTGAGTTTGTGTCTCTTTAACAATGTGCTGAGGACAAAACCCCAGTCACACACAGGGCTAAGCTAACAGGCTAACAGGCTAACAGGCTAACACTGAGGCTATTTTTACCGAGGCACTTTGGAAGGATTTGAGATGGATTTACTCAAGGTTATTCTTCTGCTAAGTTTGGACGTGTAAAGTCCTGCTGTCTCCTGTTACTGTCCCCACTCCTCTGCTCCTCTCGTCCACTGAAATCTGTGACCAAACAATCTGCTCAAACATCCACATCATAACAGAAGAAGAATAATCCATAATCCATAATCCATCAGATCACGTGAACGACTCTGAAACCTGCTGAAATCTGAAACTGTCAAAGCAAAAAAGAGAAATCCTCTGGAAACACGGACCACAGAAGAAGAACTGTGTCTCCATGGGGTAACGTGAGGTCGAAAAGGACTAAACCAGGACTAAACCAGGACTAAACCAGGACCAAACCAGGACCAAACCAGGACTAAACCAGGACCAAACCAGGACCAAACCAGGACCAAACCAGGACTAAACCAGGACTAAACCAGGACCAAACCAGGACTAAACCAGGACCAAACCAGGACTAAACCAGGGCTAAACCAGGACTAAACCAGGACTAAAAACCATGAGACAAGTTCATCAGAGTTTTCTCTCAGGACGTGAACCCCAAAAAACTGAAACAAAAGGAAAGAATCAAACTGAAATTTGAAACCACATGTTCCGCCGGTTCAAATTTCAGATGAGCGTTTTCTGTTGTGTCCCTGAGCAAGACAAGTCACTCAAAGAGCCCAAAGAAAAGCAAGAGGAAGGGCATCTGGAGTAAAAACTGCATGTATAATCCTGACTCTGCCCTCTCTCGTGTGTAGTTCTTACCATGGTGTGTTGCTCCGGGGCACAGCGGCAGCAGCAGTGTCTGAGGCAAGTGAGAATCCTTTGTGTATGTGAACAGAGCAGGGCATAAATACCCCCTCCTCACACCCAGCGACCAATCGAGGAGCAGCGTGAGGTGGACGAGGAGGACTGACCCGCCCCTGTGCCACCCTGCCCTGGAGGACAGACCCTGTGCCACCCTGCCCTGGAGGACTGACCCGCCCCTGTGCCACCCTGCCCTGGAGGACTGACCCGCCCCTGTGCCACCCTGCCCTGGAGGACTGACCCGCCCCTGTGCCACCCTGCCCTGGAGAACTGACCCGCCCCTGTGCCACCCTGCCCTGGAGGACTGACCCTGTGCCACCCTGCCCTGGAGGACTGACACTGTGCCACCCTCCCCTGGAGGACTGACCCGCCCCTGTGCCACCCTGCCCTGGAGGACTGACACTGTGCCACCCTCCCCTGGAGGACTGACCCTGTGCCACCCTGCCCTGGAGGACTGACCCTGTGCCACCCTCCCCTGGAGGACTGACCCGCCCCTGTGCCACCCTGCCCTGGAGGACTGACCCTGTGCCACCCTGCCCTGGTACCTGTCCAGACCTGGTGTTTTTCAGCCTGTAGACTGAGACGTCAAACCCTCAGACCCTTAGACGGTCGGAGACACTTCTGTTCTCACACTTCAGGACTGAACCAGGACTGAACCAGGACTAAACCAGGACTAAACCAGGACTAAACTGGGACTAAACTGGGACTAAACTGGGTCACAGTTTTATCGATCACACTGAACTTTACTGTGGAATCTCCAAAAGGTCAAATCACAAAGGTTGAACCTGATCGTTTCTGTGAGGGACTCGAGCCAAGAGCCTCAGTATCAAACCACATCCTGTTTATAGAAATGGACATAGCTAAAGCGTTAGCTGCCACATTCCAAACAGGAAGGATCTGGTTCCCTGTCACTTCCATTGGAATCTTGAGGCTCTTCCCTCTGGACCTGCAGCTGTGGCCTCGGCGTTTTGCTCTGAAATGTTCTTCTGAAGCCGCGACAAAGGATCCTGTTTTTTTTTTTTCGCTATTTTGTTTGTCAAAAAAATCTTGTTCATAGCACAGAGCATGGCTCCAAATCTGCTCCTGTAACCGCTGGCCTCAATGAGCTTCATTTGACTGGAGCTGAACTCTGTGGCGACGTCAGACTCGGACAAACGTCTGTGAGCTGCTCCATCTGTGTGACACATGACTGACTGGAGAATGTGTGACGTCATTGGAAACACAGACCCCAGACTGACCCCGCCCCCTGACTCGCCCCCTGACCCTGACCCCTGACCCCGCCCCTGACCCCGCCCCCTGACCCTGACCCCGCCCCCTGACCCCGCCCCCTCCATTTGGCGCTGTCCAGTTGTTGTGTTCAGTTTTGTCTCATGTTTTTGTGTATTTATGGAGAATTGTCGTGTGGAGCCTGGGGGACGTAGACTTGTGGGCGGAGCCTCGTACAGACTCGTACTGTGGGAGCCTGGGGGACGTAGACTTGTGGGCGGAGCCTCGTACAGACTCGTACTGTGGGAGCCTGGGGGACGTAGACTTGTGGGCGGAGCCTCGTACAGACTCGTACTGTGGGAGCCTGGGGGACGTAGACTTGTGGGCGGAGCCTCGTACAGACTCGTACTGTGGGAGCCTGGGGGACATAGACTTGTGGGCGGAGCCTCGTACAGACTCGTACTGTGGGAGCATGGGGGACGTAGACTTGTGGGCGGAGCCTCGTACAGACTCATACTGCCAACTGTAAGGAGGGTTTGAATAGGGCCCGGGAGAGATCGCTTGATTACTCAAACATGCATCGATGAGTCTAAAAGACCAGTGTTTCCAGTTCTACTTCAGGGTCATGTTTAGTCCTGGTTTAGTCCTGGTTTAGTTCTGGTTTAGTCCTGGTTTAGTTCTGGTTTAGTTCTGGTTTAGTTCTGGTTTAGTTCTGATTTAAATCCAGGTGTGACTCACAATTAGAACAATGGGAGGGCATCTGACTCAGAGCACTCATTAAGCTGAAATGAGGTGTCCAGAGGGGGCGCTGTGGGGCGGCTCAGGTCACAGGTTTAATAATAAAAAATAAAAACTGTTCTGAGGCTCAAATCACAAACACAAATGAGTTTTTCTGTTTCTCTGTCCCACGTGTTTAAGTTTGAATCCTGAGGAAACTTTTCTGATGAAGCGCCTCCTGCTGGACGTCCACAAAACTTTAGGAGGGACACAGGACAGGTGCAGGACACAGGACAGGTGCAGGAGCAGAGGACAGGTGCAGGACACAGGACAGGTGCAGGAGCAGAGGACAGGTGCAGGACACAGGACAGGTGCAGGAGCAGAGGACAGGTGCAGGACACAGGACAGGTGCAGGAGCAGAGGACAGGTGCAGGAGCGTGTGATTCTGTTTAAGACAAAACACAACCGGAAAACTAAAGAGTGTTTTTGTTTTCTTTTACTTTAAACTGTTTAAGGACGTGTGACGTTCAAATAATTGTGTCGACAGAATGAAATTATACATAAAAAATAAAACCATAAAAAAGGCAAATTTTGAAGGTAACATAAGATAAATATTCGTTTACTAGAAAAGGGGATTGAAATAAGTTTTAAAGCCTAAACATAATTTTGTTGCACAGAACCTGCACTGCTCTGCCTGGAATGTTCCACAGTGTGACATTAAACAGCTCTACTTTACATTTATTCAATCACAGGTGGTTTTAGAGCTCAAAAATACCTAGAAAAACAGACATTGTGACTGTGAGCGGGGTCGCCTCTCCACAGATCTGACCTGTAAGTTGGTCAGTAAGAGTCAGTGGGAGTCAGAGATCCTCTCTTCCTCCTCTCACTTCCTCCTCCTCTCCTCCTCTCTTCCTCTCCTCCTCCTCTTCCTCAGAATCATGTTCATAAAAGTCACAGTCGCTGCGCACGGAGTCCAGACCCGTGCGTAATGACGCATGTGCGCGCTGGAGTGTGCGTGTGCTCGGGTCTCTCCTCCACACGGTGATGCCGGTGTAACACCGGACACACGTGGACATGTCAGACGCACACGGACAGAACGGGACGTCTCCGTGCGCCCGGCTCCAGGAGGACGCGCACTGCATCTTCTTGTCCATCATGCCGCATGAGCGCACGGTGCCCGCGCTGCTGTGCATCTTCGTGCTGCTCACGCTCTGCTCGTACCTGATAAACGCGCTCACGCTGGTGGGTCTGGCGCGCTCGGAGGACCCCTCGTGGGAGCCGCGTCTCGCGCTCCTCAAGAACCTGATCCTGAGCGACCTCCTGCAGAGCAGCAACTATGGCCCTGCGGTCATCCACTCCCTGCTGTGCCGCCGCACCGTGCAGCTCAACTCCTAGTGCCTCGTGCAGTACTTCGTGAGCTCGCTCACCATCTTCTCCAGCCTCGTGACCATCACGTTCATGGCGCTCGAGCGCTACCTGTACATGTGCCACGCGATCCACTACCTGGTCATCCTGACACCCGCGCGCGTGAGGATCGCGCTGCTGCTCATCTGGGTGTACGCGACTGCGGTGAGCGCAGCAAACCTGCTTCTGCTGAACACGGGGCAGCGGCACCGGCGCGAGGCGGTGACGCGCGGGCTGCTGTGCGAACCGGACACGTTGGAGCAGCTCATGGGGTTCCCGTGAGCGGCAGTGGTGTTCCGGAAGCTCACGGGGTCTTTGACGCTGCTGCGGTGTCTGTTGGCCTACGCCTTCTCCTACGTGTGCATGTACCGGGAGGCGCGCAACGCCGTGATCCCGTTCAACGCGGCAAACACCACCACGCGGAAAACCGTGCTGCGGAATGCTGTTCGTGCAGCTGCTGCCGGTGCTCATCAAAGTCATCTCGGACGCGCTGTGGGAGGTGGAGGGCACCGCGGCCATGGTCGTGCTGCTGCCGCATTCTGACCTCCTCTGGACCTTGTCTGGACCCCCTCTGGACCTCCTCTGGACCTTGTCTGGACCCCCTCTGGACCTTGTCTGGACCTCCCTCTGGACCTCCTCTGGACCTTGTCTGGACCCCCTCTGGACCCCCTCTGGACCTCCCTCTGGACCTCCCTCTGGACCTCCTCTGGACCTCCTCTGGACCCCCTCTGGACCTCATCTGGACCTCCCTCTGGACCTCCTCTGGACCTCCTCTGGACCCCCTCTGGACCTCCTCTGGACCCCCTCTGGACCTCCTCTGGACCTCCTCTGGACCTCCTCTGGACCTCGAGGGCCTCATATCCAGCTCTGAGATGGACTGAGACCCTGGCCTCAGTCCATCAGGGGTTTTTGTCTCATGTTCTGGTCTTTTAAGGATGACCGTGTTCCTACAGTCCAAAAGTTTCTGGTTTTTCAGAATGTGACAGTGTTGGTGGGAAAAGGTTTTTTTTATCAAGTATTTTTAGGCCTCTTTTTTCTTTTCTAGAGGTTTTCAGTGGTTTTAAGTTTTGTGGGGCAGTGGTTAAAGAATAATCTATGTGAGAAATAATCATGGAGTAGTTTCTGCTCCTCCGTCCTGGAGCTCTGAGGTTTGACTAAAGTCAAACTCATGTGACCCACGTGACCCACGTGACCCACGTGACCCACGTGACCCATGTGACCCACGTGACCCACGTGACCCATGGGAAGTGGAAATGTTTTAATGTAAACCACATTTAAACCTGTTTTAATCAAAGTCTCTGTTTGTGTAACTGTAATTTTTCTTATGAAAATGTTTCAGCCAAACTCCTGCGTTTACCTCCTGTTTCACCTCAGAAATAATAAAAATACAAAACAAATCAAAATCAGAATTTTTTATTTTATTTTTTTTTTCCCAAATGCACAAATGGTTCCCTCATCATTTCAGTACCAAACTCCATGATGTCATGATTTCAAGCAGGAAGTCAAATTTTAAACTTAAAAAATGCTCAAACTGGGAAAAAAATCATTTCAAATCTTTCTGAAAACCTCGGACACGATGTTCAGCGTCAGTTTTCATCTGCTGAAAATGTTTTTGGTGAAACGAGTCGTCGGACCAGTCGCACAAACGGGTTTGGTGATTCCAGGAAAACTCAAGGAACCGGAATGTGATTGAACA
>CM057086.1:36253823-36266323 GCA_029959045.1 Taenioides sp. WSHXM2023 | reverse complement strand
AACTAAAGGTAAAAGGAGCTGTTCACTTGAAAACTACCACTTGATGACATCACAAGGTGGAACAGAGCGTTTGGAGCTTTGGAGATGTCGACAGACTAATAATAAAGAGTTCCTCAAAGATCCGCCTCACCTCCAGTGTCCCTGTTCTGATGTAAGAGTTTGTGTTTGTGACACTGTGACGCGCCCACTGTGTGTGTGAGGTATAATACTCCCTATAATACCCCACAGAGGTATAATACTCCCTATAATACCCCACAGAGGTATAATACTCCCTATAATACCCCACAGAGGTATAATACTCCCTCTGTAATACCCCACAGAGGTATAATACTCCCTATAATACCCCACAGAGGTATAATACTCCCTCTGTAATACCCCACAGAGGTATAATACTCCCTCTTGTAGGTTGGCGCTGGGTGGGCGGGGTCATGGACTGTGGGGTGTCATGTGTTTTGTGACCAGGTGGTGGCGCTGGACTCGGACCAGAGGCAGGAGCAGCAGAAGCTCCTGTCGTACCTGATCGGACATGACTTGGAGAAAGAAACTCGCGACAGATTGGACGAGCTGACGTTCACGCGGCGGAAGCTGGCGTTACCGCGGCAACAGGAGGTGGCGAACCGCGACCTGGCGGAGTACGCCACGGAGCCCTGGGTCACGGACACGCCCCTGGCCGCCGACCTCCAAGAGCTCGCCAAGAGGAGACTCATGGTCACGCTGCACTACATGGACAAGATCAGCTTCAGCCTCAAGGTGGAGCACGGGTACACGGCCACGGAACTGCTACAGGTGAGACACACCTGACCCCGCCCACTCACACTGACCCCGCCCACTCACACTGACCCCGCCCACTCACACTGACCCCGCCCACTCACACTGACCCCGCCCACTCACACTGACCCTGCCTGGTTCAGTCCCGGTTTAGTCCTGGTTCAGTCTTGTTTCAGTCCTGGTTTAGTCCTGGTTCAGTCTTGTTTTAGTCCTGGTTCAGTCTTGTTTTAGTCCTGGTTCAGTCTTGTTTTAGTCCTGGTTTAATCCTGGTTTAGTTCTGGTTCAGTCCTGGTCTCTGGTCTCTTGCAGATGGTCTGTAGGGTTCTGGAGGAGCAGGGTGTGGACTTTGACCGTTCAGATCCTCTGGTTCTGAAGGTCTCTGGTCGTGAGGAGTTCTTCAGTGGAGACCACAGACTCAGCAGCTTCCTGTGGGTGCGTCACTGCATGAAGACCCACACGGACCTGCACCTGTCGGTCCTGCCGTGGTCCTGTCTCCCCTGTGACGCCATAGACTCCGAGGACTGGCCCCCTGTGGACGGCTTCAGCGGTCAGTTCAGTTCCCACGACGATCTGCGTCTGGACAAGAAGGACGTGGACGACATCTTCATGATCTCTCTGTGGGACTGTAACAGGAAGCTGCGGGTGAAACTTCTCGGGTTCGACGTGGGCGCGCTGCCAGAGAAGTGCCCGTCCCTCGTGTACGTGGAGGCGGCGCTTCTGTACGGCAGCAAAGTGCGGGCGTCCGTTAGCTCCGCCTCCAAAGCCATGGCGGAGGAGGTGCTGTGGAACGAGTGGCTGGAGTTTGACGTTCTCTTGAGCGATCTGCCCCGAGGCGCCAAGTTAGGCCTGACCATCAACGCCGTCGCTAACGACAGCACGCTAACCAGACAGGAAGTGAAGAGCGCGTCCGTGAGAGAGTCCAAACTCACGGGCAAAGACAGGAGCACACTGCCCCCTGGAGCCCGCACCGAACAAAAAACGTACGGAAAAATGCTCTACTTTGTCAACCTGCTGCTCATCGACCACAGGTACGCTCCATTTACATTCTGATTTAAATATCGAAAAAGTATCGAAAATCAGATACTAATCGGTCCTAAAACTAATATCAAAACGAGATCCTCATTGGTGGAGGGTCCGTCTCCATGGAGATGTTATCACTTTGTCTGGAATGTTCCACAGTATGGCATTAAACCTTTCTATCTTCACGGAGAACAAACCAGACCAAGTTCCAGGTCAGATCTGTGGAGAGGCGACCCCGCTCACAGTCAGAATGTCTGTTTTTCTAGGTATTTTTGAGCTCTAAAACCACCTGTGATTGAATAAATGTAAAGTAGAGCTGTTTAATGTCACACTGTGGAACATTCCAGACAGAGCAGTGATGTATCCATAGAAACAAGCAGGTGATGGACCCTCCACCAGAAAAGTTACACAGTGCAGCTTTAACATGGACACTTCTGGCGTTTTTAAATTATTCCGTTTTAAAACAGAAAGTGTTAAAGGTGCATGTGGTTTTCTCATAAGTTAAATTATGACCGTTGCCATGGTGATTAGAATTACAATTAAATTACATCACCTGTTTGTTTCCATGGAGACGTTATTGGGCTGGAATGTTCTACTACACGATGGGGACTTCACCAGGCAGTGTTACAGGACAGATCTGTGGAGAGGCGAGCCCAGTAACAGTGAATGAAGGAATGTGTGTTTTCAATTTTCAAAAAAATAATATAAAATAAATAAATTAATTAAATGGCCTGCAATGAAAGAAAAGCTTGATAGATGTTTAATGCCATACTGTGTAACATTCCAGGCAAAGCAATAACATCTCATCTCCATGGAGACAAGCAGGTGACAGAAAAGTTACACAGTGCACCTTTAAATACAGTGTGATATTTTCTGAATAGGAGAAAGTTCTCAAAGTGTGAAGAGAAAAGAGAAAACAGAAGTGTGTCTCATTCTCAGCCAAATCTAAAATCTCATCAAATTCAGATGACGTGAATTAAAAAAGTTTGATCATGATTTGAGTAAATTTCAGTCAAGAAGTAAAATAATCTGCCAATGGAACAGGACGTTTTGTATTTATGAAAATACGAAATATGAAAATCCATCTTTGCTCCACTTAAGAAAAACAACAACTCTTTGCACTTAAATGAGAAACAAAATCAAATGTTGCTTGAATTCAGAAAAACGCCTTCTCATCGGTCGATCGTTTTATTTGTCAAGTTGAATCGACTCAAATAAATTCAGATACTCTTAATTTTAGTCATTTTAACTCACCTACATTTGTTTTTCAGCGCTCATGTGAAATTCACTTTTAGGTTTAAACCATCTGGATTTCAGCTTTGAACCGGCAACCCAAATGAGAGAGTCATGTGACGCTCATTCTGCGTTCTGATTGGAGAATCGACTGGAACCAAAACTCCAGATTAGAACAAAAACGTCACGTCTAATGTTTGTGTGATTTAGAATAAATCAGTAAATCAGCATCAGAACGGCTCCTCGTGAAAAACGCAACACGTGAATCTGAAACTGAGAAAGAAATTTATTTAAATATTCCAGAAAGTCACATTAGAATCAGTTTAGGTTTAGTTTTAGTTAAATAACAGTAGTCCTGGTTTAGTCCTGGTTCAGTCCTGGTCTAGTCCTGGTTCAGTCCTGGTTCAGTCCTGGTCTAGTCCTGGTTTAGTCCTGGTTTAGTCCCTGATTTAGTCCTGGTTCAGTCCTGGTCTAGTCCTGGTCTAGTCCTGGTTCAGTCCTGGTCTAGTCCTGGTTCAGTCCTGGTCTAGTCCTGGTTTAGTCCTGGTTTAGTCCTGGTTTAGTCCTGGTTTAGTCCCTGATTTAGTCCTGGTTCAGTCCTGCTTTAGTCCAGGTTTAGTCCTGCTTTAGTCCAGGTTTAGTCCTGGTTCAGTCCTGGTTCAGTCCTGATCATTAGAGGAAGTGTAAAGTTCCACGTTGGTCTTGATCCTGTTCCTCTTTGTCTTGTTTCCGTGGCGACAGGCTCCAAACACGGTGACCTGTTGGTTCGTCTCTTTAAACCTGACACTAAAACTGCCTCTTTGTTTGGAGAAGATCCTGTGATTTTCCCACAGTCTGAGTAAAGACGTGTCCACAGCGTTCAGCTCCAGTCAAATGAAGCTCACTGAGGCCGGTGGAGGTCCATATGAGGAATAGGAATTTATTTATGGACAAAATATTGAATCCAAACCCCAGGATCATGTGGAGCGTTCAGACCGACATCTGAAGATCAGAGTGAGGAGTGCGGAAGATCATTTGTTTCATCAGATTTTGAATTTTAAACTTTTTGAATTTTTCACTTTGAATTTTTTAACTCTGAAAAAACATGTTTGATGTTGATGTTTTTATTCTGAATTTTAAGTTGCTGAAATTTTCAAAGTGTTTAAAATTCAGTTTAAAAAAATCACAAATATTTTCAAGCCTCAAATTCAACGGTCAAAATTCAGAGTGTAAAATTCATTGTAAAGATCCAATACGCCAAGGCAGAATCAGTCGATCCTGTGTGATCCGATCTGATTGGTCACTTGAAAATATCTGAATATTTAAAAGGTGAATTTTTTATTTTGAAGTTGAAACATCGAAAACATACAGTTAAAATTTCAGCAACTCAAATTCAAAATAAAAATAAATCAAACATCATTTAGTTAAAAAACTCCAAATGAGAAATTCAGCGGCGTTTAAAATGAAAAATCGAATGGAACAAATGACCTTCCACAGACGAGTGAAGAGAACTGGAGCCAGAGTTGGAACGCTGGCATTAGCGGGTTAGCTAGCAGGTTAGCTCTGTCCGTTTATAAACCGTCTGTGGTCCCGACCAACACCCGTGTGTGCAGAAGAAGCAGGAGGGGCTCCGTTTGGATCAGGGTTAAAGTGCAGGTGTCAGATCAGACACATTTCACTAAAACAGTTAGTGAACTGAGAATTTAGCTTTGTTTTTTTCTATTTTTGTAATTTTCATGAAGTTTCTACTTGGATTTGGAGTCAGACCTACAGGTTGAAGGTGCGATTTCAGCTCCCATTTTTCTTCACAAACTGAAACTGAACTGATATAAAACTGTGAGAAAAATGATAAGAACTATAATAAAAACGATAAACACAGGGACTCTCCACTGGACCGAGTCAGAATGAGAGAAAAATATGAATCTGTCACAGGAACTACATGTCCCATAATCCTCTGCTCTAATGTCGTTTATACTGAGACTCAATGTCCCAGAATCCTCTGCTCTGACCTCTGACCTCATGTCATTCCCTCGTCACAAACACCTGGAGTTGTGTTTGTTTCATTCACATGTTTAACACAAACCTGCGGATTTAACACGAGTTCTTCTCTCAAACTGTTTCAGTTTGAGAGAAGAACTCGTGTTAAATCTGCACTCTGTTCCACCTTGTGATGTCATCATGTGGTGATACAGGAAGTGCTCCACTGTGTTTTTAAACTCCACACACCTTCACTAGAATCATTTGGATCATTTCAGTCCTGGAATTGCCGATCTCGACTGAACTAAAGGTAAAAGGAGCTGTTCACTTGAAAACTACCACTTGATGACATCACAAGGTGGAACAGAGCGTTTGGAGCTTTGGAGATGTAGACAGACTAATAATAAAGAGTTCCTCAAACATGTGAATGAAACAAACACAACTCCAGCTCTGTTTTTGAGGAGGAACATCAGAACATCAGAACATCAGAACACTGGAGCTTGTTCTTGAAGCTCAGAGTTTGTGTTTCTGGAGTTTTAAGCCTTTGCTCTGATGTAGAAGGTTCTGATCCAAAGTTGGTTCCGCAGGTCGGTTCTGAGTCAGGGTTCTCACACACTGCACATGTGGAGCTGTCCGACCCAAAACCCGGAGGAGGGCGTGACGTTCGGCGCCGACAAACTCTCCTCCGCCACAAACCCGGACCTGAGCGGTTCTGTGGCCATCAGCTTCTGCCTGGACCGGTACAGCTTCCCCGTGGTACTGCCCAACTCGTCCAGAGCCCAGAACCCGGTCAGAACCACACACTGAAACAGAACAGAACCCGGTCCAGGGGGCAGGGCTCTGTACACTGTAAAAACACTAGTCCAGCTCTTCTCATCATGAGCCTGACTTTTCTTTCTTTCTTGATTTGAATTATTTTATTCAGAAACGGCTCATACGCAGTGGGTCTGTGTGGGTCTGTGGGTCTGTGTGGGTCTGTGTGGGTCTGTGTGGGTCCGTGGGTCTGTGGGTCTGTGTGGGTCAGTGGGTCTGTGTGGGTCTGTGGGTCTGTGGGTCTGTGTGGGTCTGTGGGTCTGTGTGGGTCAGTGGGTCTGTGTGGGTCTGTGGGTCAGTTGGTCTGTGGGTCTGTGTGGGTCTGTGGGTCAGTGGGTCTGTGTAGGTCTGTGGGTCAGTGGGTCTGGGGGTCTGTGTGGGTCAGTGTGTCAGTGGGTCTGTGTGGGTCTGTGGGTCTGTGTGGGTCTGTGTGGGTCCGTGGGTCTGTGGGTCTGTGGGTCTGTGGGTCTGTGGGTCAGTGGGTCTGTGTGGGTCAGTGTGTCAGTGGGTCTGTGGGTCTGTGTGGGTCTGTGTGGGTCTGTGTGGGTCAGTGGGTCTGTGGGTCTGTGGGTCAGTGGGTCTGGGGGTCAGGGGGTCAGTGGGTCTGGGGGTCAGTGGGTCTGGGGGTCAGTGGGTCTGTGGGTCTGTGGGTCTGTGGGTCAGTGGGTCAGTGGGTCAGTGGGTCAGTGGGTCTGTGTGGGTCTGTGTTTCTGTGGGTCAGTGGGTCTGTGGGTCAGTGGATCAGTGTGGGTCAGTGTGGGTCAGTGGGTCTGTGAGTCAGTGGGTCTGTGGGTCAGTGGGTCTGTGGGTCAGTGGGTCTGTGTGGGTCTGTGTGGGTCTGTGGGTCAGTGGGTCTGTGGGTCTGTGTGGGTCTGTGTGGGTCTGTGGGTCTGTGGGTCAGTGGGTCTGTGGGTCTCTGTGGGTCTCTGTGGGTCTCTGTGGGTCTCTGTGGGTCTCTGGGTCTGTGTGGGTCTGTGTGGGTCTGTGTGGGTCTGTGTGGGTCTGTGTGGGTCTGTGGGTCAGTGGGTCAGTGGGAACTCCGCTTTAATCCTGCCCCAAACCTGAACTCACTTTGTTTTACAGTGCGCCTCCACACCCCCGGCTTCACCTGAATCTCCAACCTCTGAGCACCTGCCAGCCCCTGACGCTTCCCATGACCCTGCTGCCACTTCCCCCTCCGCCCCTGCCACCCCCCCTGTCACCCCTGCCACCCCCCCTGCCCGCGGCGTGCCCCTCAGACCTCCCGCGGGGCGTCCGGGTCTGGGTCATTTCCGGCAGGACAGTGTGCTTTACGCGTCACACCTGCCCGAGTTCCTGCGGGGGGTGGACTGGATGGACAGGCGCGCGGTGGAGGACGTGCACTGGCTCCTGGACCACTGGGGGGCGCCAGAGGACCTGGAGCTCACGGTGGCGCTGGAGCTGCTCGGACTCGACTTCATCGACCACAGAGTGAGAAAACTCGCCGTGGAACGACTCGACTGTTTGAGCAACGCTCAGGTCCTCAAGTACCTGCTCCAACTCGTCCAGGTACCAGACCAGGACTAAACCAGGACTAAACCAGGACTAAACCAGGACTAAACCAGGACCAAACCAGGACCAAACCAGGACTAAACCAGGACTAAACCAGGACCCGACCAGGACTAAACCAGGACTAAACCAGGACTAAACCAGGACTAAACCAGGACTAAACCAGGTCTAACCCTCTGACAGTTCAGATCTTGTGTTTTTTCCAGACGTTGAAAGTGGAGCCGTATCATGACAGTTTCTTGGCCCGGTTCTTGATCCGACGGGCTCTGCGGGTCAGTCCACTCCACACTTTATTTTTAACAATCACAAACTGCACCTTTAAATGAGAATAAACAAGTGAACTGCACCTTTAATGTTCCAAAGTATGGCATTAAACTTTTCCATCGCCATAGAAACAAACAGGAGACACCACTAGGCCAATTTACAGGTGAGATCTGTGGAGAGGTGACCCCACTCACAGTCAGAATGTGTTTTTAAATGCATCTTATATTAGTTTAATGCCATATTGTGGAACATTACAGGCAAAGCAATAGCATCTCCATGGTAACAGACCCCAACCTGAAAAGTTACACTGTGCACCTTTAACACACAAACCTGCAGATTTAGCACGAGTTCTTCTCTCAGACTGAAAACACTCTGTTCCACCTTGTGATGTCATCATGTGGTGATACAGGAAGTGCTCCACTGTGTTTTTAAACTCCACACACCTTCACTAGAATCATTTGGATCATTTCAGTCCTGGAATTGCCGATCTCGACTGAACTAAAGGTAAAAGGAGCTGTTCACTTGAAAACTACCACTTGATGACATCACAAGGTGGAACAGAGCGTTTGGAGCTTTGGAGATGTAGACTAATAATATTATGTTTCCTGTTTTTGTGCAGAGTAAGCGTATCGGTCACTTCCTGTTCTGGTACGTGCGCAGTGAGGTTCTGGGGTGTCCGTACTTCAGACAGAGGATGGCGCTGGTTCTGGAGGCGTATCTGCTGGGCTGTGGGCGGGGGATGCTCCAGAGCCTTCGCCAACAGGTACTACGGGTTTAGACCTGTGTAACGCTCTAGGGCTAAGGATCTGACTGCGGCCTAGGGGGCGACCAGAAGAAGGAACGGCAGGAGTCAGGGGGTGTGAATAAAGGCACAGGAAACAGAAATTCAGTTGTTTAAAATGTATTGTATTGAATGATGTTAGATAGATATAGATAATAAATGGCATATATTATATTATATTATATTATTATAAATAGATATATTTAAACACAAACAAAACAAAAATGCAATCACACAGGCAGTATTGTTTTCCAATAAAGTTCAGTGCAGAGTTCAGTTCATTAAGTTCAAGTCTTTGATAGAGTTCAGTTGAGTTACTTGTATTTCTTAAAGTTCAGTTTGAGTTACGAAATCCATAGTTCATAGGTTCCGGGTTTATGAAAAGGTTTTTTTTTCCTACCGCGATGATGCGGTGATCGGGTAGCTCGCCATCCAGTGTTGATTTGTGGTATTGCAGAAAGAATCTTGGGGGGGAAAAAAACCTGACCTAAAACAGGGTCAGTAAAACACAAATTAGTACATAAATAAATGAATAAAATAAAATACAATTAAATTAAATTAAGCTCAAGTAATAAACCAATAAATAACCAATAATAAATTAATCACTGCCATAGTTCATAGCAATATACGATTGGTCACAGATAATTACCATATTTCATTAACAACAATAAGCTTAAGTCAAGCTACAATTCAACAAAAATATAGTGCACCTTTAAATGTATAAATCAAAGTCATACTGTATTTCAGTTCAGTTTACCATAATGAAAAAAATAAATAAATACTCAAATATTCTTTTGTTTGTTTGTTGCGCAACAGGAATCGGGGGTCAATTCAAAACGCCATAGCCGCTTGGGCTTTGTGCTAAAAAAATAACAGAACCGTGCCGTCCAAATGTCCAAAGCGGCACAACTAGTGTATTAATCTAATACAAGTGTCCTCGGCAAAAGGTTCGGCGGAGGTATAAATAAAAATAGAGCGGGGATTAAACTAAAAAGTCTGTGTATTGGTCGCGCCGACCGCATTTGTTTGTGTGCTGGGTTAGCATTAGCTTAGTGATATTTGCGAGGGTGTTTACAGGTTGGGTACGAATCACCGATAACCTTTTAAAAATAAAGTTTTGTCACTCACCGTTGAGCGGGTATTGGGGGTATTGAAAAGTGAATCAATCCGTTGGGTAATCTTCGGTAGATAACAAGTTTAATAAGTTTCAGTTCACAATCCAGTTAGAGTAGCACCGGAGGAGTGGAGCATGAATGACCAGTGACCCCGGAACTTAAAGGGAATTATCCCGCCACAATAAAGCTGTAGCCGGAAGTGGGTTAACTGACATGGGTTACACTTTCCCCCCTTGATCCCATGTTCGTCCTCGGACATGGACCAGGCTGGTAACAAATAGTTGGCTGACTGGGGTATGGAGACAACACATCATCTTCGTCCTCCTGAATAGCAAAGGTGAAGACTGTGCTCAAGCCCCGAAGCAGGGTCTGAATGCTTTTTAGCAGTGGTTGGCCAGGCCTTGTATACTGTAGGCGCTCAGGCGGATTTCTCGTGCGACTAGAACGCCGTAAGACTGGTTCGGATTCAGGGCTTGATGGTTCTGATACAACAGGTGAGTTAGGTTCTGGATCAATGCTGGAAAGCTCAGGAGATATAGAAGGAGTGCTCTCTTCCATGGCTGAGTCTTCAGCAGGTTCAACTTGTACAGGTTCAGAGTCAGTTTCAGGTTCTTCTGTGCCTTCAGCCAGAACTTCCCCTTCAGCAAATGGAGGCCCTCCATTCACAGGCTCATCATCCACAGGTTCATGACACTCTGGAGTGACGGAGACTTGGGGTGCAGGATGGACCACAGGTAAGTCAGCGGAGGGAACAGGCGGCCGGGCACTAGGTAAGTCAATAACAGTAGAAAATTTTATAGGTTCAATTGTGGAGGGAATGTACATAGGTTCGTCTTCTGATTCTTCTTCAGCAGGTACTGGAGGGGGTGGCACAAGAGATTTCTTTTTCTTCACAGGTAGCTCTTTGACTCGAGCAGGTAGGTACCCACAAGGCAGGAGAAGATCTCGGTGCAGTGTTCGTAGTGGCTTGTCCTTGCCCTCAGGTTTCACGGTGTACACGGGGAGATTGCCGGCTTTCTTCACCACAATATACACGTTGGGCTCCCACTTATCTGCCAGTTTGTGCTTGCCCCTCAAACGTACATTCCTCACCAGAACTCTGTCCCCATTGTTTAAGTCGGACACAGTGACATGGCGATCGAATCTGATTTTGTTTCGATCCATCAGTTTTTGGGAATTCTCAACAGCCAATTTGTAACTGTCTTCCAAATGGGATTTCAACTTCTGGACATATTGCAGGTGAGTTTGGATTGTCCTCATTTAACGGCAGTCCGAAAGCCAGGTCCACCGGAAGTCTGGGTTGACGGCCAAACATGAGTTCATATGGCGAGAATCCTGTGGCGTCATTCTTTGTGCAATTGTATGCATGCACAAGGGGTTTGACGTGATCTTTCCAGTGTCTTTTCTCTTGTTCGCTCAGCGTGCCCAGCATGTCCAATAGCGTTCGGTTGAACCGCTCTACAGGGTTGCCTCTCGGGTGGTAGGGCGTCGTTCTTATCTTGTGGATACCAGCCATTTCACAAAGCTCTCTGATGGTGCGAGATTCGAAATCAGTGCCTTGGTCGCTATGAAGCCTTTCTGGAATGCCGTAATGCACAAGGAAGTTGTCCCATAGACACTTGGCAACAGTCTTGGCCTTTTGGTTGGGGGTTGGCACAGCGACAGCATACTTTGTAAAATGGTCTGTCATGACAAGGATGTCTTTGATTCTGCCATCTGGTTCTACAGACAAGAAATCCATACAGACCAGTTCGAGGGGGCGCGATGTCTGGATGTTAACAAGAGGTGCAGCATGTTCAGGTAAGGACTTCCGTCTCACACACCTTTCACAGGTATTGATTTTATTGACCACATCAACAGACATCCGCGGCCAGTAGAAGCGGGATCGGACGAGATCCAGAGTCCTTTCAATTCCCATGTGGCCCATCTGATTGTGGAGTTGGTGCAGCACATCAGCTCGGTACTCTTCCGGCAGCACAAGTTGGTATGTGTGCTCACTTCCCACCTGTCTCCTCCTAACGAGAAGGTTGTTACGGAGCTCCAATTTGTTTGCTTCTCTTAGTAACAGAGGCAGGTCAGGTAGCTGTTCTCTCAGAAGGGGTGGTGGCGACTCTCCACACTCGAGCTGTGCTGGATAGTGGGATCGGCTCGCTGCTTGGTGGCAATGTCAGCGGCTGAGAGTCGAGGAAGCACAGAAGAGGCGAACTGTGCATCATCCACAAAACTGTCTGGTACACTGTCAGCGTGGATGGACATGGACAGGACAAGGGCCCTAATGGGATCAACAGGTTCTGGACTGACCATTAAATGGCAGTCAGAAATGGCTTTGATGGTGTGCTGGTCAATGGAGGCATATTCTGGATCTTGGAGGTGTTGCTGGGCAAATTTCAGGATTCGCTCTCGTTCCTTGCGGGAGAGGGGGTCATCAGACAGTTCCCCATGAGGACGACATGACAGCCCATCAGCATCTGCATTCTGCTTGCCTGCTCTGTAGGTGATTTTAAAGTTGAAGGTGGACAAGGCAGACAGCCATCTATAGCTGGTGGCGTCGAGTTTGGCTGATGTCAGAAGGTAAGTTAGCGGGTTGCTGTCTGTGACGACGGTAAACTGGGCACCGTAGAGATAGTCAGTGAACTTTTCAGTGACTGCCCATTTGAGAGCGAGGAACTCTAGTTTATGAGCGGGGTACTTTGCTTCGCTCCGGGAGAGGCCTCGGCTGGCATAAGCCACAACTCTGTTCCTGCCATCTTGTTCTTGATAGAGCACGGCACCTAAGCCGGTGGAACTTGCGTCGGTGTGGAGAGTGTAAGGCTTGCAAGGGTCAGCAAAGGCAAGGACTGGAGCAGAAGTAAGTTTGTCAATGATGGTTTCAAAGGCTTTTTGGCACTCGGCTGACCAGCGTCCTCCAAATGGCTCTTTAGGGTTCAGGTACGGTTGTTGACTAATTTTGAATTTGAACTTTTTCTGGGATGGAGGATAACCAGCAGTGAGATCATGAAGTGGCTTTGTGATGGTGGAGTATC
>CM057086.1:36213823-36251323 GCA_029959045.1 Taenioides sp. WSHXM2023 | reverse complement strand
GGTGTATGACTGGTTGGACTGCAGGGGGACTGTGGCATACTGTTCATCCACGTTCTGATTGTGGCGATGCTGTAGAATTTTGAGAACAGCTTGGTAACCAGGGGCAGTAGGCAGGAAGGACTGGTCAGAGTGCATGTCAGAGTACTTGTTGTAGGCGACATCGAGAGTGTTGGTGCCAATGAGTATCAGGGATTGAGACTGTTTTACATCAGGGACAACAAGAGCCAGAGTGTCTAGGTCGATGGGGGTACCGAGAAAATCAGGTGGGAAGGTTAGGGTTAGTTCAATGTAACCCAGGTATGGTACAGACTGTCCATTTGCTCCTTCTATTTCCAGCAGATCATCAAGTGACTTGATCTCATGATCTGACAGGTAAGTGTTGTAGAAGGAATGGGGAATTGTGGTGACCTGGGAGCCAGTATCGAAAAGACAGCTGAAATGGTTGTCTTTGATTTGGATTTGACCAGTGCTCTTTGTTCCCACAAGACCTTTTGGCAGCGCTGACATTTTGTATGGCCATTTCTTGGGACTGTTTGGGGTGGCAGCTTCTGAGTGTCCCTTCACAGAAGCTGCTTCTAGTTTAACTGAGTGTTCTGAGTGTTCTTGTTGGTCCATGCTTGTTGCTTTTGGCGTAATAGTTTTTTCTTTTTCTCGACCAGAGTGGGGTTGGCTGCGTTGGTGCAGGAGGATGAAATATGTCCATCTTCACCGCAGTTAAAGCAGTACCATGGCTTTGGCTTTGTTGCGGACTGAGGCTGGGGGCGGTTGGACTGGTGTGGAGCTTGCTTGGACTCTGTAGAATTGGTTTTTGACAGAAGGACAGACATTTGGCGCTGGAGCTGTTGCATTTGTTTTCTCAGTTCTTTAAGCGCCTCAGCAGGACTTGAGGAATGACCACATGCACAGGTGCTCTGGGACTGGATGTTAACTTTTTGCTTTGAAGAACTGGCGCTGATGTGTCTTTTCATTAGTGACTCTTTGGCTTGTTGTCGGTCTTCTTCTGTGCGTAATAACAGCTGCTCAAGTTGCAGCTTCGTTATTACAATGTTGTCCCAGCATCCACGCACAAATTGCTTAACAAGATGTTTGTTCATGTCTACAGCCTTGATTCCTCCTCTCTTGACAACTGTATTGAGCATGAGCTGCAGCCGCTGGAGGTATGAAGATGGTCGCTCTCCCGGGTTTTGCAGGATATTGAGATATTGAGCATACAACTCCTCTCCGTCCTGTACGGTGCCAAAGGCTGAATCCAGTACGCGAAGCAGAATGGTGGGTAGTGTCTCTGGGCCCAATCCTTTGACCAGATTGGCAGCAGGTGCTAGCAGGCTCTCCATAATGCGTCTGGTAACATGCAGTGCAGACAAACTGGGGTCAGCGAGCAGCAACTCAATTTGTGAATGCCATGATTCAAAATCCACTTCATTACTTGGCTTTGGAATGCGTCCAGAGAATGAGCGGAGTCGAAGTGAACTTGGAACACTCAGATCTGTATTGCGGACCACATGGTCAACAACCACCCTCTGTATTTCTGGGGGGTTGAGATCGTTGCGGGAGAATGACACTCTTTGTGTGGATCCGGTTTCAGAAGGTCTCGATTGGTGGCTTTGTCTTGATCGTGCCCCCTGGTGGTCAGTGGTGGACAGACTAGGGGGTGGCAGAGAGACTTGAGGCACAGACAGCAGTGGCACTTGTAGTTCCGACACAGGCTGTGTATTAGTGAGCATGTCCACTGTGGATTCCTCTTCTCCCTCTCCACCGTTATAATTTTCATAATCATCATCATCATTATCATCATCATTACTTTCCTCCTCAGTTGCTCCTCTCATGCTCAGATGTTGGCTGATTTGGCTCATCACTGTTTTGAGCATGTCTTCAAAACGTATGCCGCTTTGATCAGCCATTTGTTTGAGTCCTTGGAGGTAGTCAGGGGTGGGGTTACTGCCTCCCGCTGTAGCTGAGTATTCATCTGCGAGAGCAGTGACCCGAAACTCATGGTTAGTAGCAATGGAATTGTAAGTGTATGGCAGAAGCGGCTTTATTGCAATAAAAGCTGATGCTTCCTCGAACTCAGCGATCAGGTTTTTGTGAAAACTGCTAGTAGAATCGTTAACGGGCAAAACGGTTTTTAGCGTACCGTATGTGCGCAAGCAATCAAGTATTTCATCATCGGAATTAGAGTTAGTTACACCGGAAATCATCACAGACTGTGATATGTTAACACCTGATTGCGCAACAAAGTCCATATTGACTTTTTCTTTGACCCAATATGAAAATGAATATTCACACACGCTGACTCCTGGCTAGCTCGCCAATTGTAACGCTCTAGGGCTAAGGATCTGACTGCGGCCTAGGGGGCGACCAGAAGAAGGAACGGCAGGAGTCAGGGGGTGTGAATAAAGGCACAGGAAACAGAAATTCAGTTGTTTAAAATGTATTGTATTGAATGATGTTAGATAGATATAGATAATAAATGGCATATATTATATTATATTATATTATATTATTATAAATAGATATATTTAAACACAAACAAAACAAAAATGCAATCACACAGGCAGTATTGTTTTCCAATAAAGTTCAGTGCAGAGTTCAGTTCATTAAGTTCAAGTCTTTGATAGAGTTCAGTTGAGTTACTTGTATTTCTTAAAGTTCAGTTTGAGTTACGAAATCCATAGTTCATAGGTTCCGGGTTTATGAAAAGGTTTTTTTTTCCTACCGCGATGATGCGGTGATCGGGTAGCTCGCCATCCAGTGTTGATTTGTGGTATTGCAGAAAGAATCTTGGGGGGGAAAAAAACCTGACCTAAAACAGGGTCAGTAAAACACAAATTAGTACATAAATAAATGAATAAAATAAAATACAATTAAATTAAATTAAGCTCAAGTAATAAACCAATAAATAACCAATAATAAATTAATCACTGCCATAGTTCATAGCAATATACGATTGGTCACAGATAATTACCATATTTCATTAACAACAATAAGCTTAAGTCAAGCTACAATTCAACAAAAATATAGTGCACCTTTAAATGTATAAATCAAAGTCATACTGTATTTCAGTTCAGTTTACCATAATGAAAAAAATAAATAAATACTCAAATATTCTTTTGTTTGTTTGTTGCGCAACAGGAATCGGGGGTCAATTCAAAACGCCATAGCCGCTTGGGCTTTGTGCTAAAAAAATAACAGAACCGTGCCGTAATGTCCAAAGCGGCACAACTAGTGTATTAATCTAATACAAGTGTCCTCGGCAAAAGGTTCGGCGGAGGTATAAATAAAAATAGAGCGGGGATTAAACTAAAAAGTCTGTGTATTGGTCGCGCCGACCGCATTTGTTTGTGTGCTGGGTTAGCATTAGCTTAGTGATATTTGCGAGGGTGTTTACAGGTTGGGTACGAATCACCGATAACCTTTTAAAAATAAAGTTTTGTCACTCACCGTTGAGCGGGTATTGGGGGTATTGAAAAGTGAATCAATCCGTTGGGTAATCTTCGGTAGATAACCAGTTTAATAAGTTTCAGTTCACAATCCAGTTAGAGTAGCACCGGAGGAGTGGAGCATGAATGACCAGTGACCCCGGAACTTAAAGGGAATTATCCCGCCACAATAAAGCTGTAGCCGGAAGTGGGTTAACTGACATGGGTTACACCTGGTTTAGTTCAGGTTTAGATCTGGTTTAGACCTGATTTAGACCTGGTTTAAACCTAGAGTCCAGTGAGGGTCATTTGCTCTTCCCATAAGTTATATTATCAGGTTCTTTTTTCAGACTGAGAGTTTGTTTTCAGACCTGACCGTTTGGACTGCTCCCTGCGGTCTTCTTCAGAGTCATGTGATGTTTCTGTGACGTGTCTGGTGAGATGATTTATACAAATCTGCAGTCCAACCTCCTTGGGACTGTATCCCAGGTGTGTGACGGCAAAAAAACTCCCTCGTCCCGGTTTATAGTCTGAGGAAGAAGTCGGCCTGCAGATGGCGCAGTCGTCCTGCCTCCACCGGTAGGAAAACGGCGCCAGAATCTGTATAAATCATCTGACCAGACACATCACAGCAACATCACGTGACCCTGAGGAAGACCGCAGGGAGCAGTCCAAACGGTCAGGTCTGAAAACAAACTGAAAAAAGAACCTAATAACATAAGACCTGGTTTAGACCTGGTTTAGTCCTGTTTCTTTCTTGGTGTAATTCCAGGTTCAGGCTGTGGAGGCGCTGCAGAGCGTGGCCATCGACATAAAGCAGCTGTTCCAGAGGCGAGACGTCGACCCCCAAGGTATAAAATTCACTTCAGACTCTCTGCAGTGACGTCAGGCCGGGAAGGGGAGGTTCTGCATGTATCTCTGTGGTGGAATGTTCAGCAGTTACTATGGAGACACAGTAATAAAAGTTGTAGGGAGTATTATCTGTTACATAAGGGTGAGTTGTACGGTTGTATGGAGTGTGGTCGTGGTCCTGTGGGACTCTGACTGAGGTTTTGTTGTGGAAAATTTTAATAGTGAAAATCAGTTTCTGAAGATTAATTATGAAAAACACAAAGTCCTGTTTTAGTCCTTGTTTAGACCTGGTTTAGACCTGGTTTAGACCTGGTTTAGACCTGGTTTAGTTCTTGTTTAGACCTGGTTTATTCCTGGTTTAGACCTGGATTAGACCTGGTTTAGTCCTTGTTTAGACCTGATTCAGTCTTGCTTTAGACCTGTCAGGACTAAACCTGCCTCTGAGAGATCTGCTGCTCCGGTGTTTTTTTCTCTGGTGTTATTTTGAGCTGTTTACAGACCTTTTTCACATCTTCACTTTTTCTTCGTTCTTTCTGTGTTAACTCTGGTCCTTGAGTCGAGTTTTCTCACCTTTCTGAGAATCCACATTTCAAGATTCAAGTTTTTTTTCTTTGTTGTTCCAATGAATGAGTAAACAACAGCAACAGGACAATAGAGTTCCTGAAGGTCTGTTTCCTGAAGGTCTGTTTCCTGAAGGTCTGTTTCCTGAAGGTCTGTTTCCTGAAGGTCCAGTGACGCTTTAAAACAGAAAAGAACTAACATTACATTACTAACATTTGACAACAGGGGAAAGCATCTGACACAGGGGTACAGGGCTCTGAGAGGGCATCTGACTCTTTTGTCGTCCACAGCTCCTCTCCGTCTCCGTGAGTTCCTTCAGAGCAGTGATCTTCCTCCTGAGTTTGTTTTACCCTTCGACCCCCGAGTCAAAGTGGGAAACGTGATCGTAAGAACTAAACCAGGACTAAACCAGGACTAAACCAAACAAAACTAAACCAGGACTAAACCAACGGGAATATTCAATTCAATTCAAGTTTATTTCTACAGCACATTTAAAACAACTTCATCTGAAGTTCAGGGCTTCACATAAAAGTCGACAAAAACAGAAGAAACAGATACAGATACACAGAAACACGTGAAAACTTTAATAAAACACCAGGATAACTCGACTCGCTCGTATTAAAGGTCGGGGAGATGAGCTGAGTTTTCAGTCTAGTTTAAACTGCATTATAGACTGAGAGGATCTGACAGGAAGATGAAGGCTGTAGATCTCAGGACACGTTTAAACGCTGCAGGGAGCCCTGGTCCAGCCCGACATACGGAGAACTGCAATAGTCCAGACGCGACATTACAAACACATGGACAGCTTTTTCAAAAAAGCCCTACCCTGTGGGAGGAAGGGCTTTATTTTAGCATGGAGCCTCAACTGAAAGACGTTGGACTTCATGACAGAGCTAATGTGCTTGTCCAGTTTGAACATAAAGTCCACAATCACCCCAAGATTCCTCACTGCAGGAAGACAATAGGAGGACAGAGGACCAATCACACTGTCATGTCCCAGCAGTGGGTTCGTTTGCCCAAACACCACAAACTCAGTTTTATTTTGATTTAAGTTCAGGAAGTTTGTGCTCAGCCAAGTCTGTACATCCCTGAGAAGTCCTGCAGAGCGGTGACTGTGCTCTGGTTGTCATTTGGCAGATATATTTGAATGTCATCTGCAAAACAGTGAAATGGGACATTGTGCTTTCTAAAAACATCATCCAGGGGGAGCACGTACAGAGCAAAGAGGGCCGGCTCTAATGTTGAACCCTGGGGCACACTGTACTCTAAAGGAGACACAGAGGAGGAGTACTGCGTTAAGTTTACAGAACAACTCCTGTCTGACAGATATGACCAAAACCAACAGAACGCTGTACCCTTAAAGCCCACATGAGTTTCCAGGCGGGATGAGGATGCTGTGATCCACCGCGTCAAAGGCGACTGATAAATCTAAAAGCAAAAGAAGTGTGCATTTCCCAGAGTCAACAGTTAAAAGCAGGTCATTAAAAACTTCTAAAAGGGCTGCTTGGTACTGTGCTGGGATTTCAAACCAGAACCAGAAATTTTTCACCAGTTTAATTAAGATTAAGGTAAACCTGTAGTTGGTCTTATGCAACCTTCTCTAAAACCTTAGACAAAAAGCAGAACTTTGAGATGAGTCTAAAGTTACAGAGAACATTTGGGTCAAGATTAGGCTTTTTGATGTTTCGAGTTCACAGCATTAGCAATATAAAGTCCAGTAGAATCAAAAACATCCTTGAACAGACGACTTGGAATAATATCTAGAGGACAGAAGGAAGGCTTTTTTCAAGTCCGAAAGAGACAATGTCTCAAAACACTCAAAGACTGAATTACCGACTGTTGAATCTACAAGGTCCACAGGAGAAGGCAGTGACGGTCTAAGAGCAGAGACTTTATCCCTAAAGAATGATGAGAAGTTTTCACAGAGTAGATGAGGCACTTCAAACTACTAAAAAACATCTGAGGTTTGTTGACCCCATGTTTGATATAAAACTACATTTAGCAGCTTTAACTACTACTACTCTTGATATTTGCAGGGAGACCTGAGACGGTCTTTTTTCCATTTCCTCACTCGTTTTCTCTTTTAGCCGAGGCCGTGCCGTGGGCTTTGTGCTTTAGCCTTAATGGAGCCACTGCGTCCAAAAACTCAGCGTCACTGAAACGAGCGCGCAGACCATCCGGAGTCGGGTTTTGTTTTGTCACCTTGATTCATAATTTCCAATTTCAGTAAACAAAGAAGCAGTCGGAGAGTTCATTGTGCGCGCTCGGCTAAAACACAACACTAAAAACACGGCAAAGTGGACCGAAAAATGAGTTTCTCAAATCTCCATTAGATTTAGATTAAAACCAAAAGACAAAACCAAGTCCAGTGTTGAGCCTCAAACCGACGAATCAATCAAATTTAAAACAGTTAAACCAGTACTAAACCAGGACTAAACCAGGACTAAACCAAGACTGAACCAGGACTGAACCAGGACTAAACCAGGACTAAACCAGGACTAAACCAGGACTAAACCAAGACTGAACCAGGACTGAACCAGGACTAAACCAGGACTAAACCAGGACTAAACCAAGACTGAACCAGGACTGAACCAGGACTAAACCAAGACTAAACCAGGACTAAACCAGGACTGAACCAGGACTGAACCAGGACTGAACCAGGACTAAACCAGGACTAAACCAAGACTAAACCAGGACTAAACCAAGACTGAACCAGGTCTAAACCAGGTCTAAACCAGGACTAAACCAAGACTGAACCAGGACTGAACCAGGACTAAACCAAGACTAAACCAGGACTAAACCAGGACTAAACCAGGACTGAACCAGGACTAAACCAGGACTAAACCAGGACTGAACCAGGACTAAACCAGGACTAAACCAGGACTAAACCAAGACTGAACCAGGACTGAACCAGGACTAAACCAAGACTGAACCAGGACTAAACCAGGACTAAACCAAGACTGAACCAGGTCTAAACCAGGTCTAAACCAGGACTAAACCAAGGCTGAACCAGGACTGAACCAGGACTAAACCAAGACTGAACCAGGACTGAACCAGGACTGAACCAGGACTAAACCAGGACTGAACCAAGACTAAACCAGGACTAAACCAAGACTGAACCAGGTCTAAACCAGGTCTAAACCAGGACTAAACCAAGACTGAACCAGGACTGAACCAGGACTAAACCAAGACTGAACCAGGACTGAACCAGGACTGAACCAGGACTAAACCAGGACTAAACCAGGACTAAACCAGGACTAAACCAAGACTGAACCAGGACTAAACCAGGACTGAACCAGGACTAAACCAGGACTAAACCAGGACTGAACCAGGACTAAACCAGGACTAAACCAGGACTGAACCAGGACTAAACCAGGACTAAATCAAGACTGAACCAGGACTAAACCAGGACTAAACCAAGACTGAACCAGGACTAAACCAGGACTAAACCAAGACTGAACCAGGACTGAACCAAGACTAAACCAGGACTAAACCAGGACTGAGCCAGGTCTAAACCAGGTCTAAACCAGGTCTAAACGGGGTCTTTTTCAGCTGGAGAAGTGTAAGGTGATGGCGTCCAAAAAAAAGCCTCTGTGGTTGGAGTTTGAGCCGATGCCCTCGCCCACGACCTCTGACCCCGTGGGCATCATCTTCAAACACGGAGACGACCTGCGCCAGGACATGCTCGTCATCCAGGTGAGCCAGATGCCCTCCCGTCATCCAGGTGATGCCCTCCCAGATGTGGTGCTGTGTCAGATGCCCTCCCAGATGTGGTGCTGTGTCAGATGCCCTCCCAGATGTGGTGTTGTGTCAGATGCCCTCCCAGATGTGGTGTTGTGTCAGATGCCCTCCCAGATGTGGTGTTGTGTCAGATGCCCTCCCAGATGTCGTCTGCTGGAGCTTTGTCTCTGAATTCTAAAATGGCCGCCCTCTCTCCGCAGACGTTCGTTCTGATGGACTCCATTTGGCAGGACAAGTCTCTGGACCTGAACCTGATCCCGTACGGCTGCATTGCCACCGGACACAACATCGGTAAAAACACAGACTTTATGTTCCAAACAGGAAGTGTTCATGGACATGACTGGGCTCCACGGGCTCTGGCTCCAGTTCAGTTTGTGTGTAAAAAGCGTGGCCTCTCTGTCTGTAACTTTTCTGGTGGAGGGTCTGTCAAATGTTTTTCTTCATGGAGATGTTACTGCTTTGTCTAGAATGTTCCACAGTATGGCATTAAACCTTTCTATCTTCATGGAGACCAAACCAGACCAAGTTCCAGGTCAGATCTGTGGAGAGGCGACCCCGCTCACAGTCAGAATGTCTGTTTTTCTAGGGATTTTTGAGCTCTAAAACCACCTGTGATTGAATAAATGTAAAGTAGAGCTGTTTAATGTCACACTGTGGAACATTCCAGGCAGAGCAATGATGTATCCATAGAAACAAGCAGGTGATGGACCCTCAACCAAAAGAGTTACACAGTATAGCTTTAAAATGTTGGTTTGAACCTGCTCTACATGATCCAGAGGTTTTTAGTTGTCCAGGACCAAACCAAGACTAAACCAGGACTAAACCAGACCTGAATCAGGACTAAAACCAGGACTGAACCAGGACTGAATCAGGACCAAACCAGGATCAAACCTGGACCAAACCAGGACTAAACTAAGCCTAGCAGGTCTTTGTTTTTATTTCAACATTTTGTCCCTAAATCAGACCAATCAGGCGCCTTCTGTCCCCGAGGTCCCGCCCACTATCGTTAGCAACAGGTTTGATTGACAGCGTTGCTAGGCTGTGTTTGTGTGTTTTCGTTCAGGAATGATCGAAACGGTGCGAAATGCTGTGACCATCGCGGCGATCCAGAAGAGCCGCGGAGGGAGCGCCGGGGCGTTTAAGAACGACGCGCTGTTTGATTGGCTCAAGTCCAAGTGCCCCCTGCAGGAGATCGTGAGTACTGCACACAGGGCTCTTATACTGCTCTGCCTGGAATGTTCCACAGTGTGACATTAAACAGCTCTACTTTACATTTATTCAATCACAGGTGGTTTTAGAGCTCAAAAATACCTAGAAAAACAGACATTCTGACTGTGAGCGGGGTCGCCTCTCCACAGATCTGACCTGGAACTTGGTCTGGTTTGGTCTCTGTGAAGATAGAAAGGTTTAATGCCACACTGTGGAACATTCCAGACCAAGCAACAACATCTCCATGGAGACAAGCGTTTGACAGACTCTCCACCAGAAAAATTACACAATGGGGACAGGAGGAGAGGTGGGGACAGGAGGAGAGGTGGAGACAGGTGGTGGAGGGGGCAGGCGGTCGGGAAAGGAGGACGGGGTGGAGAGAAGAGGAGAAGAGCGATATAAACTCCTAATGTTCTCTGAGGTTCTACTGTTCTCTTTGAGGTTCTTTGATCTTCTCTGATGTTCTTTGATCTTTCACATGTTCTCTGAGGTTCTCTGATGCGTTCTCTTGACGTCCTCCTCTCCTCTTTGATCTTATCAGCTGTTCTGATGTTCTTTATTCTCTGTGGTCTCTCCATGTTCTCTGATGTGTTCTTCGATGTTCTCTGATGTTCTCCTCTGGTGTGTGTTCTTCAGCACTTTCAGCCTGTAATGTACTTTGACTTGTTCTCTGATCTTCTCTGATCTTCTCTGATCTTCTCTGATCTTCTCGGATCTTCTCTGATGTTCTGTGATGTTCCCTGATGTTCTCCTCTCGTCTGTGTTCTTTAACACTGTCAGCCTGTGATGTTCTCTGATGTTCTCGGATCTTCTCTGATGTTCTGTGATCTTCTCTGATCTTCTCTGATGTTCTGTGTTGTTCTCTGATGTTCTCCTCTGGTGTGTGTTTTTCAGCACTATCAGCCTGTGATGTTCTCTGACTTGTTCTCTGATCTTCTCTGATCTTCTCTGATCTTCTCTGATGTTCTGTGATGTTCTCTGATGTTCTCCTCTGGTGTGTGTTCTTCAGCACTATCAGCCTGTGATGTTCTCTGACTTGTTCTCGAATCTTCTCTGATGTTTTCTGATCTTCTCTGATGTTCTCTGATCTTCTCTGATGTTCTCCTCTGGCCTGTGTTCTTCAGCACTTTCAGACAGTGGAGACCTTTGTGAAGTCGTGCGCTGGATACTGCATCGCTACGTACGTGCTGGGCATCGGAGACCGTCACAATGACAACATCATGATCACAGACAAAGGTATGATGACATCACAAGGTGGAACAGAGTGTTTTCAGGTTGAGAGTGGCTTAAAGCTGCACTGTGTAACTTTCCTGGTAGAGGCCCATCACCTGCTTGTATCCATGGAGATATTAATGCTTTACCTCCAATATTCCAAAGTATGGCATTAAACTTTTCCATTTCCATAGAAACAAACAGGAGATGCCACTTTACAGGTGAGATCTGTGGAGAGGCGACTCCACTCAGTCTGAATGTGTTTTTAAATGTTTTTTGAGCAGTAAAAAAAACTAAAAACTGAATAAATGCGACTTAAATTTGTTTAATATTTGTGAAACTATTGTGAACTAAACCAGGACTAAACCAGGACTAAACCAGGACTAAACCAAGACTAAACCAGGTCCAAACCAGAACTAAACCAGGTCTAAACCAGGACTAAACCAGGACTATAACAGGACTATAACAGGACTAAACCAAGACAAAACCAGGTCTAAACCAGGACTAAACCAAGACTAAACCAGGTCTGTACCAGGACTAAACCAGGATTAAATCAGGACTAAACCAGGACATTGGTTTGTCTGATCTGTTGTTTGGCGTATGAATGTTGTCATGTATCTCTCACTGTTTAAGCGGGTCAAATGCATGTTTAACCCAGATGCCCTGGAGGATGGGTCAAATGCAGGTGTGTTTTGTAGGGAACCTGTTCCACATCGACTTCGGGCACATTCTGGGGAACTGGAAGCGGGTTCTGGGCGTGAGTCGGGAGCGGGTTCCCTTCGTCCTGACGCCCGACTTCCTGTACGTGATGGGGCGGGTCAAACACAAGAACAGCCTGTACTTCGACCGCTTCAAGGTACGCTGGATGCCCTCCCACACCTGTGTCAGATGCCCTCCCTGTCTCCTGTTTGTCTCAGATGCCCTCCCTGTCTTCTGTATGTCTCAGATGCCCTCCCTGTCTTCTGTATGTCTCAGATGCCCTCCCTGTCTCCTGTTTGTCTCAGATGCCCTCCCTGTCTCCTGTCTCCTGTTTGTCTCAGATGCCCTCCCTGTCTCCTGTCTCCTGTTTGTCTCAGATGCCCTCCCTGTCTCCTGTTTGTCTCAGATGCCCTCCCTGTCTCCTGTTTGTCTCAGATGCCCTCCCTGTCTTCTGTATGTCTCAGATGCCCTCCCTGTCTTCTGTATGTCTCAGATGCCCTCCCTGTCTCCTGTTTGTCTCAGATGCCCTCCCTGTCTCCTGTCTCCTGTTTGTCTCAGATGCCCTCCCTGTCTCCTGTTTGTCTCAGATGCCCTCCCTGTCTCCTGTTTGTCTCAGATGCCCTCCCTGTCTCCTCAGGACATCTGTACCCAGGCGTACCTGTCTCTGCGTGCTCAGTCGCGCCTCCTCGTCACGCTCTTCTCCATCATGATGCTGACGGGGATGAGGGAGTTAAGCTCCGCCCCCGACATGCGTTACCTGCGCGAGGTGCTGCAGGAGGGGCGGAGCCAAGAGGAGGCGCGCCGCCACTTCCTGGAACAGATCGACGTCTGCGTCACGGACGGGTGGACGGTGCAGACCAACTGGTGGATCCACATCCTCATGGGCATCAAGTAGAGTCAGATGCCCTCCCACCCTGCTCCCTGTGTGTCAGATGCCCTCCCTGTGTGTGTCAGATGCCCTCCCATCCTCAGAGGAGACACTACAAATAAATGTGGATCAGTTACTCGGATACATTGGACTTTAATAATTTCAGTGTGAAGGCGGCTCTGATTGGCCGCGCTCGGGTCGGGGCGGCTCTGATTGGCCGCGCTTGGATCTCATATTAATATTAATGCTTTTGTACTAATTATAAAACTGTTCATTAAACGTATTTTGCATTTTTTTTTAATTTCCTGTGATTTTTATTACAAAAACTTCCTTGAAAAACTGTGTGTGAGCTCAGCTCGCCTCTCCACAGACCTGACCTGTAACTTGGTCCTGAGGCATCTCCAGGCAAAGCAACAACATCACCATGGAGACAGGCGGGTGCCAGGGAGATTCACAGGAAAGGTTACAGAGTAAAGCTTTACCTACATGACATTTCTTACAGGAGGAGAGAGGAGGAAGAGGTGCAGAGAGAAGGAGGAGATGAAGAGGAGAGAGGAGGGAAAACAAAAGATGGAGGGGGGAATAAGAGGAGAGGAAAGGAGGAGAAAGAAGAGGGGGAGGAGGGAATAAGATAGACAGAGAGAGAGATAGAGAGTACTTAGTACTTTATTCAGGAAGAGGAAGAGGAGGAGGAAGAACAGGGAGAGATTAGGAGAGAGAGAGAGAGAGGAGGGGAGAGAGAAGAAAAGTGATGAACAGGATAGAGGACAGAAGGGAAAGGAGGAGGGGAGAGACAAAGCAGAGGGAAGAGGAGAGGAGACGGGGAGGAGGAGAGGGGGGAGGAGGACACGGGGGAGGAGGGTCTTTGTTGAGATGATGCTTGCTGATGTTTATCTGGAGGAGGCAGTTGTCATGGCGATGCTCCATCACTTCATTAAAATCACAAAGAATCGAACGTTAGTCTGTGTGTTTACATCAACACCACAGCAGGGGTCAAAGGTCATGGTCAAGGCTGGGCTAATTCACACAATAATAATCATCTAATTATACCTGCAAGCGGCAATGATCGGCCCGTCTTAACCCTAACCCCCTAACCCCTAACCCCTAACCTCTAACCTACTAACCCCTAACCCCCAACCCCTAACCTCTAACCCCCTAACCCCTAACCCCTAACCTCTAACCCCCTAACCCCTAACCCCTAACCTCTAACCTCTAACCTACTAACCCCTAACCCCCAACCCCTAACCTCTAACCCCCTAACCCCTAAACCCTAACCTCTAACCTACTAACCCCTAACCCCAACCCCTAACCTCTAACCCCCTAACCCCTAACCCCTAACCTCTAACCTACTAACCCCTAACCCCTAACCTCTAACCCCCTAACCCCTAAACCCTAACCCCCTAACCCCTAACCCCTAACCCCTAACCTCTAACCCCCTAACCCCTAACCCCCTAACCTCTAACCCCCTAACCTCTAACCCCCTAAACCCTAACCCCCTAACCCCCTAACCGCTAACCCCCTAACCCCCTAGCCTCTAACCCCCTAACCCCCTAACCCCCTAACCGCTAACCCCCTAACCCCCTAGCCTCTAACCCCCTAACCCCCTAACCCCTAACCTCTAAACTCTAACCCCCTAACCCCCTAACCCCTAACCTCTAACCCCCTAACCGCTAACCCCTAACCTCTAAACTCTAACCCCCTAACCCCCTAACCCCTAACCTCTAACCCCCTAACCTCTAACCCCCTAAACCCTAACCCCCTAACCCCTAACCCCCTAACCGCTAACCCCCTAACCCCCTAGCCTCTAACCCCCTAACCCCCTAACCCCTAACCTCTAAACTCTAACCCCCTAACCCCCTAACCCCTAACCTCTAACCCCCTAACCTCTAACCCCCTAAACCCTAACCCCCTAACCCCTAACCCCCTAACCGCTAACCCCCTAACCCCCTAGCCTCTAACCCCCTAACCCCCTAACCCCTAACCTCTAAACTCTAACCCCCTAACCCCCTAACCCCTAACCTCTAACCCCTAACCTTTAACCCCCTAACCTCTAACCCCCTTGTCTCCACAACCTCCAACCTCCACCTCCTCCACAACATCCACCTCCTCCACCTCCACCTCCTCCACAACATCCACCTCCTCCACCTCCACCTCCTCCACAACATCCACCTCCACAACCTCCACAACCTCCACCTCCACCACAACATGCACCTCCACAACCTCCACAACCTCCAACCTCCACCTCCTCCACAACATCCACCTCCTCCACCTCCACAACCTCCACAACCTCCACAACATCCACCTCCACAACCTCCAACCTCCACCTCCTCCACCTCCACCTCCACCTCCACAACATCCACCTCCACAACCTCCACCTCCACCTCCTCCACAACATCCACCTCCACAACTTCCACCTCCTCCACCTCCACCTCCACCTCCACCTCCACAACATCCACCTCCACAACCTCCACAACCTCCACAACATCCACCTCCACAACCTCCACCTCCTCCACCTCCACCTCCACCTCCACAACATCCACCTCCACAACCTCCACCTCCACCTCCTCCACAACATCCACCTCCACAACTTCCACCTCCTCCACCTCCACCTCCACCTCCACAACTTCCACCTCCTCCACCTCCACCTCCACCTCCACAACATCCACCTCCACCTCCACCTGCACCTCCACAACATCCACAACCACCACCTCCTCCACCTCCACATCCACAACCTCCACCTCCTCCACCTCCACCTCCACATCCTCCACCTCCACAGTCTCCACCTCCACAACCTCCACAACCTCTTTTCTGCCCAATCTTCTTGTTTCTTGTCTGCAAAGGAAACAAAAATCTAAAAAAATCTAAGGTAAAACTTCCAGTTTGTCAGCTTCAGGTTAAGCCCAGGATGAGTTCCGTGTCTCCAGCGGATCCTGAGGGACACACCCACATGGTTCTAAGAAAAAAGATCAACGTTAAACACTCAAAGATGAGACGAGTTTGACCTCCTCATGATTTGTGTGTGTGTGTGTGTGTGTGTTCATTTGTGAGCTCCAGAGACGATGAGCAGAGAGGAGCATTCAGACATGTCCAGGTGAGTCTGAAAGTCTGATAAGATTTAAAACAGAACTGTTTGTCTGTTTGTTCCGTTTGAACAGAGCGCAGAGTCTCGGCTTGTTGCGGTTTAAGAACGCGGTGCCATTACTCAATCCCAAAGACGAGATTGTTGTCATTTAAGGACTTTGAAGGTCCTGTATCACAGACTGACGCTGAGCTTTAAACAATGTTCTACACTGCGTTCCAAATTATTATGCAATTTGTGTTTAAGTGTCATAAAGGTAAAATGTTTAGTTTCCAGTGAAACTCATGGATGGTCTTGTGTCTCACACACCTGAGCCAATGAGTTTGTCAGGTGAGTCCAATTAAAAGAAAAACTCCTTAAGAAGGACGTTCCACATTATTAAGAAAGAAAAAGGATCTAGTGCTGAAAAGAGTGAAATAGTTGAACCTTGGACAAGGTTTGAAAACCTTAGATGTTTCACCAAAACTTAAGCCTGATCATCGAACTATTAAGAGATTTGTATCTGATTCAGAGTCACACGGATTCGTGCAGATAAAGCCACAATGAGGAAAGTTTCTGCCAGACAAACACATCGGATTAAGAGAGCAGCTGCTAAAATGCCAAAGCAGCAAACAGGTATTTGAAGCTGCTGGTGCCTCTGGAGTCCAGAGAACATCAAGGTGTAGGATCCTCCAGAGGTTTGCAGTTCTGCATAAACCTTCTATTGGACCACCCTTAAACAAAGCTCACAAGCAGAAACGGCTCCAGGGGCCCAGAAATACATGAAGACTCATTTTCAAACAGTCTGTTCACTGATGAGAGCAGTGAACCCTGGATGGTCCAGATGGATGGAGTGGTGGACGGTTGGTGGACGGACATCACGTCCCAAGGCTGTGACGTCAGCGAGGAGGTGGTGGACTCATGTTTTGGGTCAGAATCATGGGGAGAGAGCTGGTCGGGCCCTTTAAGGCCCCTGAAGGTGTGAAAATGACCTCTGTAAAGTATGTGGAGCTTCTGACTGAACACTTTCTTCCACGGTACAAAAAGAAGAACCGTGTTTTCTGTAGTAAAATCATCTTCATGCAGGACAATGCTCCATCTCATGCTCTGAGGAACACCTCTGCATCATCGGCTGCTATGGGCATAAAAGAAGAGAAACTCATGGTGTGGCCCCATCCTCCCCTGACCTCAACCCTATTGAGAACCTCTGGAGCTCCTCAAGTGAAAGATCTATGAGGGCGGGAGGCAGTTCACATCCAAACAGCAGCTCTGGGAGGATATTCTGACATCCTGCAAAGAAATTCAAGCAGAAACTCTCCACAAACTCACAAGTTCAGTGGATGCAGAATTGTGAAGCTCCTGTCAAATAAGAGTCCAATGTTCAAATGGAACTGGACCTGTTCAGATGTTTGGATTAAAGAACTTTTGATTTCAGTAATATGCAAATGCTTCTAATTGAAACAAACAAATGACCATTTTCAGTTCTTTACAACAAGAACAGGGTTTGAAACTCTGTGGTGCAGAATAATTTAGAACAGTGAATTTAAGTTTTTATTTTTGAAAAAAATCCTGTTTTCACTGAGACGTTTGTTCAACATTTGAATTGCTCTAAAGGTTGATGACTTGAAAATTCTGATGACGTCATTTATAGCGACAATTTGGCAAAATCAAAGAAAAAAAATCATTTGCAGAATAATTTGGAACACAGTGTAATGTCGTTTCCTCGTCACAAACACCTGGAGTTGTTAAACCGAAGATGTTCATTTTGTCTTCTTATGTACTTTAACCTTCTTGGGTTCTTTTTTAAAGACAATACAGTAACGTGTATTTACCTTGTTGACATGTTTCGGCTGCTGCTGCTGCATCTTCAGAACTGTCACCGGTGTTGGTGGTGACGTGTCGTATATCAGCTGTTGTTACTTCCTGTAGGCGTGGTCAGCCTGATGGACCTGGCAGGTCGCTCAGACTGCAGCAGCAGCAGCCGAAACATGTCAACAAGGTAAATACACGTTACTGTATTGTCTTAAAAAAGAACCTAAGAAGTTACCTGGAGTTGTGTTTGTTTCATTCACATGTTTAACACACAAACCTGCAGATTTAACACGAGTTCTTCTCTCAAACTGAAAACACTCTGTTCCACCTTGTGATGTCATCATGTGGTGATACAGGAAGTGCTCCACTGTGTTTTTAAACTCCACACACCTTCACTAGAATCATTTGGATCATTTCAGTCCTGGAATTGCCGATCTCCACTGAACTAAAGGTAAAAGGAGCTGTTCACTTGAAAACTACCACTTGATGACATCACAAGGTGGAACAGAGCGTTTGGAGCTTTGGAGATGTCGACAGACTAATAATAAAGAAACAAACACAACTCCAGGTCTGTTTTTGAGGAGGAACATCAGAACATGGCTTCAGTTTGAGGTCAGAGGTCATAGTCTCTGTGTCGTCTCTCAGGTCGGGCTCGGGTCCGTTTGATGCTCTGCTCCAAGATGAGGCTCTGCTGCGCCCCCTGGTGGAGTTTGCTCAAGACGCAGCCTGTTTACATGGAATTCTGCTGAATCCTCCACCCACCATGAAACCTGCACACGTGAGCTCCTGCCTGCTCCTCTGGCTCTGCTCCTGCCTGCTCCTGCCTGGTCCTCTGGTTCTGCTCCTGTCTGCTCCTGTCTGCTCCTCTGTATTTGACCCAGTTGTGTCTCTGCAGGTGACCCACTTGCCCTTCACCCTCCTGCCCACCCCGATACCCAGGGCTCTGTTCCTTCAGGCTGTGGAGGTCCAGACTCTCTTTAACACGTTGGTGGATCGGGTCAGTCAGGACCAGGAGTTCCTGGAGCAGGCTCTGTCCAGGTAACGTTCTCACACACTGCCCTCTGTAATCCATGGAGATGTTACTTCTCTGCCCAGAATGTTCCACATTAGGGCATTAAACATATCTCCCTTGTATTTGTTCAATTCCAGGTGTTTTACCCTCCAAAATACCTTAAAAACATGATTCTTACCATATGCAGGCTCGCTTCTCCACAGATCTGACCATTGACCTGTCTTGTGATTACCGACTTTATTTCCATTCTTTAGAATAATCAAGCCAAAACAGTAACATCTCCATGGAGACAAACAGGTGGCAGACCCTCCACCAGAAAAGTTACACAGTGCAGCTTTAAAAAGCCCCATGTTTTGTTTTGGATATTTTCCCTGGATTTCAGAATGAGCAAAAATGTAACTAGAAAAGCACTCGGAGAGCGCAGACCTCCGCCAAGCCCCATTTAACGCAATGCTGATGAATTTTTCAAAGTGATCCAGAATCCAGGATTTCTTCTGGATCATCACCAAAATTTAATCATCTGTTGGATTTACCATTAGGAACATTTCCTGAAAATTTCATCAAAATCCGTCCATAACTTTTTGAGTTATCTTGCTAACTAACAAACAAACAAACAAACTAACTAACTAACTAACTAACTAACAAACAAACAGACTCAAGCGAAAACATAACCTCCTTGGCGGAGGTAAATATTACTAATTACTAATTTCCCCCCGTGGAGCAGAGCCGCCTTCAAACCATTGATCTATTATCAATATATTAATTATGAAATGAAGTCGGCTCACGCTTTAGACTTTGGACTTTTTAATATCACTGACTTCATTTGAACTTTTCAGAAAAGATGATTATTTGGTTATTGAATTAATGAGGATATGAACATTTGTATTTGACTCTTTTTGGCATAAACAATAAAAACTGTTTCAGGGACATGTCCCGGTTTAGTCTCTGGGACTAAATTTGGACCTAATCCTGGACTAAATCAGGATTATATAATAATATTAATATTAATAATAATCATTATCATAGTGGTCATAATATTAGCTTGTGTGCTCAGTGCTAAGCTGACAAGTACTTTTTTAAAATCTATTTTCTCAGTGTATGTTTTTATTACAAATGTTATTTTTAGTTTTTACATATGTTGGATCTGGAGACATTCGACCGTGTCCCTCGTGGGTCTTGTAGGGGGCGCTCTGGGAGTATGGGGTCCGGGGCTCTTTGCTAAGGGCTGTCCGGTCCCTGTATGACCGGAGCAGGAGCTGTGTTCGTATTGCCGGTAGTAAGTTGGACCTGTTTCTGGTGCATGTTGGACTCCGCCAGGGCTGCCCCTGTCACCGGTTCTGTTCATTGTTTTTATGGACAGAATTTCTAGGCGCAGTCAGGGGCCGGAGGGGATCCGGTTTGGGGACCACAGGATCTCATGACTTCATCAGACCGGGACCTCCAACCTGCACTGGGGCGGTTTGCAGCTGAGTGTGAAGCGGCTGGATGAGGATCAGCTCCTCCAAATCCAAGGCCGTGGTTCTTGACCGGAAAAAGGTGGCGCCCTCTCCTGGTGATCAGACAGTCCCTGCCTCAAGTGGAGGAGTTCAAGTATCTCGGGGTCTTGTTCACAGTGAGGGGAGTATGGAGCGTGAGATTGACAGGAAGAGGGAGCTGAGCCGAAAGGCAAAGCTCTGGATTTACCGTCAGTCTACGTTCCTCCCCTCACCTATGGTCATGAGCTTTGGGTAATGACCGAAAGGACGAGATCGCGGATACAAGCGGCCGACATGAGTTTCCTCCGCAGAGTGGCTGGGCGCTCCCTTAGAGATAGGGTGAGGAGCTCAGTCACACGGGAGGAGCTCGGAGAAGAGCTGCTGCTGCTCCTCCACGTCGAGAAGAGCAGCTGAGGGGAGGGCATCTGTTCCGGATGCCTCCTGGACGCCTCCCTCGGGAGCTGTTCCGGGCATGTCCCATCGGGAGGAGGCCCCGGGGAAGACCCAGGACACGCTGGAGGGACTATGTCTCTCGGCTGGCCTGGGAACACCTTGGGGTCCCCCCAGAGGAGCTGGAGGAAGTGTCCGGGGTGAAGGAAGTCTAGGAGTTCCTGTTTAGACTGTTGACCCCACGACCCGACCCCGGATAAGAGGAAGAAAATGGATGGATGGATGGCATATGTTGTTACCGTACACTGTGAAGTAAAATTGATTTAATACCATAGATACATGGAATTGATTCTTTATCTTAAAAATGACACAATTGCACAAAAGTTCTCAGTTTTAATTGAACATTAACATAAAACCAAATAGAAACGAAAAAAGCAACTAAGACGACTGTTTACAAATTATTTGTAAAGCGTCGACATTGAATAAATGAGAACGTTAACACTTCCAGGGCGCTTCTGACCCTGATCTAAAACTGCGGCTCGTTCACATCGCTCGTTCACGTCGCTCGACCCTAACCCTAACCCTAACCTCGTACCATGTGACCGCTCTAACCAATCAGAGCTTCAGCTTAGCTCGAGCGACATAAGAGTGTAACCAGAGCTGACGATTAAAAAGTGTTTTTGAAAACAACAGACGGATTTTGAGCTGAGAAAACATTCATGATCTGAAAATAGGTCAAAATCGACACAAAATGCGACATTTTTGACAGTTGTAGGTCCCTGTCAGCCCCTGTCAGTCCCTGTCAGTTTGTGAGTACATTTTGCTCTATGGGAAAAATTGTTTCTCAGCCGGGGGGATTATTTTGCTGTAGAACCAGTGTCACTACGCCCCCTGGAGGCAGGTCCAAGCAGCAACACCTTCCACTTATTTGAACAGACCCACGGCTCACACACTTCCTGTTTCCTGGTTAAACTCTGTGTTTCAGCACCGTAGAAGTGGACGACTTCACCGCGCGACTGTTCCACATCTACAAACAGATCCAGAGAGAAGGGAGAGCCCCGGTGAGACTCTCTGACCCACTGACCTCTGACCCTCTGACCCTCTGCTCCTCTGCTTCTCTCTGATCTTCTCCTCTGCTCCTCTGGCTCTGCTCCTCTGCTCCTCTCTGATCTTCTCCGCTGCTCCTGTGGCTCTGCTCCTCTGACCTGCTCCTCTGTGTCTCCTCAGTCCATCGTCTTGGGTCTGACTCGTTGTGACTACATGTTGGATCAGGGCTCGTCTCTGAAGCAGGTGGAGATCAACACGTTTGCTGTGGCGATGGGAGGATTCACTGAACGTGTGGTGGAACTTCACAGGTCAGAACCTCAGGCTGTTTATAGAAATGGACACGGCTCACCCGCTAGCCGCCGAGTCCAAACAGGAAGTGAGCATGGGCGCTTCTGGCTCCATAGACTCTGGCTCCAATTCACTTGACATAGAAAAATTGGCACGGAGCCGATGGTGCCCGAGAAACTGCCCTGTGCTTCTGTGAGCGACTCTTGGTTTTCTTCTTCTTGTTTTTTTTTTTTTTTTTTGCAGAGATGTTCTGAGATTCGCTGGACGCCCAGAGCAGAGTGAGCAGCTCCAACATGAGCTCTACTCCAACGGGCACACCGCCGCCACCGCCATCGCCAAGGCCTGGGAGCTCTACGGGTCACACAGGTACAGGGGTCAGAGAGGGGTCAGGGGTCAGAGAGGGGTCAGGGGTCAGAGTGGGGTTAGGGTTCAGAGAGGGGTCAGGGGTCAGATTGGGGTCAGGGTTCAGAGAGGGGTCAGGGGTCAGAGAGGGGTCAGGGTTCAGAGAGGGGTCAGGGGTCAGAGTGGGGTCAGGGGTCAGAGAGGGGTCAGAGAGGGGTCAGGGTTCAGAGTGGGTCAGAGGGGCAGAATGTCTCCGTGTTTCTGCTGAAGTGAGGCCTGAACAGGCCCCGTGGTCTAAACATGGAGCCCCGGGCCCCGGAGTCTAAACATGGCGTCTGTTCAGGTCAATGGGCGGAGCTCAGTGTGGCTTGTCTCCAGATTGGCCTTTAGCGGTGAGGTACTTTCTGTGGCTCCTGCCCACTGAGCATGTGCAGTAGCGTCCTCTTTTCTCCCGTGGCACACGCCAATGCACGAAAGCGCGCACAAGGGGCACGGCCTCATGTGTCACATGATCGATTTGACCAATCAGAGCGAGAGGAGTTGGAGCTGGAGCAAACGATTAAAAAACTTTAGTCCCCGATTGAACCAGTGACCCGGACTCACGGGTGAGCGAAAGTTTCGGTGACGGTCCAGGCAAGACACTTCACCCACAGTGCCTAGTATGAAAGTGGAGTGTGTGTGAGTGTTGGCGATGGTCGGACGGGCGATGGTGCAGATTGGCAGCCTCGCTTCCGTCAGTCTGCCCCAGGGCAGCTGTGGCTACAGTAGTAGCTTACCATCACCAAGTGTGGAATGAATGAATAATGCCCTGTAAAGCGTCTTTGAGTGTCCTGAAAAGCGCTATATAAAACTGATGCATTATTATTATTATTATGGTCGGACGGGCGATGGTGCAGATTGGCAGCTTCACTTCAGTCAGTCTGACGAATAATAAACTGTGAAGAGCTTTGGGCGACTGAAACGCTCTGTGTGGTTAATGAACAATCTGAAATGATCTGAACATTTGTGTTTCTTGCAGCTTCAGATCTGATTTAGTTTGTCTCATTTTTGTGTCTTTTTAAAAACTCCACATTTTGGCACTTATTTCATGTTTTGTCAAATGTTAAATCAGATGTAATTTGTTGTAATATTGAAGTGACTTTCACTTTAGACGTTCTTGTTCTTCTGGTGTTCCCTCAGAGCTGTGGTGCTGCTGCTCGCGTTACCCTGCGACTACAACCGCTTTGGCCAACGCTGCCTGGAGATGGCGCTGCTGAGATGGTAAAGACACTTTCTCACCTGTCCCACATTCTCACCTGTCGCACCTTCTCACCTGTCACCTCTTCTTACCTGTCGTACCTTCTCACCTGTCACACCCATAGACTGTCCATAGACTGTTCACCTTGTTTGGCCCCGCCTAGTTGTGTCTCTAAACGCTCTGAACAGCGCCCTCTTGTGGTGGCTCTTCAGGTTAAACGAGTTCATTTCGGCGCTCTTCTCCCATGTGACCGTGCCGACCAATCAGAGCGAGAGGAGTCAAACCAATGATTATAAAGCTGTTTTTAAGACGAATGAAGGATTTTGAGCTGAGAAAGTTTGCTCTGAAAACGGGTGAAAACTGACATAAAACCCGACATTTTTGAAAGCTGCAGGTGCCCCGTCAGTCCCTGTCAGCCCCTGTCAGCCCCCGTCAGCCCCTGTCAGCCCCCGTCAGCCCCCGTCAGCCCCTGTCAGCCCCTGTCAGCCCCTGTCAGCCCCCGTCAGCCCCCGTCAGCCCCTGTCAGCCCCCGTCAGCCCCCGTCAGCCCCTGTCAGCAGTTTGTGTTGACTTTGCGCTCTGTGGGAGAAATGTTTTCTGCAGGACGGATGTTTCTGCTGTAGTACCAGTGAGTGGCCACTAGTCCGACTCCAGACAGCTCTAAGTTAGCTATACCCTCCAGGTAACAGATCCAGATCTGGACCTTCACCTGTCTCTCTCCTGCCTCACCTGTCTCTCTCCTGCCTCACCTGTCTCACCTGTCGCCCCTGTCTCTGCTCAGGAACATCTCTGTGATGCGTCGCTCTCTGGAGGAGGTCTCCGCCTCAGCGTTCCTGGACGAAGAGGACATACTGTATGTGTGAGTCAGATTTAAAGAGCACTGTGGAACATCACCTGCAGGTTTCCATGGAGACGGACAGTTAAAAGAGGTGGCATAGGGCCTATTGTGATCGTTCAGGAAAAACTCTGAAAAGTCCAGTTTGCAGAATGGGTTTGATTTAAGGCTCTCACAGAAACTGGAGCTATTTTGTTTTCAGAGAAGGACGAGAGATCGCGGTGGTGTATTTCCGCTATGGCCACGCCCCTGAGCACTACACCGAGCAGGTAACACTCACCTGTCAGAGCAGGTAACACGGTAACTATTACAACTATTACAGGTCAGATCTGTGGAGAGGCGCCCCTATTCACAGAGAATCACTGTGTTTTTGACCAATAGAAACACCTGTAATGAATAATCCAAACTTCACACACTCTGCACCAAAACCTCCAGACTTCTCCACCGAGCCTCCACTTGCTCCTTGGTTGCTGTGGTTTTTAAAGTTGCATTACGCAGCTTTTCAGGTGGAGGGTCCAAAATCTGTCCGTCTCCATGAAGATGTTGTTGCTTTGCCCAGAATGTCCCAGTGTGGCATTAAACGTATCCATTTTGCATTTACTCAATAACATGTTTTTTTATTGACATAAAAACTCATGTTCTTACTGTGAGTGGACTCGCCTCTCCACAGATCCGACATGTAACTTGGCCCTATGGTGTTACCTGTTGTTTCCATAGAGATAAATAAGTGTAATGTCATACTGTGGAACATTCCAGGTGACATCTCCATGGAGAGAAGCAGGTGACGGACGCCCCACCAGAAAAGTTACACAATGAACCTTTAATTGTTGAAAAAATAAAAGATACGGATGATTTAATTTGAATTTGGACGTTTTCACAGTCCTCATGTGTCTGTCTCCTCACAGTCCTCCTGTCCCCTCATGTCCCTCAGCTGTAGGACTTGTTTCCTCACAGTCCTCCTGTCCCCTCATGTCCCTCAGCTGTGGGACTTGCGCCTCCTGCTGGAGCGGTCTCGTGCGGTCAAGTGTCCGGACATCGGGACACATTTGGCTGGGACTAAGAAGGTGCAGCAGGTTCTGAGCGAGCCCGGAGTCCTGGAGAGGTTCTTCCCACAGTGCCCCCGTGTGGTGGAGCAGATCAGAGCCACGTTCACCGGACTCTACTCCCTGGACCCGGTCAGACGCACACAGACGCACAAATACATACACACACATGCACACACAGACGCACACACAGACATACACACGGACGCACACACGGACACACACAGACACACACATGGACTCTTTCTGGTCTCAGGGTCCAGATGGAGATCGGGTCGTGGATTTGGCTTTAGCAGCTCCAGAGCGATTTGTCCTGAAACCTCAGAGAGAAGGAGGAGGTGAGACACACACGGGGACACACACGGACACACACAGGCACACACGGGCACACACATGGGCACACACACGGACACAAACGGACACATAAACACAGACACACAAATCGAATCACGTCTCTTGACTATATCATGGTCAGTATTGCACTGTGAGTTGTATATTGTGAAAATATCGTACGTCCCACTGCTTTCAGCTCACAGATCTGCACACACGCTCCACTGGGGTTTTACAAACAAAAATATGTTTATAAAAAAAAAAAAAATATGTTCTTTACTGGCCAAATTTGAAGTGTTTGTGATAAAAACGGTGGAGGAGACGTCCTGAGTTGCGCTTTTGTCATTTCCCGGATTTGAGCCAATATGGCCGACTTCCTGTTGGGGTTGGGGCAGGGCCATAATATAATTTTTTTTTTGTGTCCTGACATGTTATATTTTTATACATGTGCGTCGTCTCTATGTGAAGCAGCTCATCCTGATCAGTAAATGTCTAATCGAGGATCTTCTCACCTGTGTCTGGAGCCATTTCAAATATTTATTTAACATCAACAACCATCTCCCGTTATCAAATATCAAAGTGTGAGGGGGCGCTGTTGAGTCGTCTTTCATTATTTTTATTCAGGACCTTCGCTCAAACTTCCAGCTCGAGTTCTAATTGTCGATCGTGGTCAGTGGGGCGTCCATCCTCGTTTACTGCTTGACTTTTGACCTTTGACCTTTCACAGGAAACAACTTCTTTGGGTCAGACATCAGTCGTGTTCTGACCGAGGCCGGAGGAAAAGACAGGAGCGCTTTTATTCTCATGGACAAGATCCAGGCCACACCCACCGCCAACATCCTGGTGTCAGGAGCGCGCCCCCCTGTGGTCACTGAGTGTACGTGCGAGCTGGGCGTGGCAGGAGCCTATGTCAGGTAAGACCAAAGCAAAGGGTTTCTTCCCTTCCTAGTGTGAGTGCACCATTAAAGTACTACATGACATCACACACAACTGCCCTGACTACAGCCACGTGTTTCTGACACAAATAAATACAAATATATGTATACAAATGTGTGTGTGTGGCTCTCTGTGTGTGTCTCTGCGTGTGTGTCTCTGTGTGTGTGTCTCTGTGTGTGTCTCTGTGTGTGTGTCTCTCTGTGTGTCTCTGTGTGTGTGTCTCTGTGTGTGTCTCTGTGTGTGCAGATGGGGGGCAGAGGTTCTGTCCAATCAGGCCGTCGGCGTCCTGCTCAGATCCAAGATGGCGGCAGATGCAGAAGGTGGAGTCGCCGCGGGGAGAGGAGCCGTCAGCGCCCCCTTCCTCCTCTGAAGCTCCAGACATAAGGATTCAACCCACCCGCTATCCCGCTAACCCGCTATCCCGCTAACCCGCTATCCCGCTAACCCACTATCCCACTAACCCGCTATCCCGCTAACCCGCTATCCCGCTGACCCGCTATCCTGCTCACCCGCTATCCCGCTAACCCGCTATCCCGCTGACCTGCTCACCCGCTATCCCGCTAACCCGCTATTCCGCTAACCCGCTAACCCGCTATCCCGCTATCCCGCTAACCCGCTATCCTGCTATCCCGCTAACCCACTATCCCGCTATCCCGCTAACCTGCTATCCCACTAACCCGCTATCCCGCTGACCCGCTATCCTGCTCACCCGCTATCCCGCTAACTCGCTATCCTGCTGACCTGCTCACCCGCTATCCCGCTAACCCACTATCCCGCTGACCCACTATCCCGCTATCCCGCTAACCCGCTATCCCGCTGACCCGCTATCCCGCTATCCCGCTGACCTGCTAACCCGCTATACCGCGATCCCACTATCCCGCTAACCAGCTAACCCCCTAACCCGCTAACCGCTGCTTTCAGACAGGAAGTGTTCATGGGCGTGATTTGGGCTCCATGGACTCTGGTTCAGTTCAGTTTGTATTGAGAAACTGTGGCCCCTCCGTCTGTACCTGCGGCTCGTTTTTATTTTACTGTTTTTATTGATGATCATTTGTTTCATCAGATTTTGAATTTTAAACCACGTTGAGTTTCTCATTTTTAACTCTGAAAAAAGATGTTTCAAAATTAAAATTTCACCTTCTATATATTTCAGCACAAATATTTTCAAGTCCTCAAATTCAACAGTCAAAATTCAGAGTGTAAAATTCAGAGTGTAAAATTCAGAGTGTAAATTTCACAGCAAAGATCCAAGACGCCAAGGCAGAAGCAATCGATCCTGTGTGAGTGAGGAGGACAGAGGCTGTTTCCTAATGGTTCTCATCTGTGGGCGGGGTTTACACTTAACAAATAAAAGAGATGAGGTTTTGATGAGGTGAATTCTGACCAATCAGATCGCTTCACTGCACCATTTCCTGTTTGTTACTAAGTTCGATCGGATCACACAGGATCGATTGATTCGGCCTTGGCGTCGTGAATTTTACACTCTGAATTTTGACTGTTGAATTTGAGGCTTGAAAATATTTGTGCTCAATATTTAAAAGGTGATTTTTTAATATTGAATTTTAAACACTTTGAAAATGTACACTTAAAATTTCAGCAACTAAAATTCAGAATAAAAATGATTCAAACATGTATTTTCAGAGTTAAAAAATTTAAATTCAACGGCATTTAAATTCAAAATCTGATGAAACTTATTCTCTTCCATACTATTTTGTCTGTAAATAAATTCTTAATCCAAATCTGGAACACGGCTCCAGATTTGCCGCTGTAGCTGCTGGCCTCGATGAGCTTCATTTGGAGCTCTCCGTCCTCTTCTTGAAACTGTCTGTGTCAGAGCTGGAATCACACCCCCAACTTTCAGATCAGTGGACAAACTGAGCTATTGTCGCCTCATTTATTTAAAGCAGCTGTGACTGTGTGTGATTCCTGGTGACAGGCCTCTGACATGTTTCCATGGAGACGGAAAGTTAGACTCAAACACTGGGACATTTCTGGAATTTCCCCACTGTGGGACTAATAAAGGCATATCTTATTTTTTTTTACCCTGAAATCTCCAAAAAGTAAAATCACAAATGTTGAACCTGTTTTTATTGCACTAAAACTTCAATAAAAACCTGTCCTGAAGTCAAGTTTTTTATTTCAATGTGTTATTTTGAAATGTTCCGCAGTGCTGCTTTATTATGTTTTATTAGTAAACACAAGACAGATACACTCCTGTACAAACACCAGGAAACCAGCAGAGGGCAGCAGCACACTCCAGATCATCAGAGTTACCGCCACAGAGCCAAGAGGGAGTATTATACCTCTGTGGGGTAATACAGAGGGAGTATTATACCTCTGTGGGGTATTACAGAGGGAGTATTATACCTCTGTGGGGTAATACAGAGGGAGTATTATACCTCTGTGGGGTAATACAGAGGGAGTATTATACCTCTGTGGGGTATTACAGAGGGAGTATTATACCTCTGTGGGGTATTACAGAGGGAGTATTATACCTCTGTGGGGTAATACAGAGGGAGTATTATACCTCTGTGGGGTATTACAGAGGGAGTATTATACCTCTGTGGAGTATTACAGAGGGAGTATTATACCTCTGTGGAGTATTACAGAGGGAGTATTATACCTCTGTGGGGTATTACAGAGGGAGTATTATACCTCTGTGGGGTATTACAGAGGGAGTATTATACCTCTGTGGGGTAATACAGAGGGAGTATTATACCGCTCTCTCTCTCTCACACACACACACACACACACACACACACACACAGATAAATTCTCTGGACTCAGTTTCAGGTTTTAATCGTGTTTCATGTTTCACAGAATAAAAATCACAGGCTCCAGTAAAACACTTTAATGTCGATTCCATTTCAGTCACAGCCTCAAAACAGCAAAGTGAACACAAACTCCACCACACGTCCCAAAACATGTCCAGAAATATGTCCTAAAAACATGTCCTAAAACATGTCCCCAAAATATGTCTGAAGACATGTCCGAAAACACAGGAAAACATGAGAAGAGAGTGAGAGAAACACGGTAAAAACATGAGAAAAACAGTAAAAACATGAGAGAAACACGGTAAAAACATGAGAGAAACACGGTAAAAACATGAGAGAAACACAGTAAAAACATGAGAGAAACGGTAAAAACATGAGAGAAACGGTAAAAACATGAGAGAAACAGTAAAAACACGAGAGAAACAAGTGTCCAACATGGTAAGAGCACGGTAAGAACATGGTAAAAACATGAAGCACTGACAGATCCACAAGTTTGGTTCATTGAATTCGATTTCCAGGACTGTTTTTACACCTGTATTAGACCCTGGTCTAGTCCTGGTTTAGTCCTGGTTTAGTCCTGGTTTAGTCTTTGTTTACTTCAGGGTTTAGTCCTTGTTTAGTCTTATTGAGTCCAGTCCTATTGTGTCCTAGAATCTTGGTCTAGTCCTGGTTAAGACTGGGTTTAGTCCTTGTTTAATCTAATCCAGATTTAGTTCTAGTTTATGTCTGGTTTAGTCCATCTTGAGTCTGGGTTTAGTCCAGATTTAGTTCTAGTTAATTCCTGGTTGAGTTCTTCTGTCCTGTTTTGTCCTGGTGGAATATTGGGTGGTTTAGTCCCAGTTTAGTCCTGGTTGAGTCCTGGTTTAGTCCCAGTTTAGTCCTGGTTGAGTCCTGGTTTAGTCCCAGTTTAGTCCTGGTTTAATCTTTGTTTACTTCAGGGTTTAGTCCTTAGAAAACCACAAAAGAAACTGAAACATAAAAGTCACTGCTCAGTCCGATAAATCAGAATCTTGTTCTAACGTTTCTACGACAGAATTCACCTGAACACAACAGGAAGTACCGCACTGAACCAGGGGTCACAGGTCACAGCACCAACAGAACATGGCTATGCTAATGCTAACATGGATATGCTAATGCTAAAGCTAGCGCGCAGGACGCCGTGGCGTTAGGACCCTGTTGCTTGGAAACCGCGTCGTCCTAAAATGTCCCGTGTTAAATCAGAAGCTTAATGCTGTGGGCGGAGCCAAAACGAGATCTCCATGAGGAAAAAGATGGAAATGTGGAGGGTATTTACCTCTGTGGGGTATTACAGAGGGAGTATTATACCTCTGTGGAGTATTACTGAAGGAGTATTATACGTCTGTGGAGTATTACAGAGGGAGTATTATACCTCTGTGGGGTATTACAGAGGGAGTATTATACCTCTGTGGGGTATTACAGAGGGAGTATTATACCTCTGTGGGGTATTACAGAGGGAGTATTATACCTCTGTGGGGTATTACAGAGGGAGTATTATACCTCTGTGGGGTATTACAGAGGGAGTATTATACCTCTGTGGAGTATTACTGAAGGAGTATTATACGTCTGTGGAGTATTACAGAGGGAGTATTATACCTCTGTGGGGTATTACAGAGGGAGTATTATACCTCTGTGGGGTATTACAGAGGGAGTATTATACCTCTGGGGTATTACAGAGGGAGTATTATACCTCTGTGGGGTATTACAGAGGGAGTATTATACCTCTGTGGGGTATTACAGAGGGAGTATTATACCTCTGGGGTATTACAGAGGGAGTATTATACCTCTGTGGAGTATTACTGAAGGAGTATTATACGTCTGTGGAGTATTACAGAGGGAGTATTATACCTCTGTGGGGTATTACAGAGGGAGTATTATACCTCTGGGGTATTACAGAGGGGGTATTTACCTCTTGGGGGACGTAGACTTGTGGGCGGAGCCTCATACAGACTCGTTCTACTAACTGTAAGGAGGGTTTGAATAGGGCCCAGGAGAGATCACTAGATTACTCAAACATGCATGGAGGACTGTGAAACCTCTTCATGTTTGTGATATTTGTGATTAGAACATGAGAGAAAGAGACAAAACTCGACAAAAACCCCACAGAGACACAACTGGACAGGAAGTAGTGACGCTAACAGTGATGCTAACAGTGATGCTAACAGTGATGCTAACAGTGACGCTAACAGTGACGCTAACAGTGATGCTAACAGTGACGCTAACAGTGATGCTAACAGTGATGCTAACAGTGACGCTAACAGTGACGCTAACAGTGATGCTAACAGTGACGCTAACAGTGACGCTAACAGTGATGCTAACAGTGACGCTAACAGTGACGCTAACAGTGACGCTAACAGTGATGCTAACAGTGACGCTAACAGTGAAGCTAACAGTGACGCTAACAGTGACGCTAACAGTGACGCTAACAGTGATGCTAACAGTGACGCTAACAGTGATGCTAACAGTGATGCTAACAGTGAGCTAACAGTGAGCTAACAGTGAGCTAGCATTCACGGGCAGCTGAACTCCACTTTCCACATTTCATGTGATTTAAACTCATGGAGATCTTGTGTTTTGCAGCGTCGAGTGAAGCTGATCTGATTCTGAGTCCCACCTGAGGCGTCGGGTCCAAACAGAACCTTAAAGTGGAACACCAGGTCACAACCCCGAGGTTCACTGAGGGGGAGCGGGCTAGCTCCGAGAGCAGGCCATTAAACAGGTTTTATTTTGTTTTATTTCACTCGTAAACACATTTATATAATTAAACCTGATTTGATGCTATTTTGTCTCTTTATTTAGCATCTTTTATAACCATTTATTTATTTTCTCCTTTGTCAAAGTCTAAGAACGGACAGAGACAGAGCTATGGCAAAAGACGTGTTTATTGATACTCTGCAGCTGACGTCATCCACATTCCCTGGCGGTGTGATGCTAACAGGAGGCACTGTTCTGTCTGAGGCTCTGTTAGACTTTAATCTGAGTTTAAACACAATCTGACCATAAAGACCTGACTGACCTGAACTCCAACAGGATCTGACCTGAGCCGTTAAACACGTCGCACATCACACATCACACAACATCACAGTCACAAGCTAACATTAGCATTAGCATTAGCCAACAGTTTTCAGTGAGTCACTCTCACCTTTTAGTTGAAAATCAAACTCCTGAACAGAGGGATTTGGTTTTACGGCTCACACACACCTGCATTTTTTTGACTTTTCTTTTTTCCACTAACTGTCGCTGAACTGATGTGAAATAAAAGAATCAGCTCAGGGACTCCCAAAAACCAAGGAACTTCCAAACCAAACTTCTCTCTGAAACGCACAAATGAATGAGTTTGAAAAGGGAGATTCTGGACGCCACATCCTCGCCCGTCCGCCCCGGGGCAGCTGGGCTCATTTAAAGCCTCAGACTGTGAATCGAGTCGTTAGCGTTGGATTCAGGACAGTGAGTGTTCTGTTCACTAAAAGAACCAAAAGCAGGTTTTTCTTTGTATTTTTCAGTGTCCCTGCAGGGCCTCCGTACTCACTGATCGAGTGGAACGTGTTTGGTTCCACTGCCCCTTTAAAACAGCGGAGTCTAACCGGCAACCTCTCACACGTATGGCTTCAGGTGTTGGCTTATTTATTTGCTCGTACATGGCTTTGATCATGTGTTAAATATTGCCTTGCTCATTTACAGGTCAGGCGTATTATTGCTAATAGAACGAGTTGTGCAGTTTCCCCTGGATTCTCACTAAAGCTGCACTACAGAACATTTCTGTTGGCATGTCTGTCGTCTGATCGTCTCCATGGAGACATGGAGAGTACGATTCATTTCCTTTTGTGTGATAAAAACACAGACGTGATTTTCAGGTTGGAGTTCAGATCTGACAGACGCTCTTTTCAAACCAAAAACAGAAAAACTGGAGAATCTCAGAGTCGAGACAAATGTGAGATCTGAGGCGCCGCTGCAGACGCTCTGACAGGGTCTGACAGGGTCTGACAGGGTCTGACAGGTCACAGACGGGGAAAGTTTTATGAAATAATCAGATGATGTTGTTGTCTGAAACCACAGGCTGTAACAGAAGTGTCCTGACGTCTCCCACAGAGTTCAGCTCCAAATGAAGCTCATCGAGGCCAGCGGCTAGAGCGGCTAATCTGGAGTCAGTTCCATTTTTAGGAATTCCAACCGTGAGTATCGTAGCAACCAAAGAGCCAATCAGGAGCGAGGCTGTTGAAGGTAACGACCAGAGTCCAGCGCTTCTCCTCCCAGCCTGAGGTGGACGTTTAAAAAGGTCACAACATGGGAGAAAGCTAAAAAAACAGTTTTGCAGAATACTCCTTTAATGCCATACTGTGGAACATTCCAGGCAGAGCTTTAAGCCTCTCCAACCTCAGCAGCAGCAGGTGACGGACCCTCAGAAAAGTTCCGTAGTGCAGCTTTAATGACAGGTTTAATTTACAGATTTCGCTGTTAGCTCCACGTGCACAGAGAGAAGCAGCTCTGAGGTCATAAGTCCTCCGTGTTCTGCATGTCAGTATGAGAATCAGGACATGCACTGTTAGCATGCTAGTTAGTGTTACTTTGACTGTAAGACTCTGCTCTGGTCTGTGAGAGCCGTGAAAAGCTCTTCAAAACTCATCGTGGTGAAGAATTAGGACGCTCTGAATGCAGAAGGTCCGTGAGGACAGTAAAATCAGGTACAGAGACTCGATCTGGTTTAGACCGGGTTTTCTTCTGGTTTAGTCCTGGTTTAGTCCTGGTTTAGTCCTGGTTTAGTCCTGGTTTAGTTCTGGTTTAGTCCTGGTTTAGTCCTGGTTTAGTTCTGGTTTAGTCCTGGTTTAGTCCTGGTTTAGTTCTGGTTTAGACCTGGTTTAGTCCTGGTTTAGTCCTGGTTTAGTCCTGGTTTAGGTAAGAGAGGAATAACTTTGAACCTCTTCAAACTGTTTCAAACGAACTACTTTTGTTTTTCACGTTTTAAAACAGAAAAAATCCCGTACAGAGACTTTAAATGACTTCCTAATATCGGTGATTGTGATTGGTGTTCACACATTAAGGCCCCGCCCCCTCCCCTCCTGGTTCCTTCCTGAATCGTTTTATAGTTTTCATTTCTTCTGAATAGTTTCAGTGTAATACTCTATAAAATCGTGTGGTGGCGCTCTGCTCGTGACAGAGGCAGATATGGCCTATAGCTTCCTGTTTCCCAGAGGAGTTTGAGATTCTGTCCGAAGGCGAGCGTCTCCACAGACCTGACTCGTTCCTCTGAGAGTTCTGTGGGTTTGTGGAGCTCAGGTTTAGTTCAGTCTTTGTCACAGACTCAGGAGCAAGTCCAGTTTGAACCTGTTTAAAATCACAAAAGTCCAAAAGTTCTCAGGTCTCAAACAGGCGCAGCGTCCGGCAGGTTCAAGCCTGAAAAACAAGAAGGAAGAAGTTACAAGGACTTTAATTCAGATTCACTACAAAAACGTCTAAAATAAGTGAAAACGGCTTGAATTCTTTATGACTGATCATGTTTTGAGTCGTTTTTGACCAGTGTAAGTGTAAAATACACGATGAAACAAACATTTACGATGTGTTCAAACTCGCCCAATCAAAGTGTCCAAACCCGGAGAGTCCTAAAGCTTTGGGACATTTGTCCAGTGTGAGGCCTGATGGACTCGACTCGGCTGGAGGAGGGTCAAAACTCAAGATCTAAACACTTAAATCTAATCTTAAACTCCCTCTCAGAATGAAGCAGACTCTGTTCTAGTAAGTCGATAATAAATGTGAAAACACGATGAAGAGCCTGATATAAGTTTTAAAATCTTGGCCAGATCAGACACACGTTCTAAATCCTCGTCTCCTTTAAGCTTCTGCTCCTTTCGTCTGTTTCATGTTTTTAAATGAACCAGAAAATGGAGCAGAACTAAACCGGGTTTTGCCGATCTTCACCGATACCACAGAGTGTAGGTGTGATGTTCAGATTGACCTGTTCACACGTCTTCGTGGAGACACAGGGCCTCCACGGCGCTGCTGGGCCCCTGGGACACGCCTCCGATCACAAACAACATGGCGTCCGTCTGGATCAGAGCTGTGGAGCAGCGAGCCGTCGGCATCGGAGACACGTACTCCCACCGACGCTTCACCGGGTTATAACTCTCCACCGACGACAGGGGCGAAGGCTCGTTACCTGGGAGATGAGAGACAGGTGAGAGACAGGTGAGAGACAGGCGACAGGTGAGAGGAGACAGGTGAGAGACAGGTGACAGGTGGGAGGAGACAGGTGAGAGGAGACAGGTGAGAGACAGGCGACAGGTGAGAGGAGACAGGTGAGAGACAGGCGACAGGTGAGAGGAGACAGGTGAGAGACAGATGATAGGTGAGAGGAGACAGGTGAGAGACAGGCGACAGATGAGAGGAGACAGGTGAGAGACAGGTGACAGGTGAGTAGAGATAGGTGAGAGGAGACAGGTGAGAGACAGGTGACAGGTGAGAGGAGACAGGTGAGAGACAGGTGACAGGTGAGAGGAGACAGGTGGGAGACAGGCGGGAGGAGACAGATGACAGGAGACAGGTGAGAGACAGGTGACAGGTGAGAAGAGACAGGTGAAAGGAGACAGGTGAGAGACAGGCGACAGGTGAGAGGAGACAGGTGGGAGGAGACAGGTGGGAGGAGACAGGTGAGAGACAGGTGAGAGGAGACAGGTGGGAGGAGACAGGTGGGAGGAGACAGGTGAGAGACAGGTGAGAGGAGACAGGTGAGAGACGGTGACGGTGTCTGAGACGCACGTCGGGGCATCTGAACTCAAACGTAAACGCTCCGACTGGAGGCTCTGAACATTTTTTAACGCCGCGTCTGAACGCAGCTTCACATGTTTAGACCATGTTCACTTTATTATTTTATTTTTTTAAATATTATATTCATCCAAAACCTTTAACGTGTTTTATAAGTTTCACTTTTGTTTTTGTCGCTCCTGCAGTACTAGTTTGGACAGCCACAGCGCCCCCTGTGGTTTGTGGCGTTCTCTCGCTCTTTAGGCTTAAACTGTTTTTGTTTCTCATCGTTGTCAGACGCTGCCGTTAAAACACTTTCATTTATTTATTTATGCAAATTCTCCAAATCAACTCAAAACAAAAACACAGAGTCAGAGACGCACAAACGGACGCACAACTGTGACTTTTAATCACTGCATCTGATCTCACACCTGAGTCTGAGTCTCACACATAAAGATATACAGTCCTGCTTCAGTCCTGCTTCAGTCCTGGTTTAGTCCTGCTTCAGTCCTGCTTCAGTCCTGGTTCAGTCCTGGTTTAGTCCTGCTTCAGTCCTGGTTCAGTCCTGGTTTAGTCCTGCTTCAGTCCTGCTTCAGTCCTGGTTTAGTCCTGGTTTAGTCCTGCTTCAGTCCTGGTTTAGTCCTGGTTTAGTCCTGCTTCAGTCCTGGTTCAGTCCTGGTTTAGTCCTGCTTCAGTCCTGGTTTAGGCTCAATTATTGCATCTTATAAGACTTTTTGTTTTTCTCTTTTTTTATTGTCTCTCTCTCTCTCCTCCCTCAGCCCCCATCGTCTCTCCCTCTCCTCGCCTTTCCTCTCTCTGTCTCTCTCTTTCCCCCTCTCCTCTTTCCATCTTTCCTCCCCTCTCTTCCTCTCTCTCTGGTTAGCTAACCCTCTCTTTCTCTCCTCTTATTTTTCTCTCTCTCCGCTCCTCACCTCCCTCTTTCCCTCTCCCATCTTCTCTCCTTCCTCTCTCTCTGTCCCCTCCTCTTTTCTCTCTCCTTCCTTCACCTCTCTCCCTCCCTCTTTCCACCTCTCCTCTCCCCTCCTCTTTTCTCTCTCCTTCCTTCACCTCTCCTCCTCTCCCCTCCTCTTTTCTCTCTCCTTCCTTCACCTCTCTCCTCCTCTCCCCTCCTCTTTTCTCTCTCCTTCCTTCACCTCTCTCCTCCTCTCCCCTCCTCTTATCTCTCTCCTTCCTTCACCTCTGCCGTCTCTTTTGGCTCCGAGCCTGAACTTAATGGAATTGACCCAAAACAAAAACAAGTGGAGGAAACAGTGTGACAGAGCGAAAGAGAGAAGAAAGGAGAGAGGGAGAAGAGAGGGAGAGAGCAAGAAAAGACTAAAGTGAATGAGAGAAGGAGGAGAGAGAGAAAAAGAGAAACCTTAAAGAGCAGACGAGGCTATAAACTAAATGAGAGGAGGAAGAGAAGAGAGGGATGGAGGGATAGAAATGAGAGTAAATGAGAGGAGAAGAGAGAAAGAGACAGAGAGAGAGAGAGGAATATGGATGGAGCCTTAAACTAAATGAGAGGAGGAAGAGAAGAGAGGGATGGAGGGATAGAGTAAATGAAACAAACAGACAGATGGAGGGGGGACAGAGAGATAAACTAAA
>CM057086.1:36178744-36208723 GCA_029959045.1 Taenioides sp. WSHXM2023 | reverse complement strand
ACAGAGGGAGTATTATACTGTGTGGAGTATTTACAGAGGGAGTATTATACCTTGTGTGGAGTATTACAGAGGAGTATTATACCTGTGTGGGGTATTACAGAGGGAGTATTATACCTGTGTGGAGTATTACAGAGGGAGTATTATACCTGTGTGGGGTATTACAGAGGGAGTATTATACCTCTGTGGAGTATTACAGAGGGAGTATTATACCTGTGTGGGGTATTACAGAGGGAGTATTATACCTGTGTGGAGTATTACAGAGGGAGTATTATACCTGTGTGGAGTATTTACAGAGGGAGTATTATACCTGTGTGGAGTATTACAGAGGGAGTATTATACCTGTGTGGAGTATTACAGAGGGAGTTATACTGTGTGAGTATTACAGAGGGAGTATTATACCTGTGTGGGGTATTACAGAGGGAGTATTATACCTGTGTGGAGTATTACAGAGGGAGTATTATACCTGTGTGGAGTATTACAGAGGGGAGTATTATACCTCTGTGGGGTATTACAGAGGGAGTATTATACCTCTGGGGTATTACAGAGGGAGTATTATACCTGTGTGGGGTATTACAGAGGGAGTATTATACCTCTGGAGTATTACAGAGGAGTATTATACCTCTGAAGCTCCTCTGGAACATTAGTGCAGCGTTCACAGCAGGAAGGTTGTGGGTTCAATTCCAAGGCTCAGTGGGGTCTTTGTGTTTTCACTTAACAGAGAACTAAACCAGGGCTAAACCAGGACTAAACCAGGTCTAAACCAGGACTAACCAGGTCTAAACCAGGACTAAACCAGGTCTAAACCAGGTCTAAACCAGGTCTAAACCAGGTCTAAACCAGGACTAAACCAGGACCAGACCAGGACCAGACCAGGACTAAACCAAGGCTAAACCAGGACTAAACCAGGACTAAACCAGGACTAAACCAGGACCAGACCAGGACCGGACCAGACCAGGACCAGACCAGACTAAACCAGGACTAAACCAGGATTAAACCAGGACTAAACAGGACTAAACCAGGACCAGACCAGGACCAGACCAGGACCAGACCAGGACTAGACCAGGACCAGACCAGAACTAGTCCATGACTGGACCAGCACTGGACCTGGAATGGACCAGTACTAAACTAAGACCAGAACAGGACAAAACTGCAGGTTAGAATTAGACCAGGAATAATCCAGGACTAAACCAGAACTAAACCAGGACTAAGGGTCAGATGAAGAAAAGAGGCAGAGCGCTTCACTTCACGGGGTCATAAAATAATAAAAAGTTATGAGGGTTTAACTTGAAAACTAGACCGAACGTATCCCTCACTGAAAAATGTAAAAATGGGAAAAGTACAAACCCGAGGCACCGACTGAAAATATTCAAAGTCTTTTATTACATTTGGACCAGCGAGACGGTCCTGGTCCTGGTCCTGGTCAGGGCATCAGGGTGGGACTTAAATTTAAATACAATCGCGTCAACATCACATGACTTTAGGACAGAGAAACAAAAGGTTTGCCAAAGACCACGAGGACGGTGGAGGTGATGGACTGACCCACAGAACAGAAGGTGTTTTCACAGGAGTCGACGCCTCTGGACCTCAGATCGAAACTTCATGTTGTGACATTAGGAAGTGTCAGGAGAGTTTCAACAGTTTCAGTTTTCCAAATCTTCATTAAGGCCTGGACTTTGCGTGGCCTTAAAGTCACGGTCAGAGCAGAGGACTGAAAATGTACGGCCTTTGGGTAATTGGGATTTTTAGTTCTTTAGGTGTTTTCATGTTCACAAAAGTGATCCTCGAGTGTCCTTTTCGTCCGTCCTACAGAAGCTCCCACAGACACAGTCCAACCAATAAACAACGTGAAGTTTTACCATTTACAAAATGATGATGTGAAAGTTTTTTGACCTGAAGAGTTTTTAAAGGACGTACGTTTATTAAAATGGGAACAGTGACGGCAGCACCACACTGAAACTACCAACCGGTTTAGGAAAGAATGTGTTTTTTTCTCCAGGAAGAAAGTTTTTCATAAGTCGATCTTTTAAAGTTGGGGCTCTTCACACACCAAATGATGGAGGTTCAGATGCCTGTGACTCGTCGCTTCTGAGGATGTTCCAGTTTTTCTTTATAATTATCGATGGCGGGTTTAAGGTCGCTGTGCCTTACCGAGACAAATCTTTTGTTTTCAGCTCTGGTTTTAAGATTCTTTTTTAGCTTTGTTCTTCCAAGAGATTTTTGCTTTTTTTGATTCAGCTCAGTTCAAAGTTTGTTTCCATTGCCTCTACACTGAAATCTTTTAAACATGTGTTTGGATTGTTTCAGTATCACAAATCCTTCGGAGTCGCTGGAATTGACCGAACGGAATCTTTGAAATGAAGCTGTTTGGATGATGTCAGCTCAGGATTGTATTTGATCTTTTTTCTGAAAATAGTTGTGTGTAAAAAGCCACGTTCCTCCACAGAAATGGTCAGATCTAAGAAGTTTATTTGTTTGTTACTGAAGTCCAGGTTTAGTTTGATGTTCTGGTTGGTGCCATTTAAATAGAAATGAAAATCAAGGAGTTGTGCTTCAGTCCCTGAGAACTCGAAACACAGACCGTCAGTTTATCTCCAATAAAACTGAATTGTGTGTCGGGCTGGAGCTGCTCCAAACGTCCCGCTGACCCTGGAGTCCCTCATGGTCGATTTGCCTGTGGAGCTCGTCCTGGAACAAGAAGATGTTATTAGAAAGAATCCACTGAGCTCTACAAGAAAGCGTGTGGGAGGAGAATTCGGGTTTGGTCTCGTTTCTAAAAAAATACTGGAGATCATCAAGTCCTTCTTCATGATCAGTATTTGTGTTCAGAGCCTCCACATCCACAGTTACTCGAAAAGAACTGGGACGTAAACTAAAGTTCTGTAATTTATTCAAAACGTACGTTGTGTCCTTCAGGTGTGCGTCTAGTGAGTGAGGGGCGTAATAAAAGTCAATAAATGTGGAAGCTGCTCAGTAACAGCGTCGATCCCGTTAATAACAGAACTTCTTAAGGAGTCACCAGAGTTTTATGAGTTTTAAGAAACAGATAAAAACTTGATATTTTGGGGTTTTGGGGAAACAAAAAATTAGAATCTTTGGTCACAGGTCCAGTTTTGTGTAAAGGCCTCGTCAGAAATATTTTTGAGGTCTCAGTGAATCTGTTGAGGGGTTCGGTGAGAAGAGGCTGGAGAACTGCTGTTGCTAAGATGTTTGTTTGCCTCCAGAAGGTCCAGGGTCTAAATCCCCACGGCTCCTCCCGTGTCGCCCCGTCTGACGATTAGATTTTCATTATTTTGTATTTTTGAATCTCACCTGAGGCTGTGGTCAAGTCCATCTGTGGAAAAGTTTTTCCACATTAAAATCAACTTTTTCCATCAAAGTGTGAAGACGTTTTTATTGTTTCTGTGGAAACATCTGGACTTAAAAAAAACTCTGAGGGACCAGAGATTGAGACTCAATGGAGGCGACAGATCAGACCTGATGGACTAAACCAGGACTAAACCAGGTCTAAACCAGGACTAAACCAGGACTAAACCAGGACTAAACCAGGTCTAAACCAGGACTAAACCAGGACTAAACTGGTGCTAGGCTAGAATTAGACTATAACCAGAACTGGACCAAATCAGACCTGTCAGGGCTAAATTTAGAGGATGGGTCAAATGCAGATTTAACCCAGATGCCCTGGAGGACGGGTAAAATGCAGATTTAACCCAGATGCCCTGGAGGACGGGTCAAATGCATGTTTAACCCAGATGCCCTGGAGGACGGGTAAAATGCAGATTTAACCCAGATGCCCTGGAGGATGGGTAAAATGCAGATTTAACCCAGATGCCCTGGAGGACGGGTCAAATGCATGTTTAACCCAGATGCCCTGGAGGACGGGTAAAATGCAGATTTAACCCAGATGCCCTGGAGGACGGGTAAAATGCAGATTTAACCCAGATGCCCTGGAGGACGGGTCAAATGCAGATTTAACCCAGATGCCCTGGAGGACGGGTCAAATGCAGATTTAACCCAGATGCCCTGGAGGACGGGTCAAATGCAGATTTAACCCAGATGCCCTGGAGGACGGGTTCACAAACATGAGGAAACATTCCCACCGTCTGTGTGTCCAGAGTCGTGTCACTGCAGCTCCAGATTTAGAACGAAAAGAGAGAAGAAAAGAGAGGAGGGACAAAGAGAGAGAGAGAGACGGAGGGATGAGGAGGAGGAGGAGAGGAGCTGTAAACATCAGAGGGGAGAGAGAGAGAGAGAGAGAGAGAGAGAGATGGAGGGATGAGGAGGAGGAGGAGGAGAGGAGCTGTAAACATCAGAGGGGAGAGAGAGAGAGAGAGATGGAGGGATGAGGAGGAGGAGGAGAGGAGCTGTAAACATCAGAGGGGAGAGAGAGAGAGAGAGAGATGGAGGGATGAGGAGGAGGAGGAGAGGAGCTGTAAACATCAGAGGGGAGAGAGAGAGAGAGAGAGAGATGGAGGGATGAGGAGGAGGAGGAGAGGAGCTGTAAACATCAGAGGGGAGAGAGAGAGAGAGAGAGAGAGATGGAGGGATGAGGAGGAGGAGGAGAGGAGCTGTAAACATCAGAGGGGAGAGAGAGAGAGAGAGAGAGAGAGATGGAGGGATGAGGAGGAGGAGGAGAGGAGCTGTAAACATCAGAGGGGAGAGAGAGAGAGAGAGAGAGAGATGGAGGGATGAGGAGGAGGAGGAGAGGAGCTGTAAACATCAGAGGGGAGAGAGAGAGAGAGAGAGATGGAGGGATGAGGAGGAGGAGGAGAGGGGCTGTAAACATCAGCGTTTATTTCTGCTCTGTCCAAAAGAACGATTTAAAAGAGTTTCTGCTCTGTGGGAGACTGAAATTACAGAGAGAGAGAAAAGAGAAGAGAGGAGGGAGAAGAGAGGGAGAAGAGAGGGAGAAGAGAGGGAGAAGAGAGGGAAAGAGGACAGAGGGAGGCAGACGGAGGGATGGAGGAGAGAGAGGGAGGGGAGGGGGGCTGGAAAGATAAATGGAAAGAGAGAGGGAGAAAGTGAGGGGAGAAAAAAGGTGGAGAAGCTCCAAAGATTCTGAAACTCTTTTTTCACTAGAAAATGTTCTACTTTCATCTGAAAACATGAGAGGCACAAACCAGAACTGAACCAGGACTGAACCAGGACTAAACCAGGACTAAACCAGGACTAAACCAGGACTAAACCAGGTCTGAACCAAGACTGAACCAGGCCCTGTTTCTGGTCTCTCTCTGGGTTTATTTCTGGTTCTGGTCCTGGTTCTGGTTCTGGTCTCGGTGGGTTTGTGGACAGAAGCCCAGAAGGACCAAACTTTAACACTTTGAGTTTGGTGCAGATGGAGGAGCATATGTCCTTGAGACACTCCATCGCTCCATCTCTCCACCTCTCCATCGCTCCATCTCTCCATCTCTCCATCTCTCCATCTCTCCATCTCTCCATCTCTCCATCGCTCCATCTCTCCATCTCTCCATCTTTCCATTGCTCCATCTCTCCATCGCTCCATCTCTCCACCTCTCCATCGCTCCATCTCTCCATCTCTCCATCTCTCCATCTCTCCATCTCTCCATCGCTCCACCTCTCCATCTCTCCATCTCTCCATCGCTCCATCTCTCCATCGCTCCATCTCTCCATCTCTCCATCTCTCCATCGCTCCATCTCTCCATCTCTCCATCTCTCCATCGCTCCATCTCTCCATCTCCATCGCTCCATCTCTCCATCTCTCCATCTCTCCATCGCTCCATCTCTCCATCGCTCCATCTCTCCATCTCTCCATCGCTCCATCTCTCCATCGCTCCATCGCTCCATCTCTCCATCGCTCCATCGCTCCATCTCTCCATCTCTCCATCGCTCCATCTCTCCATCGCTCCATCTCTCCATCTCCATCGCTCCATCTCTCCATCTCTCCATCGCTCCATCTCTCCATCGCTCCATCTCTCCATCTCTCCATCTCTCCATTGCTCCATCGCTCCATCTCTCCATCGCTTCATCTCTCCATCTCTCCATCGCTTCATCTCTCCATCTCTCCATCGCTCCATCTCTCCATCTCTCCATCGCTTCATCTCTCCATCTCTCCATCTCTCCATCTCTCCATCGGTCCACCTCTCCATCGCTCCATCTCTCCATTGCTCCATCTCTCCATCGGTCCACCTCTCCACCTCTCCATCGCTCCATCTCTCCATCTCTCCATCTCTCCATCGGTCCACCTCTCCATCGCTCCATCGCTCCATCTCTCCATCTCTCCATCGCTCCATCTCTCCATTGCTCCATCTCTCCATCGGTCCACCTCTCCACCTCTCCATCGCTCCATCTCTCCATCTCTCCATCTTTCCATTGCTCCATCTCTCCATCGCTCCATCTCTCCATCGCTCCATCTCTCCATCGCTCCATCTCTCCATTGCTCCATCTCTCCATCGGTCCACCTCTCCATCGCTCCATCTCTCCATCGCTCCATCGCTCCATCTCTCCATCGCTCCATCTCTCCATTGCTCCATCTCTCCATCGGTCCACCTCTCCATCGCTCCATCTCTCCATCGCTCCATCTCTCCATTGCTCCATCTCTCCATCGGTCCACCTCTCCACCTCTCCATCGCTCCATCTCTCCACCTCTCCACCTCTCCATCGCTCCATCTCTCCATCGCTCCATCTCTCCATCGCTCCATCTCTCCATCTCTCCATCTCTCCATCGCTCCATCTCTCCATCGCTCCATCTCTCCATCTCTCCATCTCTCCATTGCTCCATCGCTCCATCTCTCCATCTCTCCATCGCTCCATCGCTCCATCTCTCCATCTCTCCATCGCTCCATCGCTCCATCTCTCCATCTCTCCATGGCTCCATCGCTCCATCTCTCCATCTCTCTCTCCCTCTCTCTTCCTCTCCTCGCTCCGTTCTATTTCTCCTTTGGTTGTTTATTTTCTGGTTCAGTCCTGGTTTAGTCCTGGTTTAGTCCTGGTTTAGTCCTGGTTTAGTCCTGGTTCAGTCCTGGTTTAGTCCTGGTTTAGTCCTAGTTTAGTCCTGGTTTAGTCCTGGTTTAGTCCTGGTTTTAGTCCTGGTTTAGTCCTAGTTTAGTCCTGGTTTAGTCCTGGTTTAGTCCTGGTTTTAGTCCTGGTTTAGTCCTGGTTTTAGTCCTGGTTTAGTCCTAGTTTAGTCCTGGTTTAGTCCTGGTTTAGTCCTGGTTTTAGTCCTGGTTTAGTCCTAGTTTAGTCCTGGTTTAGTCCTGATTTAGTCCTGGTTCAGTCCTGATGTAGTCCTGATGTAGTCCTGGCTTAGTCCTGGTTCAGTCCTGGTTCAAGTCCTGGTTTAGTCCTGGTTTAGTTCTGGTTTAAACCTGGTTTCGTCCTGGTTCAGTCCTGAAGCCTCTGTGTGAATCACCTGTCCCCTCGTCGGCCTCATTTGCATATTGATCTGCAGCTCCGCCCACTCCACTCGACCTTTCCTAGCTCCTAACTCCTACCTCCTACACTCTGGCTCCTCGTCTCTGGGCTGAATGAACAAAAACAGAAGATCAGAAGATCAGACTGAGCTTCAGCTGCTCTCTGTGGGTTTAGATGTTTCCACAAGAGTCAAGGATTTTTTGCTCCGTTTTTCAAAGACTTCTAGTTTAGTCCCCGGTTTAGTCCTGGTTTAGTCCTAGTTTAGTCCTGGTTTAGTCCCTGGTTTAGTCCTGGTTTAGTCCTAGTTTAGTCCTGGTTTAGTCCTGGTTTAGTCCTGGTTTAGTCCTGGTTTAGTCCTGGTTTAGTCCTAGTTTAGTCCTGGTTTAGTCCTGGTTTAGTCCTGGTTTAGTCCTGGTTTTAGTCCTGGTTTAGTCCTAGTTTAGTCCTGGTTTAGTCCTGGTTTAGTCCTAGTTTAGTCCTGGTTTAGTCCCTGGTTTAGTCCTGGTTTAGTCCTGGTTTAGTCCTAGTTTAGTCCTGGTTTAGTCCTGGTTTAGTTCCTAGTTTAGTTCCTAGTTTAGTCCTAGTTTAGTCCTGGTTTAGTCCCTGGTTTAGTCCTGGTTTAGTCCTAGTTTAGTCCTGGTTTAGTCCTGGTTTAGTTCCTGGTTTAGTCCTGGTTTAGTCCTGGTTTAGTCCTAGTTTAGTCCTGGTTTAGTCCCTGGTTTAGTCCTGGTTTAGTCCTGGTTTAGTCCTAGTTTAGTCCTGGTTTAGTCCCTGGTTTAGTCCCCGGTTTAGTCCTGGTTTAGTCCTGGTTTAGTCCTGGTTTAGTCCTGGTGTAGTCCTAGTTTAGTCCTGGTTTAGTCCCTGGTTTAGTCCTGGTTTAGTCCTGGTTTAGTCCTAGTTTAGTCCTGGTTTAGTCCCTGGTTTAGTCCTGGTTTAGTCCTGGTTTAGTCCTAGTTTAGTCCTGGTTTAGTCCCTGGTTTAGTCCTGGTTTAGTCCTGGTTTAGTCCTAGTTTAGTCCTGGTTTAGTCCCTGGTTTAGTCCTGGTTTAGTCCCTGGTTTAGTCCTGGTTTAGTCCTGGTTTAGTCCTAGTTTAGTCCTGGTTTAGTCCCTGGTTTAGTCCCCGGTTTAGTCCTGGTTTAGTCCCTGGTTTAGTCCTGGTTTAGTCCTGGTTTAGTCCTGGTTTAGTCCTAGTTTAGTCCTGGTTTAGTCCCTGGTTTAGTCCTGGTTTAGTCCTGGTTTAGTCCTAGTTTAGTCCTAGTTTAGTCCTGGTTTAGTTCCTAGTTTAGTTCCTAGTTTAGTTCCTAGTTTAGTCCTAGTTTAGTCCTAGTTTAGTCCTGGTTTAGTCCTGGTTTAGACCTGATCCATGATTTGTTCTGAAATCAAATCATTTTATCTTTTGTTAAAGGTATTATACTTCTCTCCTCCTCTCCTTTTCTCCTCCTCCTCCTCTCCTTCTCCTCCTCCTTTTCTCCTCCTCCTCCTCTCCTTCTCCTCCTCCTTTTCTCCTCCTCCTCCTCTCCTCTTTTCTCCTCCTCCTCCTCTCCTCTTTTTTCCTCCTCCTCTGCTCCTTCTCATCTGCTCCTCCTCTGCTCCTCCTCCTCTCCTCTTTTTTCCTCCTCCTTTCCTTTTCTCCTCCTGCTCCTCTCCTCCTCCTCTCCTTTTCTCCTCCTCCTCCTCTCCTCTTTTTTCCTCCTCCTTTCCTCCTCTCCTCCTCCTCCTCTCCTCCTCCTCCTCTCCTCCGTCTCTTCCTGCATTCTCAGCTCTTTTATTCTTCTCTTGTTTTGCTGAAAATCCATCTGTGATACACGGATCCACGTTCGGATTTAAAAAGAAACGTTTGACTTTGCACTTTCCTCTCACGTTTAGAATTAGGATTTATTCAGATGCCCTCCCGTCCACCTGCATCCGTGTGTGTCAGATGCCCTCCCAGATGTTGTGGTGTGGGCGGAGACAGTCTGAATATGAGACTGAAGAGTGTCAAACATTTAAGAGCAAAAAACAGCATTTTGAGACAGACTGATAAAAAAAAATGTTCCTCAAATGTGTGAATGAAACAAAACAAAACTCCTTCTCTGATTTTAAGGAGGAACATCAGAACATCAGGGGTCAGTTTGTTTGATTTTGGATGTTTCAAATCCTCTGTGTCTCATTATTCTTGTCTGTGTGTCCAGGAGGTCGTCAGGGGAAGCTGCCGGTCACCGCTCTGGAGTCCTTTGACCTGGAGGTGAGAGGCTGGACGCGGCTGCCGTGTATCCCCAGCAGGAGGGCCTTTTCTGGGTGCGCCTGGTCCGAGCGCAGCCTCTTCAGTCTGGGGGGTCTGCAGCAGCCGGGGCCCCACAACTTCTACTCCAGACCCCACTTCGTCAGCACCATGGAGGAGTACAACATCGAGCACGGTGAGAACACACCAAGAACACACCAAGAACACGCTAAGAACATTCCAAAAACACACCAAGAACACACTAAAAACACGCCAAGAACATACCAAGAACATGTCAGGAACGCACCAAGAACATACCAAGAACATGCCAAGAACATGTCAGGAACGCACCAAGAACATGCCAAAAACATGCCAAGAACACTCCAAGGCAAGGCATTAGCTTCAACAGTCTCGCTCCTGATTGGCTCTTTGGTTGCTTTGACACTCACGGTTAGAATTCCAAATATGGACCTGACTGCAGATCAGCCGCTGTAACCGCTGGCCTCAATGAGCTTCATTTGGAGCTGAAGGCTGCGGGTGACGTCACACTCACTTAGTCCATGTCTTTATGTGACTGTGCGTGAGATGGCTGTGTCAGATGCCCTCCCTGTGTCTCCATCAGGTCTTGTACGTTTATGAAAACTAGAGATGTGACCAAGTGTTTGTGAATTATACTGTAGACAGGAGAGTTTAACCTGAACTGAGACGGGTGAGACGGGTGAGACGGGTGAGAGTGTCAGGTGCAGGTGTGGAACCTGGTTTATGGTTCTGATCTCTGTAATGTCTGGAACTCTCCACATGAAACAAAAACTGACACAAAGTTTTCACACCTGAGCGCCTGAGAGAGTGGCAGTTGGGTACAGTAGGTCCTGCGTTTTTTCTTCATAACATCTACCTTTTAAGGTACTCTTGTGTGTACTTTAAGTTTTGTACTTTAATTTTATTTACTCTATTTGTTCAATAAAACACTCATCATGTTTTTTGGGCATTTTTGTTGTTTTTTCTTGATTTTTGCTGGCCTCTTTGTCTCTTGCTGTGTGGCTCAGCAGTCCAGACTGCCCTTTGTGTATTCCAGGGAGCACCTTCTTTCACTCTCTAAGTCCCCAGTGCTGTTTGGAGTTAAGCCTGACATTCCTGTGGAACTACAGAGGAGGAAGCACAGAGGATGCCGCGCTGGAGTTAGAGCAAAACAGCGGAGAAGGAAATTTAGGCCTGCGGTTCCATCAGTTCTGATGGGGAACGTAAGGTCACTGGGAAATAAGATGGACGAACTGTGTGCGCTTGTTCGGACCCAGAGGGAGTACGCTGTCAGCAGTATCATGTGCTTCACAGAGACCTGCTTCATACAAACTTCCCGGACAACAGTGCATCTGTACCAGGCTTTAAGACAGTGCGTGCGGACAGAGACACTTTCCTTAGCGGTAAGAAGAAGGGCGGCGGGATTGCAGTTTTTGTGAACGAAAGGTGGTGTAATCCTGGCCATATTACTGTGAAGGAACGGATCTGCACGCCGGACATTGAACTTATGGTCTTGGGAATACGTCCATATTATTTACCGAGGGAATTTACTTCTGTCCTGTTCATTGGAGTTTACATCCCTCCCTCAGCTGACGAAGATGCAGCGTGTGACAGGAAACACACTGTGGTCGCTGGGCTGCAGTCTAAACACCCGGAGGCTTTACTACTGATTTCTGGAGACTTCAACCATGTTTCACTGGACAATGTTTTACCCACACTTCATCAGTATGTGGATTGTAAAACTCGGGACAATAGAACTCTGGACTTACTGTATGCCAATTCTAAGGAGGCATACAGTGCCACTGCCCTGCCCCCATTGGGACGATCTGACCACAATCTGGTCCTGTTAATGCCTCAGTACATCCCTGCAGTGAAGAGGCAGCCTGTCACCACTAGGACTGTAAGGAAGTGGAGTCAGGAAGCCAGCGATGCCCTTCAGGACTGCTTTGAGACCACAGACTGGACTGTGCTCTGCCTGCCGCATGGGGACAACATTGACAGCATGACGGACTGTATAAGGGATTATATCAACTTCTGTGAGGATACAGCCGTCCCCACACGCACTGTCCGCTGTTACCCTAATAACAAGCCCTGGATCACCAGCCAGCTGAAGGATCTACTTAATAAGAAGAAGCAGGCCTTCAACTCTGGAGACAAGGACGAGGTGAAGAGGATGCAACAGCAGCTGAAGATCCAGCTCAGACTAGGGCAAGAAGCGTACGGGAAAAGGCTTGAGGCAAAACTCCAGCAAAATAACACCAGGGAAGTGTGGCAAGGCATGAAGGCCATTACTGGCTTCAGCCCTCGATCAAAGCTGCAGGACAATAGCCCAGACAGAGCAAACCTGCTCAATCTGCATTTCAATCGCTTCTCATCCCCTGGCACCTCCATCTCTACACCTCCCGGACGCCCAATCCACACCTCACCACAGACCACCCAGACGACCATTCATCAGCCCATCACCTCTGCTCTCACACCTGCTCCCACCCCCACGGAGGAACTCAGCTCTTTGTCTTTGACACCTGCGCAGGTGAAAAGGCAGTTGGAGAAAATTCATCATAACAAGTCTCCTGGACCAGACCAAGTCAACCCCCGCGTGCTGAGGACATGTGCAGCACAGCTCACTGGGATCTTGCACTTTCTCTACACACTGAGTCTGAAGCTTGAGAGGATCCCGGTGCTATGGAAGACCTCCTGCATTGTGCCTGTGCCCAAGAAGCCTATTCCATCTGGACTTAATGACTTCAGACCAGTGGCTTTGACATCTCATGTCATGAAAGTGTTTGAGAGACTTGTTCTGGCTCAGCTCAGACCCCTGGTGGCACCATCCCTGGATCCTCTACAGTTTGCCTATCAGTCCCACATTAGTGTGGATGATGCTGTTGCTGTAATCGATCTTCTGCAGCGGCTCACTCTCACCTGGATAGTGTTAAGGGCTCTGTGAGGATATTGTTCTTCGATTTCTCCAGTGCTTTTAACACTCTCCAGCCCTTTCTGATGAGTGAGAAGCTGCTCAGGTTGGGTGTCAGCTCCTCCATTGTCTCCTGGATTAATGACTACCTGTCAGGCAGGCCTCAGTACGTGCGACTGGGGACCACTCTGTCTGACACGGTGGTCAGTAATGTAGGAGCTCCCCAGGGTACAGGCCTGTCTCCGTTCCTGTTCACTCTGTACACCTCTGATTTCCAGTACAGTTCCGGGTCCTGCCATCTGCAGAAGTTCTCTGATGACTCTGCAGTGGTCGGGTGTATCAGGGATGGACAGGAGCTGGAGTACAGGACACTGATTACAAACTTTGTGGAGTGGTCCCTGGCAAATCATCTGCTCCTGAACGTTGACAAGACCAAGGAACTGGTGATTGACTTTAGGAGAAAGAGGACACCTGTGGAGCCCATTACCATCCAGGGCCAGGACGTGGAAATAGTGGACTGCTACAAGTACCTTGGCGTACAGGTGAACAACAGACTTGACTGGAGGGACAACTGTAATGCTGTCTACAAGAAGAGCATGAGCAGACTCTACTTCCTGAGAAAGCTCAGGTCCTTCAATGTGTGCAGCAAGTTACTGGAGATCTTCTACCAGTCTGTGGTGGCCAGCGCCCTGGACTTCACTGTGGTCTGCTGGGGGAGCGGCACCAGTAAAAGAGACATTGGGCGGATTGACAAACTGATCCGTAAAGCGGGTTACGTGATCGGCTGTGAACTGGAGACATTTGTCACAGTGAGGGACAGGAGGACACTGGACAAACTGCTCTCCATCATGGACACTCCTGCTCACCCACTGCACCAGACTATAGAGGGACAGAGGAGATAATACTCCCTACAACTGTACAACAACTCACCCACTGCACCAGACTATAGAGGGACAGAGGAGATAATACTCCCTACAACTGTACAACAACTCATCCACTGCACCAGACTATAGAGGGACAGAGGAGCTCATTCTCCAACAGGCTCCTTCAGCTCCGCTCAAACAGTGAGAGATTCAGGACTACATTCATACCATACGCCATTCAGTTGTACAACAACTCACCCTTATGTAACAGATAATACTCCCTACAACTGTACTCCAAGTTAATCCCAAGTAACGGATTACCTCATGCCCTGTCAATCAGCATAGTATTTGCACGGTCGTTCTTGTCTCTTGTTTATAGCTGTGACTATATAGTTTATTACTTTATTACTTATATTTCTATTTTATTTTGACTTGTACATTTACATTTTATAATTATGTCTCATTTGACACGTGTCTCTTACTCTTTTTGCTACTCCATCTATTTTTGTTACTCTGTTATTATATTATATTGTGATGTCTGAGCTACTGTATCCAAATAATTTCCCTTGTGGATCAATAAAGTTTGTCTAAGTCTAAGTCTAAGTCTAAGTTCAGCCTCATCTCTGTCAGGAGAAAGAAACTAAAGGTTCAGTCCTGGTTTAGTCCTGGTTTAGTCCGGGTTTAGTCCTGGTTTAGTCCTGGTCAGAAAGTGGAGCCATTCTTCAACCCCAGAGACGTGAGTGTTTCAGGGGAAAGGACTTTAAAACCAGAAAATTAATATGACAAATTTGTGGAGCTGATCTCAAACAAAGAATGAGAAGGAGAAACATCTGAGGAGCAGAAGTTTGGAGATTTAAAGTTAAACAGACCCTGCTCCTCCTCTGTGAGAACACGACTTCCACACAAACACCTCCTCCTCTGTGAGAACACGACCTCCACACAAACACCTGCTCCTCCTCTGTGAGAACACGACCTCCACACAAACACCTGCTCCTCCTCTGTGAGAACACGACTTCCACACAAACACCTGCTCCTCCTCTGTGAGAACACGACCTCCACACAAACACCTGCTCCTCCTCTGTGAGAACACGACCTCCACACAAACACCTGCTCCTCCTCTGTGAGAACACGACCTCCACACAAACACCTGCTCCTCCTCTGTGAGAACACGACTTCCACACAAACACCTGCTCCTCCTCTGTGAGAACACGACCTCCACACAAACACCTGCTCCTCCTCTGTGAGAACACGACCTCCACACAAACACCTGCTCCTCCTCTGTGAGAACACGACTTCCACACAAACACCTGCTCCTCTGTGAGAACACGACCTCCACACAAACACCTGCTCCTCCTCTGTGAGAACACGACCTCCACACAAACACCTGCTCCTCCTCTGTGAGAACACGACCTCCACACAAACACCTGCTCCTCCTCTGTGAGAACACGACTTCCACACAAACACCTGCTCCTCCTCTGTGAGAACACGACCTCCACACAAACACCTGCTCCTCCTCTGTGAGAACACGACCTCCACACAAACACCTGCTCCTCCTCTGTGAGAACACGACCTCCACACAAACACCTGCTCCTCCTCTGTGAGAACACGACTTCCACACAAACACCTGCTCCTCCTCTGTGAGAACACGACCTCCACACAAACACCTGCTCCTCCTCTGTGAGAACACGACCTCCACACAAACACCTGCTCCTCCTCTGTGAGAACACGACCTCCACACAAACACCTGCTCCTCCTCTGTGAGAACACGACTTCCACACAAACACCTGCTCCTCCTCTGTGAGAACACGACCTCCACACAAACACCTGCTCCTCCTCTGTGAGAACACGACCTCCACACAAACACCTGCTCCTCCTCTGTGAGAACACGACTTCCACACAAACACCTGCTCCTCCTCTGTGAGAACACGACTTCCACACAAACACCTGCTCCTCCTCTGTGAGAACACGACCTCCACACAAACACCTGCTCCTCCTCTGTGAGAACACGACTTCCACACAAACACCTGCTCCTCCTCTGTGAGAACACGACCTCCACACAAACACCTGCTCCTCCTCTGTGAGAACACGACCTCCACACAAACACCTGCTCCTCCTCTGTGAGAACACGACCTCCACACAAACACCTGCTCCTCCTCTGTGAGAACACGACTTCCACACAAACACCTGCTCCTCCTCTGTGAGAACACGACCTCCACACAAACACCTGCTCCTCCTCTGTGAGAACACGACCTCCACACAAACACCTGCTCCTCTCACGGTTTGAGGTTCCTCAGATTAAAGGTTCAAAAGATTCATTCATTTTGGAGCTGAATAAAACCTGAACTCACGACTCAAATGTGAAAAAGAAGTGCAGAGTTTGACTTTTAATATGTGTGTGTAAGAAAAGCAGGGGGTGAAAGAGGGAGTATTATACCTGTGTGGAGTATTAAATAGGGAGTATTATACCTGTGTGGAGTATTAAATAGGGAGTATTATACCTGTGTGGAGTATTAAATAGGGAGTATTATACCTGTGTGGAGTATTAAATAGGGAGTATTATACCTGTGTGGAGTATTAAATAGGGAGTATTATACTTCTCTGGGGTTTTTACTGGACCACGTCACATTTTTACCTCCTCATGTTCTTTGTTTACCTTTTGCCCAAAACAACAGATTTTCACTTTCGTTTTTGACTCTCTGAGTCTCTCCTCCCTTTGCTCCTCGCGCTAAGTCACTCCCCCTTCAGAGCTGCTCAGTGGAGTGTCCAGACTGTGAATATGTGTGATTATGCAAGAAAGACGGATGAGAAAGATAGAAGACTGAAAGAGATTAAGAGAGTGTCCAGACTGATTAAACGTTATGCAAGAAAAATGGAGAGAGACGAGAGGTAAAGAATGTAGAGGTGAAGATAGAAGAGGGGATGAAGAAAGGAGAGAAAGAGGTGAGAGAATGAATATAAAAAGATAAAGAGAGAAAGGGAGAGAGGAGAGCGAGAGATAGAGAACATATAGAGAATAGAAAAAAGAGCAGAGAGAGTGAAAGAGGAAAAGAGAGAGAGACAGAGAGGAGAGAGATTTGAAAGAAAGAACAAAAGAGATTTGAAAGAGAGCAAGAGAGATTTGAAAGAAAGAGCGAGATTTGAAAGAGAGAACGAGAGAGAAATTTGAAAGAGAGAGAGAGATTTGAAAGAAAGAGAGAAAAAAAGCGAGAGATTGATTTGAAAGAGAGAAAGAGAGAGATCTGAAAGAAAGAGAGAGAGAGAAAGAGAGAGAGAGATTTGAAAGAGAGAAAGAGAGAAATTTGAAAGAGAGAGAGAGAGATTTGAAAGAAAGAGATTTGAAATAACGAAAGATTTGAAAGAGAGAAAGAGAGGGAGATTTGAAAGAAAGAGAGAAAGAGAGAGAGATTTGAAAGAAAGAGAGAGAGAAAGAGAGAGATTTGAAAGAGAGAGATTTGAAAGAAAGAGAGAGATTTGAAAGAAAGAGAGAAAGAGAGAGATTTGAAAGAGAGATTTGAAAGAAAGAAAGAGAGAGATTTGAAAGAAAGAGAGAAAGAGAGAGATTTGAAAGAGAGAGATTTGAAAGAAAGAGAGAAAGAGAGAGATTTGAAAGAAAGAGAGAAAGAGAGAGATTTGAAAGAAAGAGAGAAAGAGAGAGATTTGAAAGAAAGAGAGAAAGAGAGAGATTTGAAAGAAAGAGAGAAAGAGAGAGATTTGAAAGAGAGATTTGAAAGAAAGAGAGAAAGAGAGAGATTTGAAAGAAAGAGAGAAAGAGAGAGATTTGAAAGAGAGAGATTTGAAAGAAAGAGAGAAAGAGAGAGATTTGAAAGAGGAGCGGTGACAGTGGGGGAGCTGCTCAGTGGAGTGTCCAGACTGATTACACTTTATGCAAATGAATAAGTCACGGGTTTGTAACGAGCTCGGGGTCGTGACTCACACCAGAGTCAGAGGACGGGGATCCCCACGGCAACGCTAAAGCTCCATACTGTAACTTTTCACACTGAAACCATCAGGAGGCAGTGACACAATAATGAAGTCACGTTCTGACGTTCTGATGTTCCTCAAAAACACCTGGAGTTGTGTTTGTTTCATTCACATGTTTGAGGAACTCTTTATTATTAGTCTGTCTACATCTCCAAAGCTCCAAACGCTCTGTTCCACCTTGTGATGTCATCAAGTGGTAGTTTTCAAGTGAACAGCTCCTTTTACCTTTAGTTCAGTAGAGATCGGCAATTCCAGGACTGAAATGATCCAAATGATTCTAGTGAAGGTGTGTGGAGTTTAAAACACAGTGGAGCACTTCCTGTATCACCACATGATGACATCACAAGGTGGAACAGAGCGTTTGGAGCTTTGGAGATGTAGACAGACTAATAATAAAGAGTTCCTCAAACATGTGAATGAAACAAACACGACTCCAGGTGTAACGACAGTAGAGCAGAGGATTATGGGACATTTGACCTTTGCGTTTGTTTTGTTGATTTTGGCAGGTGAGGGCAGGTGTAATGAGACCCCAGGGCGGGGGCTCCCCCTGCCTGTGAGAGACACCACAGCGTTAGCCTCTCACAGCGTTAGCCTCTCACAGCGTTAGCCTCACACAGCGTTAGCCTCTCACAGCGTTAGCCTCTCACAGCGTTAGCCTCACACAGCGTTAGCCTCTCACAGCGTTAGCCTCTCACAGCGTTAGCCTCTCACAGCGTTAGCCTCTCACAGCGTTAGCCTCACACAGCGTTAGCCTCTCACAGCGTTAGCCTCTCACAGCGTTAGCCTCTCACAGCGTTAGCCTCACACAGCGTTAGCCTCTCACAGCGTTAGCCTCTCACAGCGTTAGCCTCTCACAGCGTTAGCCTCTCACAGCGTTAGCCTCTCACAGCGTTAGCCTCTCACAGCGTTAGCATCTGTCGTCTGAGTCTGAGCCACAGGACTACAACTACACTGTTAAAACAACAATACAAGTTTTGTCTCATTTTTACTTGTTCCAAGCCAGAAAATGTCCCAGAGTAGCTTTAAATGTCCTATACCCCACTGAAGTCAGTGGGAGTTATTTTTTTAACCCACTTCGATGAAAAATTCCTCCTCTTTTGTGTAAATCTCTCTTGACCTTCAGAATCTCACTAAAACGATCAGTTCTTCTTCGTGGGATTCTGTTCCGTCAAAGCGTCAACTCGTGGACTTTTCGCGATCTCTGAGGAAACGAAAAACAGCCGAAGATTCATGTGGTTCTGATCTTCTTCATGTTCAGAATCAGAATCAGAATCAGAATCAGAAAAGCTTTTATTGCCATTGTCAGTGAACACAAATTCACAGACTAGGAACTTGCTTTGGTGATGAGGAGCAACATAAAATACTGAATAATAATAATAATAATAATAATAATAATAATAATAATAATAATAATAATAAAGTATCACAAAAAAAAGATTAAGATATATAATAAAAAATAAAAATAGCCTATATACAGAAGCATCAGAACAACAGTGAAAACTGACAGTGCAAAAGAGCAAGTGATGTGGCATGACTTATTTAAAGTGACTGGTGTTATAAAATGACCTTAGTACAGGTGTTATAAAGTGACCTTAGTACAGGTGTTATAAAGTGACCTTAGTACAGGTGTTATAAAGTGTCCTTAGTACAGGTGTTATAAAGTGTCCTTAGTACAGGTGTTATAAAGTGTCCTTAGTACAGGTGTTATAAAGTGTCCTTAGTACAGGTGTTATAAAATGACCTTAGTACAGGTGTTATAAGTGTTCATAAAGTGTTTATGAGTCCAACGGCAGAGGGGAAGAAACTGTTCTTATGGCGAGAGGTTCTGGTCCGTATGGACCGTAGCCTTCTGCCAGAGGGAAGTGGCTGGAATAGTCCATGTCCAGGGTGAGAGGGGTCAGCTGCTATCCGGCCTGCACGCCCCCGAGTCCTGGAGACGTACAGGTCCTGGAGAGATGGAAGGCTACAGCCGATCACCTTCTCAGCAGAGCGCACAATGCGCTGCAGTCTCTGTCTGTCCCTGGCAGTGGCCCCAGCGTACCACACAGTGATGGAGGAGGTGAGGATGGACTCAGTGATGGCCGTGTAAAACTGCACCATCATCTGGGCTGGCAGCTTGGCTTTTCTCAGCTGCCGCAGGAAGTACATCCTCTGCTGGGCTTTCTTGATGAGGGAGCTGATGGTCGGCTCCCACTTGAGGTCGTGGGTGATGCAGGTGCCCAGGAAGTGGAAGGAGTCCACAGTGGTGATGGAGGAGTCTGTCAGGGTGAGGAGAGGCAGGGGGGCTGTGACTTTCCTGAAGTCCACGATCATCTCCACTGTCTTCTGGGCGTTGAGCTCCAGGTTGTTGCTGCTGCACCAGGACACCAGCCGGTCCACCTTCCTCCTGTAGGCAGACTCATCGCCGTCCGAGATGAGCCCGATGAGGGTGGTGTCATCCGCGAACTTAACCAATTTCACGGAGTCGTGGCTGGAGGTGCAGCAGTTGGTGTAGAGGGAGAAGAACATGGGAGAAAGTACACAGCCCTGTGGAGATCCTGTGCTTATAGTCCGAGTGTCCGAGACATTCTTCCCCAGCCGCACGCACTGCCTCCGGTCCGTCAGGAAGTCAGTGATCCACCTGCAGGTGGAGTCAGGCACATTGAGCTGGGTGAGCTTGTCTTGGAGCAGAGCAGGGAGGATGGTGTTAAATGCAGAGCTGAAGTCCACAAACAGGATCCTGGCGTAGGTTCCCGGGGAGTCCAGATGCTGAAGGATGAAGTGGAGGGCCAGGTTAATGGCGTCGTCTACCAACCGATTTGCTCTGTAGGCGAACTGCAGAGGGTCCAGGAGGGGGGAGGTGAAGGACTTGAGGTGAGGCAGAACCAGGCGCTCAAATGACTTCATGACTACAGACGTCAGTGCCACAGGCCTGTAGTCATTAAGTCCAGTGATCCTGGGCTTCTTGGGGACAGGAACGATGGTGGAGAGCTTGAAGCAGGCTGGGACATGGCATGACTCCAGGGAGATGTTAAAGATGTCCGTGAAGACAGGAGCCAGTTTTTCAGCGCAGTGTCTCAGGGTGGAAGGAGAGACACCGTCCGGACCTGGGGCTTTCCGTGGGTTTTGCCTTTTAAATGTCTTAGTCACCTCCTGCTTGGAGAGTGTGAGGGCAGTGGGGGAGGAGGAGGGGTCTGAGGTGGGCTTGTCCATTGTCGTCAGTGGGGTGGGGGAGGGTGTGAGACTTCAAATCGAGCATAGTAGGTGTTAAGCTTTTCTGTTCGTTGTCGGTCATCCAAAGCGGGGGGGCTTTGAGCCTATAGTTTGTAATTTCCCTCAGACCTTTCCAGACAGAGACGGAGTCGTTGGACCAGAACTTCTCCTTCAGATGGTTATTGTATCTCGATTTAGCCTTCCCCACTTCCTTGCTAAATGAGTACTTGCTCTGTCTGTATGAGTGAGCATGAGCGCCTTTTCCTTCTCCTTCCTCAGCTGTCTCAGTCTGGGTGTGAACCAGGGTTTGTCGTTGTTAAAGGTCACCCTGGTGCGAGATGGAACAATGCTGTCCTCACAGAACTGGATGTATGACGTCACTGTGTCCGTGTACTCATCCAGATTCTCTGCGGAGGTCTTGAACATGCTCCAGTCCGTTGTGTCCAAGCATGTGTGAAGCTCCTCCACAGCCTCGCTGGTCCACCTTTTAGAAGTCCTCACTGTTGGTTTGGAGAGCTTCAGTTGTTGTTTGTATGTGGGGATGAGGTGAACCATGACGTGGTCAGAAAAGCCTAAAGCAGCACGTGACACGCTCCGATAGGCCCCACTGACTGTTGTGTAACAATGATCCAGCGTGTTCTGCTCTCTCGTTGGGCATTTAATAAACTGTTTGTATTTTGGTAACTCCTGGCTCAGGTTTCCCTTGTTAAAGTCGCCGAGGATAATAAGTAGAGAGTCCGGAAAGGTTCGTTCCACATCCAGTATCTGTTCCGCGAGTGCACGTTGAGCCTCGTGCACGTCCGCTGGTTTGCTGGTTTACAAAAATGAACTGTTTCCTGCTGAAGCTTTGACACGGTGCAGGACTCGTTCAGTCATGACGCTCTGAGCTCCAACACATGAAAGAAGTGACCAAGAAGGAAACGTAGAGTCACTAAAGCAGATCACAGACTGAGGGAAAATAAAATGACAAACGGGACAGAAAATGAGGTGAAAATGAGAGTGGAAACGAGAGTGAAAATGAGAGTGAAAACGAGAGTGAAAACTTCAGTTCTTTGAGTAAATCTGTAGTGAACTCCACTTGGGTCAGAACAGCCTGTGTTCTGTTTCTCTGTGTTTTTGTGATGAACCGAGACATTGCCACAGATCTGAGCCTCCCATTTCACTCTAAACGAGCCGCTTCAGCTCTCCCGTTTCACTCTAAACGAGCCGCTTCAGCTCTCCCGTTTCACTCTAAACGAGCCGCTTCAGCTCTCCCGTTTCGTGACTTTTCTTAAAGTTTTTCTTAAAGGTTTAGTCCTGGTCTAGACTTGTTTCAGTCCTGGTTTAGTCCTGGTTTAGTTCTGGTTTAGTCCTAGTTCAGTCTTGTTTCAGTCCTGGTTTAGTCCTGGTTTAGTCCTGGTTTATTATGGCATATATTTCTATACACACTTTTAGTATTTCGGTGTTCTCAAATATTGTAAAAAATTCAGTTTTGTTTTCTCCAAACTGGAGTCAGTTGTAAAATTGGACAAAAATAAAAAAAATGTCACATTTTATTTTGAGTCTGAAAAACACGTTTAGTGAGAAAAGTCACACGTCAGGTTTGTGTTTCTCTGAGTTTTGGCTGAAGATTCTGACGAGAAAATGAGCCAAACTTTAGAGAAATAAACACATTTGTGAAACTGAAACCTCCTCAGAGGAAACGGGCTTCCACCGATTCTGCGGTTCTGTTACAGCTCAGAGTCCAGGAGGAGTTTCTGTGTTTTTCTGTGTTAAAAAGGTGAAAAACAGAACAGTTCAGAGGTCCAGAGTTCTTCCTCTGGACCTTCTCCATTCAAAGCGTCCTCATGACTCACCACTGGGACTTCAGAAGAACTTTTTTCTCTCCCTCCTCCTCCTCTTCATCCTCCTCTTCCTCTTCTCGCTGTGAACATCTGAATTTTCTAATCAAAACCACTTCACAGTCTGTAATTATCTCAATCAGAGAAAACCAACAACAACATTCACACCAGAGAGGCTAACAGCAGAGGCTAACAGCAGAGGCTAACAGCAGAGGCTAACAGCAGAGGCTAACAGCAGAGGCTAACAGTAGAGGCTAACAGCAGAAACTAACAGCAGAGGCTAACAGCAGAGGCTAACAGCAGAGGCTAACAGCAGAAGCTAACAACAGAGGCTAACAGTAGAGGCTAACAGCAGAAGCTAACAGCAGAAGCTAACAGCAGAAGCTAACAGCAGAAGCTAACAGTAGAGGCTAACAGCAGAAGCTAACAGTAGAGGCTAACAGCAGAAGCTAACAGCAGAGGCTAACAGCAGAGGCTAACAGCAGAAGCTAACAGCAGAAGCTAACAACAGAGGCTAACAGCAGACTCTAACAGCAGAAGCTAACAGCAGAGGCTAACAGCAGAAGCTAACAGTAGAGGCTAACAGCAGAAGCTAACAGCAGAGGCTAACAGCAGAGGCTAACAGCAGAAGCTAACAGCAGAAGCTAACAACAGAGGCTAACAGTAGAGGCTAACAGCAGAAGCTAACAGCAGAAGCTAACAGCAGAAGCTAACAGCAGAAGCTAACAGTAGAGGCTAACAGCAGAAGCTAACAGCAGAGGCTAACAGCAGAGGCTAACAGCAGAAGCTAACAACAGAGGCTAACAGTAGAGGCTAACAGCAGAGGCTAACAGCAGAAGCTAACAGCAGAAGCTAACAACAGAGGCTAACAGTAGAGGCTAACAGCAGAAGCTAACAGCAGAAGCTAACAGCAGACTCTAACAGCAGAAGCTAACAGCAGAGGCTTCATGAGGAGCTAACCACATGTCGCTAACATAACGAGGCCTGAGGTTCAGTGAGTCTCACTCCCTCAGTGTGAAATGACTGACTGTAGAATGTGTGATGTCCTGGTTTAGTCCTGGTTTAGTCCCGGTTTAGTCCCGGTTTAGTCCCGGTTTAGTCCCGGTTTAGACCCGGTTTAGTCCCGGTTTAGTCCCGGTTTAGACCCGGTTTAGTCCTGGTTTAGTCCTGGTTTAGACCTGGTTTAGTTCTGGTTTAGTTCTGGTTTAGACCTGGTTTAGTCCTGGTTTAGTCCTGGTTTAGTCCCGGTTTAGTCCTGGTTTAGTCCTGATTTAGACCTGGTTTAGTCCTGGTTTAGTCCTGATTTAGACCTGGTTTAGTCCTGGTTTAGTCCTGGTTTAGACCTGGTTTAGTCCTGATTTAGTCCCTGTGGCTGCAGACAGCATTTCTCAGACAAATTCATTAAATATTCAGGAGTTTCTCCTGATTCTCATCGGCTCAGATTCTGGCAGGAGCCGGCTCATCTGACAGGTGATTACAGACAGGTGCATTAAACATCTGACAGGTGCTGACAGGTGCACTCCCTCGCTGTAGAGACGCTCCAAACTCTGCACCGCGTTTCACAGATTTATTAAACCTCGTGTTTTATGATTTTGTTCTTGTCAAAGCGAAAGACTTCAATCACCGAGAGAGAGAGAGAAAAGAGGAAAGAGAGGGAGAAGAGAGAGGAGAGAGAGGAGAGAGAAGAGAGAGAGAGAATAGAGGGGGAGAGAAGAGAGAGAAGAGAGGGAGAAGAGGGGGAAAGAGAGAAGAGAGGGGGACAGAGAAGAGTGGAGAGAAAAGAGAGAAGAAAGGGAAAGAGAGAAGAGAGAAGAGAGGAAAAGAGAGAAGAGAGAGAAGAGAGGGGGAGAGAAGAGAGAGAAGAGAGGGAAAGAGAGAAGAGATGGGGACACAGAAGAGAGGGGCGAGAGAGAGAAGAGAGAGAAGAGAAGAGAGAGAGAAGAGAAGAGAGAAGAGAGTGTGAGAGAGAGGGGGGAAGAGAAGAGAGAGAAGAGAGAGAGAAGAAGTGAGAGTATAATCAGAGGAGTGAGTCTGGAGTGATGTTTTGTGTTTTATATTTTTTCTTTTTGGTAAAATTGACTCTGAGTTTTCTGGTCACATTTTTACCCTGTGATTTTACTCACTGGGGATGAGGGGAAGTGTCTTGCCCAACGACACAACAACAGCATTCATCTGTGTGAGCAGGAATCACACCGGCAACCTGTGGGTCTGAAAGATCGAGCAGTGAGGTTTATGTCGAGAGCTCTCTCCCCCCCTCTCTCTCTCTCTCTCTCTCTCTCTCCTGCCCCTCTCTCCCTCTGTCCCTCTGCCTCTCTCTCCTGCCCCTCTCTCCCTCTGTCCCTCCTCCTCTCTCTCCTGCCCCTCTCTCCCTCTGTCCCTCCTCCTCTCTCTCTCTCCTGCCCCTCTCTCCCTCTGTCCCTCCTCCTCTCTCTCCTGCCCCTCTCTCCCTCTGTCCCTCCTCCTCTCTCTCCTGCCCCTCTCTCCCTCTGTCCCTCCTCCTCTCTCTCTCTCTCCTGCCCCTCTCTCCCTCTGTCCCTCCTCCTCTCTCTCCTGCCCCTCTCTCCCTCTGTCCCTCCTCCTCTCTCTCCTGCCCCTCTCTCCCTCTGTCCCTCCTCCTCTCTCTCTCTCTCCTGCCCCTCTCTCCCTCTGTCCCTCCTCCTCTCTCTCCTGCCCCTCTCTCCCTCTGTCCCTCCTCCTCTCTCTCTCTCTCCTGCCCCTCTCTCCCTCTGTCCCTCCTCCTCTCTCTCCTGCCCCTCTCTCCCTCTGTCCCTCCTCCTCTCTCTCTCTCTCCTGCCCCTCTCTCCCTCTGTCCCTCCTCCTCTCTCTCCTGCCCCTCTCTCCCTCTGTCCCTCCTCCTCTCTCTCCTGCCCCTCTCTCCCTCTGTCCCTCCTCCTCTCTCTCTCTCTCCTGCCCCTCTCTCCCTCTGTCCCTCCTCCTCTCTCTCTCTCTCCTGCCCCTCTCTCCCTCTGTCCCTCCTCCTCTCTCTCCTGCCCCTCTCTCCCTCTGTCCCTCCTCCTCTCTCTCCTGCCCCTCTCTCCCTCTGTCCCTCCTCCTCTCTCTCTCTCTCCTGCCCCTCTCTCCCTCTGTCCCTCCTCCTCTCTCTCCTGCCCCTCTCTCCCTCTGTCCCTCCTCCTCTCTCTCCTGCCCCTCTCTCCCTCTGTCCCTCCTCCTCTCTCTCTCTCTCCTGCCCCTCTCTCCCTCTGTCCCTCCTCCTCTCTCTCCTGCCCCTCTCTCCCTCTGTCCCTCCTCCTCTCTCTCTCTCTCCTGCCCCTCTCTCCCTCTGTCCCTCCTCCTCTCTCTCTCTCTCCTGCCCCTCTCTCCCTCTGTCCCTCCTCCTCTCTCTCCTGCCCCTCTCTCCCTCTGTCCCTCCTCCTCTCTCTCTCTCTCCTGCCCCTCTCTCCCTCTGTCCCTCCTCCTCTCTCTCTCTCTCCTGCCCCTCTCTCCCTCTGTCCCTCCTCCTCTCTCTCTCTCTCCTGCCCCTCTCTCCCTCTGTCCCTCCTCCTCTCTCTCCTGCCCCTCTCTCCCTCTGTCCCTCCTCCTCTCTCTCCTGCCCCTCTCTCCCTCTGTCCCTCCTCCTCTCTCTCTCTCTCCTGCCCCTCTCTCCCTCTGTCCCTCCTCCTCTCTCTCCTGCCCCTCTCTCCCTCTGTCCCTCCTCCTCTCTCTCTCTCCTGCCCCTCTCTCCCTCTGTCCCTCCTCCTCTCTCTCTCTCTCCTGCCCCTCTCTCCCTCTGTCCCTCCTCCTCTCTCTCCTGCCCCTCTCTCCCTCTGTCCCTCCTCCTCTCTCTCTCTCTCCTGCCCCTCTCTCCCTCTGTCCCTCCTCCTCTCTCTCCTGCCCCTCTCTCCCTCTGTCCCTCCTCCTCTCTCTCTCTCTCCTGCCCCTCTCTCCCTCTGTCCCTCCTCCTCTCTCTCCTGCCCCTCTCTCCCTCTGTCCCTCCTCCTCTCTCTCCTGCCCCTCTCTCCCTCTGTCCCTCCTCCTCTCTCTCTCTCTCCTGCCCCTCTCTCCCTCTGTCCCTCCTCCTCTCTCTCTCTCTCCTGCCCCTCTCTCCCTCTGTCCCTCCTCCTCTCTCTCCTGCCCCTCTCTCCCTCTGTCCCTCCTCCTCTCTCTCCTGCCCCTCTCTCCCTCTGTCCCTCCTCCTCTCTCTCTCTCTCCTGCCCCTCTCTCCCTCTGTCCCTCCTCCTCTCTCTCTCTCTCCTGCCCCTCTCTCCCTCTGTCCCTCCTCCTCTCTCTCTCTCTCCTGCCCCTCTCTCCCTCTGTCCCTCCTCCTCTCTCTCCTGCCCCTCTCTCCCTCTGTCCCTCCTCCTCTCTCTCCTGCCCCTCTCTCCCTCTGTCCCTCCTCCTCTCTCTCCTGCCCCTCTCTCCCTCTGTCCCTCCTCCTCTCTCTCCTGCCCCTCTCTCCCTCTGTCCCTCCTCCTCTCTCTCCTCTCTCTCTCCCTCCCCCTCTCTCCCTCCCTCTCTCTCTCTCACCCCTTCTCTTCTCCTCCTGAAGAGTCCTGTGGTCTCTCTCTCTCTCACAGTCTGAGGCTGTGGGTTTAACTCTGCATTGTGTCCTTTGGCAAGACACTTCACTCCTCCTCACCGATAAAGAGGCACAGTGCAGTTTCTTTTGCTGTCTCTGTTTTAACCCTGATGCCCTTCCCCACTCTGCAGAGACACCCGCACCATATGCTCCACAACACCTCTCCCCCTCTCTCACTCTTCTCCTCTCTCCCTCACTCCTTCTATTCCTCCTTCACTCCACTCTTCCTCTCTCTCTCTCTTCTCCCCCTCTCTCCTCTTTCGTCTCCTTTCTCCCTCCCTCCTTGTTCCACACCTCTCTCTCCTCTCCCTCTCTCTATCTTTCTCCTCTTTTGTCTCCTCTCTCTCTCTCCCTCTCTCATTCATTCCACTCCTCTTCTCTCTCCTCCCTCTCTTCTCACACAGATGGTCTTTCTCTCCGTTTTCCCACACAGTTCCTCCCTTCTTTCTCACAAATGATGAACAGAAACACAAACAGACGAGTGGCAGATCCAGGACACTTCTGAGATTAAACGAGCTTCAATTAAAGACGTTAAACTTTTCTTTTCTTCAGACGTTTTGATTCCCTGAAGCTGCAGATTTCAGTTTCTCCTGAACGTCGTGAACTTCTGCTCCGACTGAATCCGTCAAATTTCCTGAACTCGCCTCATTTATGGTTCAACTTTTTCAAATTTATCTGAGGCCCGTCCTGAAGTGTCCGGAGTGACGTCTCCAAATGAAGCTCATCGAGGCCAGCGGGTACAGCGGCGAATCAGGAGCCAGGTCCAGAGTATCATAGCAACCAAAGGGCCAATCAGGAGTGGACCCCTTCCCGCACCGCTGCTTTAGCTTTTTATATCATCTCTTGCTTTTGTTTTTTATCGTTACTTATTTATAATTTTATGACTAAGTTTTTCTTTTATGACTTTTTTTTTTTCCTGTTTTCTCTTTGTTTCTGTGACGCGTGAGCTGCTGTGTCCAAGTGATTTTCCTGTGAATCAATAAAGTTTGTCTGAGTCTAAGAGCGGGCGCTTAGCAACGCTGTCAATCAAACCTGTTGCTAACGCTAGAGGGAGGAGCCTCGGGGAAAGAAGGCGTCTGATTGGTCTGTTTTTGATTATTATGTTATTATTATTGTTATTCTGCCCCATCACCAAATCTTCAACCATCACGGTCCACAAAGGATAAACATTCTTCATGAAGAATTTATCCACAAAGATCAAGGGAAGAAAGACGAAAGCTTAAAGGAGAACGACGACGAGCGTGAGAGAAATACTGAGAAAAACTAATGTTATGGTCCTAGAGATGTCGAACATTCAAACTGCACAAATCTGTGAAAATATCGACATCATGAAATCAATTTTTAATTTGAATTCTAGAATCAGTCTGAGTGAACAAGTTCCTTGTTTTATTCATTCCCATAACGTTAGTTTTTCTCAGTGTTTCTCTAACGCTCGTCGTCGTTCTCCTTTAAGCTTTCGTCTTTCTTCCCTTGATCGTTGTGGATAAATTCTTCATGAAGAATGTTTATCCTTTGTGGACCTTGTTGGTTGAAGATTTGGTGATGGGGCAGATTTATGAAGCTGGAGGAGAAAACGACAGACATTTACACAGAAAAACATGAACCAGAAGATTCACAAATCTCCAGGACGAGACTTCGGCCGTTGTGAAAAAGGTCAATTCATTTTCAGATCTGGATTTGGGACAAATGTTGAACTCAAACCCCAGGGTCATGTAGAGGGTCAAAGGTCAAAGGTCAGAGTGAGGAGCCTGACAGCAGCAGGTACATTTTTATTTTATTTTATTTTATTTTTATTTATTTTATTTATTTCAGGGACAATGCACATTAATCAACATTTGCCTGTAAATATGCCAGAATTAACCTGAGGGCTTTTTTTCATCCGTAGTCCCTGGACAGGTGTAAAATGTCAACCTGTAGGAAATAAAATACAATAGAATAAAAACAAAGTTATTATTTACACTCTAAAATCATTCTTACATACAGTCGCATACAACTCCATCCATATCGTCATAAAACCACATTCAGCCACATACATTTATTTTCAGCCACAAACACAACATACCGTTGTCTGCACTCACACACAGACACACACAGACATACAACAAAATTCAAACAGAGGCAGGACAAACAACCGGCAGACATACAACAAAACTCACACAGAGGCAGGATGGAGACAGGAGCATCGAGAGGTGGATGTTAGTGGTGACAAGACTGATTTTCAATTAACCATTTCTTTAGCTGTAATTTAAATGAGGTGTAAGTGGGGAGACTTCTAATTGTGGCGGGGGTGGTGTTCCAGTCATGGGCGACTTTCACAGAGAAGGTGGTTTGGCCAAAGAGAGTTTTTCTGAGTGGGATGATGCAGTCCCCTCTCGATGCCCCTCTGGTTCTTTTGTGGTCAGAGGTCCTGATGTGAATAAACTGTGTGAGTGGAGGAGATGACAAGCCATGAATAATTTTATATGTGAGACAGAGATGAGCATATTTGACCATGTTTTCCCAGTTCAGTAGATTGTGTTTTTGGAGGATTGGACAGTGGTGATAAGAGTGGGGTTTCCGATCGAGAGTTTTGATGGTCCGTTTATAAAGAGAGTGGATGGGTTTTAGAGCTGTAGAAGTTGAGTGAGACCAGACAGTGAGACAGTAAGTGATATGGGAAAGTATCATGGAATGTATGAACATTTTGGCTGACTGTACGGACATTTGAGGTCGAATGTGTCGAAAGTTGCTGAGATTAAATTTGATGCGATTACTGATGATTTTTATGTGGGATTTAAAAGTGAGTTTTGAATTAAGGATGACACCGAGGTATTTGTATTCTGGAACCACCTGGAGCTGTTCACCGCACACACAGACATCAGGATTTATGGAGGAGCTGTTATGAGATTTGGTGAAGAACATTGCGACTGTTTTGGATGTGTTTAGCTGTAGACATGAGTGCTGTAACCAATTTGTGACATGAACTAGGGCCTGTGTGAGTTTGGCAGATACGGTGGAGATGTTTGTTCCATGGACATAGAGAACTGTGTCATCAGCATACATCTGGACAGAGACATTAGGGCAAGCAGATGGGAGATCATTGATGTATAGTGAAAATAATAATGGACCTA
>CM057086.1:36096958-36176958 GCA_029959045.1 Taenioides sp. WSHXM2023 | reverse complement strand
CCAGGTCCGGTACCTTTGTGCATCCGGCCCCACGTGACCCCGGGGAGGAACGCGTCCAGCGCCGCCACGGTCCCGAGTCCCGTGACAGAGTCCGACACCAACACCGTGTGGTTCAGGTCAATGTGGAGGACCAGCTTTCTCCGGGGGACAGGGACGGGGGTCAGGCCCCGGGGGACAGGAGCTCCGGTCTGCCCCTGCTCCTCCGAGGTCCCGCTGCTGTCGGTCCGGTCCATTTCAGCAGAATAACGCGTCTGTCAGGAGGGGGCGCTCACACCGGCTCCGTGTGACCCTCCATCACCGGGACACACCGGGACACACCGGGCAGGCTGCGGGTCAGATCCAGAACAGATCCGCGGGTCGGACCGGGCAGAGTGAAGAACGGCACGGCTCGGGTCGGTTTGGGGTTTGTTTATTTCCGCTTTCTGCTTTTCCTCTGCAGAAACACCAAGGCCCGGAGCGGAACAGCGCCCCCCAGTGTCACAGTTCAGTCATGGGACAATAAAACTTATTTTTGAAGAAATGAACCGAAAATCCACTCGCCTTGAATCTTTTCATATTCAGATATTTTTAGGATGAAGTCAGAAATCTGTCCTGTAACTTTAAGGCTTAAGAAAATAAATATAAGTTCATAAATACAGTTTTAGTTTCATGTGGACAGGCCCAGGAAATTCACATATGAACCTGAACCTTGTCTCAACTTAGGATAAACTTAAAAATGTATGTCATATGAAGCTAATTTATCAACATACTTCAATATCATATTTGATTTATTTTCAGTACCATGTGCCGTTGGAGTTTGAGTTTGAGTGCGAGTGCACAGGGCAGTGAAGGTTCAGATGGAGCATCAGGATAGAGTATTAACTGTGGCCTCCTGTCCCCCAGGCCCAGGGACAAGTACATTTTGATGGAATTACTTCACGTTAAATCAAAAATAGAGACTGCAGAGGTGTGAAGTCTGATTGGGTCTGAACCAACCCAAAAACTGACACAGCTCCACCATAAGGTTTAACATTTATGGATCAGAAGATCCAAAACTGTGCATCTCCAGGAGTTACAGAGTCACACAGGCCCCTGCTCCATCTGAGACGACATCACGTTCTAACCCCGTTTTCCCACGTGACCCACAGAAATAATGAGGTGCAGTGAATCCAGAGTCTTTTGAGCCATTGTCAAAGAGTTTATTATATTAACCATTTATTCTCCACAGCAGCATTTTAATGATCCCATGTTACGCACAGAGGCAGAGCCACGACTCACGAAGAGAAATGGACAGAAACATCAGGCTGAAGGCCAAACGAGGCTGAAGGCCAAACGAGGCTGAAGGCCAAACGAGGCTGCAGTTTACAGGCGAGACACATGCACATGCACAGCGGCGCAGACGGGGCCCCGTCTGCGTCGCGGGGCCCCGTCTTGTTTCCTGCACCTGTGGACGCAGACCCGACCGTCCACAGGTGCAGGAAACAAAAGTATAAAACAATCAAACAAAAAACACCCAATGAGATTCTGCATAAAACGTCAGCGCCTGATTTGAATCCTTCTGCTACAGGCCAGTGCACCTGTCAAATCACCTGTCAGAGCACCTATCAGAGCACCTGTCACAGCACCTGTCATCCAAACAGGTGCAGTCGATAAAACAGCTCAGGTTTTGCACAGGTCCTGCTCAGATCAGCACCAAAGTTGTGACGCCTGTTTGACAAAGATCGTCTTTAAAATTCTGCTCAGAGTTGGTCTGAGGCCCGAGTCTGGAGGCCCGAGTCTGGAGGCCCGAGTCTGGAGGCCCGAGTCTGGAGGCCCGAGTCTGGAGGCCCGAGTCGGAGGCCCGAGTCTGGAGGCCCGAGTCTGGAGGCCCGAGTCTGGAGGCCCGAGTCGGAGGCCCGAGTCTGGAGGCCCGAGTCTGGAGGCCCGAGTCTGGAGGCCCGAGTCTGGAGCCGCTCCGGCACACGATTTTAACATTCTTAACATTTTAACATTGTCCACATTTTAACATTAACATTTCTTTCAAAACTCAAAATGGCGTCTGCTCAGGTCACTCGTTTTCTACTTTGTTTTTGTTAATTATTTGAAACTTGTCAGATTTAAAGTTAAGCTGCACAATGAGACAAAATGGAACATTTGAACTAGAACTGAACATTTGTCTAAATCTGAACTCCCAGATTTTCATTTGATAAATAATTTTGCAATATAAATGCTGTAAAATCTAAGGCTGAATAAACAAAAGAGGATCTAGTTTGTTTTTATACTTTTAGGATTGATTAGAATCTGATTTTTGATACTTTTGAGTTGTTAGATTTCAGTGAACTGCATTTTTCACTCTTACTGAAAATTACATCAGGTTTTTCCCCAGAAATTTTAATTAAACATGAAATTTTAGCAGCAACACCACCAACTTTCAACATTTCACTCCACGGTTGTCATTTCGTCTCCTCTGCGTTTGTTAATCGCCCGCTTTGTTTCGCTCCGAGGCAGCGGCTCAGACCGACTCGGCACAACTCAAAGACAAAATGGCCGCCCAGGCTCGGTCACTGAGGCTCAGAGAAGTTTAGCCCCATGTTTAGCTCCAGGTGCTTAGTGCAGGGAACAGCGCCCCCTAGAGGCAGGTAGTACAGTCCGCCGCAGCAGCAGGAGTCGCGGCCGCCTCAGGACAAACAGGGGGCGGTCCTGTTAGCGTTAGCATGTGCTGCTAAAGCGCTAAAGTTCATAAATGGACAGTTTGAGTCGTTTGAGCAAATCCGATGAAGACGATGAAGAGTTTGAGTAAATACAGATCCAAAGAGCTGAAGGGTTTTCCTAAAAGTGAAATAAGCACCTCTCCCAATCCTGGTTTAGTCCTGGAGAGTCATGGATTAATCCCGGTTTAGTCCAGATTCAGTCCTCGTCTAGTCCTGGTCAAGTTCTCACAGAGTCCGAGGTTAGTTTGAGTTTAGTTCTGGTTTAGTTCTGGTTCCTGGTCTAGTCCACCTCGTCCATGTTGCTGTAGTCCTGTTGTAGGTTCTTATCTAGTCCTGGTCCAGTCCTGGTTTAGTCTTGGTTTAGTCCACCTCCTCCATGTTGTTGTAGTTCTGCTGTAGTCCTGGTTTAATCCTGTTTAAGTCCTGGTTTAGTCTTGGTTTAATCCTGATTCAGTCTTGGTTTAGTCCTGGTCTAGTCCCGGTTCAGTCCACCTCCTCCATGTTGCTGTACGACGGCGCGGCGCTCTCCCCCATCTCGGGGCTCAGTGTTGGGGGTCCCTCTTGGTCCAGATCGGGTCCGAACAGGGACTGACTGGAGGCCTGAAACACAAACCAGGGTTTAACCAAAACTCCAAGGAAACAAAAACAAAACAAACACAAAGTTCCACATTTTCAACGAGAAAAGAAAAGCATCTGGAAGCAGTTGGTTTTATTTGAAAGGAAGCAGCGTTTATGGAGGTCTCTTAACGACATTATTGCAGATTGTTACAACACAGAACTTTTACAGTCGTTTAAATCCATTCAAAACATAATTCATAATAATTAACAACAATAATTTAAAAATAAAAGTCTAAAGTTTAATTTCACTTCCACAGTTGATTGGACAGAACATCGTTAGGACGTGTCCCACAATAAACACAAGAACAGAACTGAGTGTTACAGCCAGGAGGGGGCGATGTGGCGAAAATGAAATACCTGAATTTTCTTACAGCCAGATTTTGATTTTAACACGATTTGTGTAAAGTTCCTATTTTACTGCTGTCTGTAAATGTCCCATGATCCTCTGCTCTGTTCTAATGTCGTTTCCTCGTCACAAACACCTGGAGTTGTGTTTTGTTTCATTCACATGTTTAACACACAAACCTGCAGATTTAACACGAGTTCTTCTCTCAAACTGAAAACACTCTGTTCCACCTTGTGATGTCATCATGTGGTGATACAGGAAGTGCTCCACTGTGTTTTTAAACTCCACACACCTTCACTAGAATCATTTGGAAAAGGTAAAAGGACATCACCAGTTGGAGTCCGTTTTGAGTAATTATAGGACCTTTAAACTCATCTGCTTCTTTTGGACGTTCACACTTCACTGTGATTGGTTAAATCCAGCTGTCACTCACTCAGAGGCTCCAGACGTGACCAGCAGGAGGAGGGGGTTGGTCGGGGTGTGTTTGAGCCGACAGCGGCGTTAAACAAAACATCAGATTCACCACATGGCCCTGCCCTGATTACACGTGTGCATATTCATAATTATTATTCATAATTATCACATGAATATTCAGTTCAGAGATTTGCATAAGGCGAAAGTAAGGCTCACGTGCTGCAGCGCCACCCTGAGGTCAAAACATTCACACACGTCTTTGGATCAGAACCAGAGCTCAGATTCAGAATGTTCCAACAGATTTAAAAACAATTCAACCCCGACATGACGGACGCTCTGTAAAAATCTGACTCCAGAGTGGATTTATTAAAATTACAATCACAGAAGCAGATCCTCACTTTTCTTACTGATCACGGCCCTGTTGGATTTAAATAAAAAGTGAAATAACTGAGGTAACGGTAAAATCAGATAAATAAAGATAAATGTAGTTCTCAAAGCGCAGGCTGTGTTTAGTGTTTCATGTCGTGTTTTCAGCTACTCTGAGTAAAATATGGCTTTAAAACACAAATCATTTAACTTACATCACATTAATTAATCTTCATTTAGACAAAGCAAAATTCTATTTATTGCATTTTAATTTAAAGTTTTATAAGTTATTTTTTGACCCAATTTCAAGTTTGACTTTTCTGAAAAAATATTTTCAGTAATAAATAACAAATCAAATCCAGTTTCATCCTGAATCTGCTTTAAAACACACAGAGGTCTTTGCAGTGTCCCGACTCTGAAACTTTTGTTCTTAACATTGAGTTTACTTCAGTTTTTATGTAGTTTAAATATAAAGATTTCAGAAAACACTTCATCTGCCGCTGACGGGAGAGACGCAAAAACAGGAGATCTGATCTGATCACCGTTCGATTCTTCTGCGTCTTTATTCTGAGATGTGAAACCTGCCCCAGACTCAGGCCCCGGGCCCCGGGCCCCGGGCCCCGGGCCCCGGGCCCCGGGCCTCGGGCCTCGCCCTCAGGTCAGGACACTATAGTAAAGCAGAGTTGTGTTCAGATCAGGACAGGTCCTGGTGCGCTGGTGCAGACTCTGTCCACTGTTAAAGGGACTCATGCATAGACTTTACCGGGCGGCTCCAGGGCCCCAGAGGAGACCCACTTTAGCCCTGGTTTAGTTCTTGTTTTAGGTCTACTTCAGATCGACTACGTTACAGGCCTAGTCCCTGGTTTACACCCCGCTTTGACCCTGGTTTAGTCCAGGTTTAGACCCCAGTTTAGTCCTGGGTTAGTCTCAGACCCAGAGCCCCCTGTAGAGCAGAAAATAGACCCTGGTTTAGTCCAGGTTTAGTCCAGGTTTGGTCCTGGCTCAGACCCAGGGCCCCCTGTAGAGCAGGGAGTAGAACATGTTGATGACGAGGCCGAGCATGGCGGCGATGGTGGCGAACAGCAGGTATCTGGTCCAGTCGTCATCCTCTGACAGGTGTTCTGACAGGTGCTGTGACAGATGCGGGTCCCTGTGGCTCCCAGGGGCCCTGCGCTCCGCCCGGCCCCTCGGCCGTCTGCGCAGACCCTCGTCTTCCTCCAACTCTCGCCAAATCAGAGCAGCCTGCGATTGGCGGAAACCGGGGTCAGGCTAGCGCTGCAGACAGACTCAGGCTAACTCATGCTAACGCTGCAGATAAACTCAGGCTAACTCAGGCTAACGCTGCAGACAGACTCAGGCTAACTCATGCTAACTCAGTCTAACGCTGCAGACAGACTCAGGCTAACTCATGCTAACGCTGCAGATAAACTCAAGCTAACTCAGGCTAACGCTGCAGACAGACTCAGGCTAACTCAGGCTAACTCATGCTAACGCTGCAGATAAACTCAGGCTAACTCAGGCTAGCGCTGCAGACAGACTCAGGCTAACTCATGCTAACTCAGTCTAAGGCTGCAGACAGACTCAGGCTAACTCATGCTAACGCTGCAGACAGACTCAGGCTAACGCAGGCTAACTCAGGCTAACGCTCCAGACAGACTCAGGCTAACTCATGCTAACGCTGCAGATAAACTCAGGCTAACGCTGCAGGCAGACTCAGGCTAACTAATGCTAACGCCGCAGACAAACTCAGGCTAACTCAGGCTAATGCCGCAGACAGACTCAGGCTAACTCATGCTAACTCAGTCTAACGCTGCAGACAGCCTCAGGCTAACTCATGCTAACGCTGCAGATAAACTCAGGCTAACTCAGTCTAACGCTGCAGACAGACTCAGGCTAACTCATGCTAACTCAGTCTAACGCTGCAGACAGACTCAGGCTAACTCATGCTAACGCTGCAGATAAACTCAAGCTAACCCAGGCTAACGCTGCAGACAGACTCAGGCTAACTCAGGCTAACTCATGCTAACGCTGCAGATAAACTCAGGCTAACTCAGGCTAGCGCTGCAGACAGACTCAGGCTAACTCATGCTAACTCAGTCTAACGCTGCAGACAGACTCAGGCTAACTCATGCTAACGCTGCAGACAGACTCAGGCTAACTCATGCTAACGCTGCAGACAGACTCAGGCTAACTCATGCTAACGCTGCAGACAGACTCAGGCTAACTCAGTCTAACGCTGCAGACAGACTCAGGCTAACTCAGTCTAACGCTGCAGACAGACTCAGGCTAACTCATGCTAACGCTGCAGACAGACTCAGGCTAACTCAGGCTAACGCTGCAGACAGACTCAGGCTAACTCATGCTAACGCTGCAGACAGACTCAGGCTAACTCATGCTAACGCTGCAGACAGACTCAGGCTAACTCAGTCTAACGCTGCAGACAGACTCAGGCTAACTCATGCTAACGCTGCAGACAGACTCAGGCTAACTCATGCTAACGCTGCAGACAGACTCAGGCTAACTCAGGCTAATGTAAGCTAACTCAGGCTAACACTGCAAACAGACTCAGGCTAACTCAGGCTAACGCCGCAGACAGACTCAGGCTAACTCAGGCTAACGCTGCAGACTCAGGCTAACGTAGGCTAACTCAGGCTAACTCAGGCCAATGCTGCAGACTCAGGCTAACGTAGGCTAACTCAGGCCAACACTCCAGACAGACTCAGGCTAACGCAGGCTAACTCAGGCTAATGCTGCAGACAGACTCAGGCTAACTCAGGCTAACTCTGCAGACTCAGGCTAACGTAGGCTAACTCAGGCTAACGCTCCAGACAGACTCAGGCTAACGCTGTAGACAGACTCAGGCTAACTCAGGCTAACGCCGTAGACAGACTCAGGCTAACTCAGGCTAACGCCGCAGACAGACTCAGGCTAACTCAGGCTAACGCCGCAGACAGACTCAGGCTAACTCAGGCTAACGCCGCAGACAGACTCAGGCTAACTCAGGCTAATGCCGCAGACAGACTCAGGCTAACGCCGCAGACAGACTCAGGCTAACGCCGCAGACAGACTCAGGCTAACTCAGGCTAACGCCGCAGACAGACTCAGGCTAACTCAAGCTAACGCCGCAGACAGACTCAGGCTAACTCAGGCTGACTCTGTAGACTCAGGCTAACTCAGGCTAATGCCGCAGACAGACTCAGGCTAACTCAGGCTGACTCTGTAGACTCAGGCTAACTTTGCAGACAGACTCAGGCTAACTGAGCTCCACACAGACAGGAGGCCCCACACTTTACACAGGTAAAGGTTTGAATAATGTTGGATAAAACAGGTCGGGGGGTCAGTGAGGGTCATGAGTGAGACCAGAGGCCGCAGACTCTCACCTCGTGTCTCAAAGTGATTCTAGTTCAGGATTTTGAAGTTTTAATAAACAGTGACTGTGAGGTGTGGTTTAAACAGACGTTCTTTGGGCTCAGGCTGCAGATTGAGGAAAAGAGCGAGGAACATTAGAGATATTTAATGTGTTTGGAAAGGTTCCGTTTGTAAACTGTGATAAATAAAGTGGACTGGACCGCACGGGTCTGACACCTGCAGAGTTCTGTCAGCACAGACTCTGTCGCTCCAGTTTAAACCCTCTCCATCGCTCTCTTCCTCACCCGCTCACCCTCACCCTGTGCCGCTCAGAGCGGGGGCGCCCTCACCTGGCTGGCAGCCGCTCCCGCGGCCGTGGGCGACTCCGCACCGAGTGGGCGGGGCACGCGCGGCGGCCGCTCCACGGGGCTGTTTCTACGGCGATAGAACAGGACGTAGGCGTAACGTGTCACCACCTGAGACTCCTCCACCATAGTGACGGTGCTGTCGTCAAACAGACGCCAACCTGACGAGACCAGAACAGGTTTAAGAGCAGAGAAGCATCAGTGTGTGTGTGTGTGTGTGTGTGTGTGTGTGTGTGTGGGTGGGTGGGTGGGTGTGTGTGTGTGTGTGGGTGTGTGTGTGTGTGTGTGTGTGTGTGGGTGGGTGTGGGTGTGTGTGTGTGTGTGTGGGTGTGTGTTTGTAGACCTGTTTAAATGCACTAGTGTTGTGAAAAGTATTGAAACTCTCTCCTCATGTTCCTCAGGTCTGGATCCTAAAAAAGCCCCACTGACTGTGTTTAGAGCTTGAGCTGATCAGAATAAGAGCACAGAGACAAGTACACACCCATGGACACTGTGGAATCTCAGTGTTTCACACAGTGGCCTCATGTCTCTGACCAGGGGGACAAAATATATTTCTGGTCTTGTGGTCAAGACCAAGACCAGTCCAAGACCACGGCCCATCGAGACCAAATCAAGACCATCTTAGTCATTTTATACATTTATTTGTATTTTGGCATAATTTTATTTATATATTTATATATATATATATACACACACACACGTAATGACATATGACCACACTCTTCAAGTGTCAGACCTCAAGACTAGACCGAGTCCAAGTGCCTTCAAGACTGAGACAAGACCGAGTCCAAATGTGCTGGAGTCCGAGACAAGGTCGAGTCCATAAAAAACGGTCTCGAGTACTACGACACCAGCAGGTTCCTCACAGATGCGATGCATCAAAATTGTAACACTTTGTTTTAAATGTAAGAGATGTCAGTTTTACGTAAACCCTGATGGAGCTTATCAATTTGTGAAGCTCAGATTTCATATGTGGCGCTGCACCACAGACTGGTCTATGTACAGGAAACTCTGTACCTGGACCACTGAGGATTCCACACATATAAGGACATGGGAAGAGAAAAGAAAGTTCTACCATTTAATGTGGAAAATCACAGGAGATTGTCTAAAGAAAGAGGGTTTTATTTTCATCGTGGGAGCAGAATCAGTATTAGTATAAACTACTGTGACAACACTAAAACGCTCATGTTTAAACACACGTTCAGTTGCATTAGCGTGTGTAAATACAGGTGTGCGGTCCTCACCGACGTCGCTGCGTTGGCTGTTCTTGTCACTGGGCAGGCGGGCATAGGCAGTGTAGTGCCCTCCGATCATGCCCCCGTAGTGGTTGATCACAGCGTACAGGTCGTACACAGGAGCCTGCTGCAGATCGTCCTTCTGACCGATACAAAACTTACTCAGATCCAGATTTCTGCAACAAGAGCCACAGGAGCCACATTTAGGACTGTGAATATGGATCAGGGTTTGAGGCAGGGGCCGATGGCACTGCCAGACGTGTGTGTGAAACCCTCTGGAACCAGGGCTAAAGAGTGTGTAAAGAGTGTGTTTATACAGTTTTAGTTTGAGTACAGAGGGCTGAAGAGAAGGGCACTGTGGACAGGTGGTGGACAGGTGGTGGACAGGTGGTGGACAGGTGGTGGACAGGTGGTGGACAGGTGGTGGACAGGTGGTGGACAGGTGTGTGTAAGGGAAGTCCACCATGTTGTTGTTTAAGATACAGGTCTAAAAAGGTGCGTGTGCTTTTGGACAGGTGTGTAGACAGGTGCGGGGACAGGTGTGTGTACCTGACGGGGAAGTCCACCATGTCGTTGATCTTGTCTCTCCAGATGAAGCTCCTGAAGGAGAAGCGTTTGAGTTGGATGATCAGGACATTGGGCAGACGCCACAGGAGCAGCTGTTTGGAGGCCTCTCTGTGTTGCTGACACTTGGGGCAGTACCTTCAACACAAACATGAACATTCGTGAACATTCAGGCGCTCATCAGGTCCATCTCTGTCACAGTAGAAACCCTCTGTCCTCACCAGGCCTCCTCTGGGGCCAGCACCTCCGGGCGGGTGAACAAGTTCAGACACTGCTCCAGGCTGAAGTGTCCGGCTCTGGAGGTCTCACTCAGGGATCCTGGGTCCTCCTCAAACTCCAGGTCTTTGGAGCTCACCAGAACATACTCCTTCAGACGCTCATTATTCTTCCACACCAGCTCCAGAGTGCAGTCCTCGGACAGGTCCAGGAGACTCTCCTCTGCAAGAGAAGTGAGAGGTAACGTGATTAGGAGGTTTCTGAAGTATTGAGGTGAAACACAGATATTTGTGTCCACGTGTGTCTGGAGTGTACCCCTCTCCTCCAGCTTCTGCTCCTTGTTGTTGGAGTCCAGGATGGAGATGTAGAACTGACTCTGCCCCGACAGAGCCTCAGTCGAGTGCTGGTATCCAGTGACAGCAGCTGAGACAGAAATAAACACAAACACATCACAGTATGGACCAAAAGGTCTCAGATGTCACTCTGTATCACTGCAGTTTGTTTCCTGCTCAATTCATCTGCAGATGTTGTGAGGGTTTGGTGGTCAATGTGCAGACTAGTGCCACTCTCCAGTCAGTCTGCCCCGGGGTGGCTGTGGCTTAAATATGTGTATATGGATGAATGCATTTTGCCACGTCTATTCATTTACCTTCTGGCCTGACGACCTTCTCACAGGACGTCTCCTTCTCTGCATTAGGGTCGGCGCAGCAGGAGGCAGAGGAGCTGAGCTCAGAGACCCCAGAGTCTGTGATGGTGGAGGGAGAGGAGAGGGGAGACAGGGGCTGTGTGTCCCCTGAGAGGAGTGCTGAGGCCTGGGCACACTCCGCCTGATCCTCGGCCTCTCCTGGTTCCCCTGCCTCTCCGGGTTCTCCTGGTTCTCCGGAGCTCTCGCCCATGGCCTCGTCCTCTGACACCTCTGAGGGCACAGTCAGCGGGGGCAGGTCGGAGCGGCTCTGGGAGCTCTCAGGAGACAAGCGTCCAGACTGGAACGGAGGCTGGAACACGTTCACCGAAAACCTGCAGACGCATGGAGATGAATGGAGATCAGACACACATTTGTGATGTAACTTTGGAGACGAGACCAAACCAAACTAGTCCAGTTCTTCAGTAGAGATTCAAGCACTAAACCAGGACTGAACCAGGTCTGAACCAGGTCTGAACCAGGACTGAACCAGGACTGAACCAGGACTAAACCAGGACTAAACCAGGACTAAACCAGGACTAAACCAGGACTAAACCAGGACTAAACCAGGACTAAACCAGGACTATCTGTGGTCAGTCACTTTGGGTCCAGTGGAACAATCACCTGTTCTCACCTGCACTGCAGATTTGGCAGGGAGCGAGCTCACACAGCCCCTGTCGTACCTGGAGTAGCCCCTGTCGTAGCCCCCTGTCGTAGCCCCCTGTCGTAGCCCCCTGTCGTAGCCCCCTGTCGTACCTGTCGTAGCCCCTGTCGTAGCCCCTGTCGTAGCCCCTGTCGTACCTGCAGCAGCCCCTGTCGTACCTGCAGCAGCCCCTGTCGTAGCCCCTGTCGTACCTGGAGTAGCCCTGCAGCAGCTGTGTGAGGCGCGCTGTCGTCAGTCTGGACTCTGGGACGCTGATGAGGAAGGGCAGTCCCACCAGCTCTGTGTGCGGCCGGCACAGAGCCTTGTGATTGGGCCAGTGGGTTCTCTGACACACCCTGACAGAGGAGAGGGTCAGAGGTCAGAGGTTAAAGGTCACAGGTCAGTCTAATGGATCAGATGAACGACACTCACTGGTTGCAGTATCCAACGCGGTAACATCGCGTGCACCTCTTCAGTTTGTCCTCCTCAGACACAGGCGGCTTCAGACATGCAGCACATTTAGAAATGGGAATGTTGGGGACTTGAAGTTTCTAAAAACATAAAGTAAAAAGGTTTAAGGAGTTAATTCTAATATTGATATTGTTTCAATATCTAAAAATGTAGTGAAATGTTTAAAATTCAGAAGTGTAATTATCACCTCACTGCTCTCTTCAGGGAGCAGTTCACAGTAACTGTGACAAACTGCCTCCATTCAATAAACAATGATTTAACATTCAGCAAAATAAAACTCCGGACCAGGGCCCAGGATCGATGTCTCTGTGGGGAAAATGGGTTCTGCTGCAGAGGAGTTTGAGCTGCAGTACCACAGACTGGCCACTAGTCCAAAGTATACAGGTTTATGGTTCTGTGTGTCTGTGTGTGTACGATGCTTGTGTTTAAAGCGTCACTCTGTGTCATGAGATTATATTATATATTGAACTTTTTCATTATATTCTGATTTTTTTTCCATGTACCTGGATGTCAAACGAGCTCTGTGAAAAAGAATTTCCCCTCAGGGACAACAAAGTCAATAAGTCAAAATCAAGGTCCAAGGAAGCAATATCTGCTACAGATTTTATAACAGTTTGTATTGGGTGCACCTGTCAGCCCTGTCAGCCCCTCTGTACCCGATGCACCTGTCAGCCCCTCTGTACCTGATGCACGCGCAGCTCCACCACCCTCTCTTTGGCCAGGTCTCTGGAGAGCACCTCAAAGCAGAACAACATGTCGGACGCAGAGACCGTGTCCAGGGAGTGAGACGGCAGAAGAACACGCTGGAACCTGCACTTAGCCACCTGCGGAGAGAGAGAGACATGCAGGTGAGTACAGGTGAGTTTAAACAGGTAAAAACAGACTCAACCCTTCTGAGAGAGAGACACATACAGGTACATACAGGTGAACACAGACAAGCACAGGTAAGCACAGGTGAGTACAGGTGAGTACAGGTGAGTACAGGTGAGTACAGGTGAGTACAGGTGAGTACAGGCGAACACAGGCGAGCACAGGCGAGCACAGGCGAGCACAGGCGAGCACAGGTGAACACAGGTGAGTTTAAACAGGTAAAAACAGACCCACGGCCCTTCAGAGCTCACATGGATGTAAACACAGGTGAGTTTGACCAGGTAAACTCCCTCCTTCAGGTCTCACCTCAGCCAGACGCAGGTTCTCCGCTTTGACCCTGACGCTGCGTGAGATGGACTCCAGGACCTCGGCGGTGCTCGAGTGTTCTTTGCTCACACTCACCAGGAACTGAAGAGCAAGAGCATCATTATGAACAAAAACACGATAACCTCTACATTACTATACAAATGTACCGTAAGGAGAAGGTGTGTGCGTCTTTACCTTGACAGGTTTTTTATGCGGCTCTTTGGCGAAGTAAAAAACAGACAGCACCTTTTGTTTCTGAGGCAACGGAACCGGCAGGTACAGGAAGGGGTCAAAGGTTATAGACACCTGAGGAGGAGGAAGAAGAGGGAGAGTGTTACATCTTCATCTGAACTTTCCTTTTTCCCGTTTCTTTGGGTCGCACTGACCTTGGAGCAGGTGGGACAGACGAGCTTGGACTTAAACTGTCCCTGAAACAGATCCACAATGAAAGAGTCGTTCCTCATTTTGTGTCTCTGCCAGGCCTCCTCCGCCACCACCTACAACAACAACAACACAAAACTAACATATATACAACAAAACAACACCACCACCGCCACCTACAACAATGCAAAAAACAATCTAAAGAACAAAAACATAACAAAACACCACCACAACATCCGCCACCTACAACAACACAATAACACAAATATGAAAAAAACACCACTACCACCAACAACAATACAAATACAACAAAACACCACAACTAAACAAAAACACCACTGCCACCTCCTACACAAACACAACAATATATGACTACAACAAAACACCACCACAAACACCATCTACAACAACACAACAATATATACAACAAAAAAAAACTATAACATCGTCGCCACCGCCTACAACAACACAATAACACACCAATATGTACAAAACAAAACTGCCCCTACTGCCAACAACAACACAACAAAACAACACCATAAGCATAACATTACACCACCACCACACACCAACAAAATGAACACAACAAAACCAAAACATAACACTACACCATGAGGCAGGAGTGTGTGTTCCAGATTCACACACGTCTGATTTCTACATTTGAGGCTTTGTCAAGTTAGTCAAAGATTTCATGTACAACTGTCTGACCTGAGCACGAGAGGACTTCCATTTTAAGCAACAGTTTTATGGACTTAAGTGAATTATTATTTATTAAATTTGATGTTGTCTGCACGCACATGCAACCCTCTGTTTGTTTGCTCTGGTTGAGCATGATTTTTAAAGTGTTTAAACCGTTGAATGAATCTTTACTTTAAACATTTCGCGTTTTAAAAGGATTACAAAGCCTAATTGAGAAATTCTATGGCTGTCAAGCTTGGTTTAAACTTCTAGCTTCAACCATCAGCCTGGATCTGGGCCCTGGCCCAAGCCTGCTCTGCTAGCCTCACCATCAGCCTGGATCTGGGCCCTGGCCCAAGCCTGCTCTGCTAGCCTCACCATCAGCCTGGATCTGGGCCCTGGCTTAAGCCTGCTCTGCTAGCCTCACCATCAGCCTGGATCTGGGCCCTGGCTTAAGCCTGCTCTGCTAGCCTCACCATCAGCCTGGATCTGGGCCCTGGCTTAAGCCTACTCTGCTAGCCTCAACCATCAGCCTGACTCTGCTCTGCTCAATATTACCAGCCCTCAACATCTAATTTTCACTAACACAAGGTTTGCTTTTGCATCATTTTTTCATTTTTTTTAATTTCATATGTGACTGTATAAAATGACAAAGTCTTTGATAATATTGCTTTTAATATTTGTTTTTAGCCATAAGTACTGTGATAGGGACACAAATGAAAGTACATTTATAAATAATGTCTACTCAAAGTCCACTTTAAGTGTTCAGATGAATAATGAGCCCCGTCCAAATTCATACACCAATACACGACTGCATTTCCAGGTCTTCAGATTCGGGATGAAAAATCTCTTGTATTTGTTCATTATAAAGAACCATTTCTCAATGGGTGTAGGTACTTTTTACAAATCAAACTCTTTGACTAAATGTGTCTTTTCTCAGGAGCAAAATATTCAAAAGCGAAGGTTTCTGATTCTTTTACTTTTATTGATATCTGGAAATGTGCAGCCAAACCCAGGTCCGGATCTCCAGATGCCATCCGAATTTAAATCAAATTCTGGTCTAAAAATTATCCACCTAAATGCACGCAGCTTGCTGCCCAAAATGGACTTTGTCAAAATTTGGGTTCGTTCAACATGGCTTAAGAAATCTGTGTGTGACAGTGATATTTCGATTAGTGGCTTTAATGTATATCGTTGTGATCGAGCATCTGGGAGGGGCGGTGGGGTGGCAGCTTACATTAAATCATCTTTGCACGTTGAAATATGCAATATTACATCTCTTCCTAAACAATTAGACTTGCTTGCACTAAAAATTGAACTTTCCACAAATATCATTTTAAACGTGGTAGGGTGCTATAGGCCAGTGGTTCTCAACCTGGGGTCCGGGCCCCCCCAAGGGGGGCGCTAGAGATCGCAGGGGGTCCGCCCAATTTCGTCTGCATTGAGGTTGTGACTTTACCAAAATTATATTTGTGCACATTAAAATTATAGAATCCCAACAACACACCCAATAGCCTAATCAAAATTCGGTGTAATTCAAATTAAAACATATTTTTGGTCCACATTTAAATTCATTAAGGTATTTATTACCTCTGACCTGAACTTGCGCAGGCAATCCTCAGGTCAGCTAACGGGCAGGTAATTCAGCCTAGGTAATTTATAGTTAAATGTCCTTGCAGTTATTTCCGACACACAGAAGAAAAGAAAGCCATATAGATACTGATATATCTTAACAATGAGTCATTATTTTTCTGTTGTAATGGGGTATACCTGTTCTGTTTGGCTGTCAAAAATTAAACTGTGTGTGTGTGTGTTAGATACACTTGATAACATTTAAGGAAGAATTTTTGCAAATAAAAGTTTGTAGTTAATCACTTTTTTCTTTTAGTGCGTATATGCAGGTAGGATTTGGAGTTAGGGGGGCCTGGCTTGTCTTGGACACAGGCAAGGGGGGCTTCAAGAAAAAAGGTTGAGAACCACTGCTATAGGCCACTATCGGCTCCACCTAGTACATTAGAATCTTTAAAACAGCTTTTGGTTGAGTTAAATACTAGTGAATTGTTTTTGGAAGGAGACTTAAATTGGGACTGGTTCAGCCCAATATCTGATTAATTTAAATCCTTGTGATTTTCTAAACCTGACCCAGCTCATTACTTCTCCCACTCGTCCCAATCCAAAGTGTTATGAGAAATCTACTTTGATAGATCTTATTTTGACCAATGCTCCCCATAAATACAGAGCCACTGGGGTGTTCTGTAATGATTTAAGCGACCATTGTGTTGTGGCAGCAGTCAGAAGCACAAAAACCATTAAAAGGAAACCACGTATCATCATAAAGAGGGATTTAAAACATTTTTCAGAGCAAGGGTTTCTTCTTAATTTAGGAAACTGCAACTGGAATCGTGTTTGTCTAATTTCAGATGTTGAATTGGCTTGGAATTATTTTTATGACATTTTTAACAACGTTGTTAATGCACATGCTCCATTCCGGAAATTCCGAATAAAAGGAAGGGATAATCCTTGGTTCTCATCTGAGCTTTCAAACATTATTTATCAACGCAACAAAGTCTGGGCAAAAGCAAGAAAGTCCAGTCTTACTGATGACTGGCTTACCTTCAGAAGGTTACGAAATAGATGTTCTTACTTAATTAAGAAAGCCAAAGCAGAATATTATTTATCTATTACTACTGATAGTCTTAATGACCCAAAACGTTTTTGGAAAACAGTGAAATCTCTTTCTGTAAGTGATAAATCTCAGTCTTTGCCAACTTTCATTGTTAATGAATCTACTGTTGTTCGAGACAAACATGAAATGTTAAATTGTTTTAACAAGTACTTCATAGCTTCTGGGTCAAAACATTCAAACGATAATGTGGCAAATGATGGCTATTTTCTTCCAGCTTCTAGGCCTTCCTCTTTTAACTTTCAACCTATCACTATTGAGGATGTGCATAAAGAGCTGAAACATCTTGATATTAAAAAAATCACATGGCCCAGATCTTTTGGACCCCTATTTTTTGAAAATGGCAGCTGATTCTATAGCAGAGCCGCTTACACACATCTTTAACTTGACCTTGTCCGCTTCAGAAATCCCTAAAATGTGGAAATCTGCTTTTGTATTTCCACTTTTTAAAGGAGGTGACCAAAGTGTCTTAAGTAATTATAGACCAATTTCAAAATTGTCAGTTATTTCCAAAATTTTAGAGAGTCTAATTAATGAACAACTAAAATCATATTTGGAAACCTGTGAAATCCTTTCCGAATTTCAGTCGGGGTACAGGAAAAAGCATAGCACCATGACAGCAGCATTGAAGGTTGTAAATGATATTTGCTCAGCATCCGATAAAAAACTAAATTGTGCTTCTATTTTCATTGATTTGTCTAAGGCGTTTGATTCTGTAGATCATCGATTACTAATGCGACGACTTGTAAGCATTGGACTCTCGGAACAAGCAATCAGATGGATTTCAAATTATCTTTGTGGCAGATCTCAAAGGGTTAAATGTGGTGACCAGTGTTCAGATGATCTGCCTGTTATTCGAGGTGTACCACAAGGGTCTATTCTGGGACCACTTCTCTTCACTATATATATAAATGATGTGGGACAGAATGTAAAAAATGCAAACTGCCATTTTTATGCAGATGACATGATTATATATTGTTTTGCATCTTCACTCACTGAAGCCATCGACAAACTGCAAAATGCATTTGTTTGCCACAGCTTCTCTGAATTGAAACTCTGTCTTAATGCAAACAAAACCAAAGTAATGCTGTTCTCTAGAAGTAAGATCACGTAAAATGTTCCTCCAGTTGTTGCACCTGAGGCTCAGTTATTGAAGTTGTTCATGCTTTTAAATACTTGGGTGTCATAATTGATGATGGACTGTCTTTTAAGTTTTATATTGACTCTCTTATCAAAAAGTTGCGTCTTAAATAGAGTTTTTATTTTAGAAATAAGTTGTCTTTTTCATTCAACGCCAGGAAGAGACTTGTTGCTGCAACATTCCTCCCTGTGCTGGACTACGGGGATCTTTTGTATATGCCTGCCGCAGCCCAAGCTCTGCGGTCTCTGGATTCAGTATTTCATGCTTCTTTGCGCTTTATAACAAACTGTAGTGCTCGGACCCATCATTGTGAACTCTACTCTCGTGTTGGATGGCCCGCTTTAGCGACCCGGCGGCTCACACACTGGTACAAACTTATTTATAAGGGACTTGTTGGGCTGCTTCCTCAATACCTTAGTGTGTATCTTCAGCGTAGGCCTGATGGACCCCAGAATTTACGTTCTCAGGATGTTAACACACTGACTGTTCCTACCGTGAGAACAGAGAAGGGAAAACGGTCTTTTCAGTATAGTGCTCCAGCCGACTGGAATTCTTTGCAGAGAGTTTTAAAACTAAAAACACTTGTACCTATGCCTTTTTTTAATACTCTTTTGAAGGACCTGGAAATGCAATCGATGATATGCCAATGTTTCTAATTGTGTCCCTAACATATGATCTGCGTTGATTTTATATTGAATTGTTGTCTTGTGGGTTGTGTTGTGTGGGCCTCTTGCCAGGACTCCCTTGAAAAGAGATCTTTGAATCTCAATGGGACTTTCCTGGTTAAATAAAGGTTAAATAAAAAAATAAAAAACACTGAAACAAAACAAAAAAAGACAAAACACATCGACACAAAAGGTCTTTGTCCCAAATTGATACAACTAAAACTGTAGAAAGACTCATTTCAGCTCTAACAGAAGAGTTTTCCCCTACGATTGATCTGTTCTTTTGTTTTTCTCTCCAGTTCTCACCTCGTCCAGGCGTCCGTCCGAGTCCACCGTCTCCGTGTACGGTTTGTTCTGGATCCGGTTCAGATCCTCGTGAAGTCCGTCCAACAGGAACGCCATGAACTCCTGAGCGTCGTGCTGCGCGTAACCTGTGAACTGACTCGCTTTGCTCGCCACGATCGCCTGAAGACAGCACAGAGGTCAGGGGTCAGAGGGACAGCGCAGAGATCAGGGGGTCAGAGGGACAGCGCAGAGGTCAGGGGTCAGAGGGACAGCGCAGAGGTCAGGGGTCAGAGGGACAGCGCAGAGGTCAGGGGTCAGAAGGACAGCGCAGAGGTCAGGGGTCATTGTGAGTGTAACGGGGAGATCGTACCTTGAGCTTTGACGGTTGGAAGGCGTGGTGCGTCCCTTTCCAAAGTGCTCGAAGCAGGACGGCGAACCCGATGGCCAGACGCCCGCCCGTCCCCAGAGGATTATTACAGTTTATCTCCGACTCAAACGCTCGGTCTGGAAACAAACAACAAGATCTATTCTCCTGTCTGTGCCATAAGACCTCCTTCAGAACGTTTTTGTAACATTCTCGCTGCAGGAGGGACAGAAGCCAGCAGCAGCTCTAAGCAATGCATAGGGCCATTGTGTCCTTGGGCAAGGCTCTTCACCTTCCCTCCTTCAGAGTTCAATAATAGAAAAGCACTGCTCTTAAAGGGCATTTTTTATTAGACTCAAAGTCGCATTACGCCATGTTCATACATGGGCAAGGTGGGTGAGATGTCTTGCCAAAGGACACAAAGGCGATATGCACAGGTTAGAGCTGGGATTGAACCACCTCTCCCTACTCCAGTGTGCAGCAGTCCCTGAGCTCTCTGGTGTGTGGTGTTACAGTAAAAGTAGTCCCCCCGGTGTTACCGTGGAAGTAGTCCCTGAGCTCTCTGGTGTTGGACAGACTCTGGATGACACTGTTCATGAAGCAGGTGTTGCCCAGGTTGACCAGTCCAGTGAAGCCGGGCAGACAGACCTTCCTCTCCTCCTCTTCCTCTCGAGCCTCGCTGACCGCTGGAGCGTGGGACATGGGCTGGACCATGCACGTGGGCTTGGGCTAAACAGAACAGTCAGGTCAACTATGGATCTGAGTTAAGGAAATTTTAGCATTTGGTTATTTTTCCATTTGATTTGAATGCATTTTCTTATTTAATGAGAGTTGCAGTGGACACCAGGCTCTGTGGAGTGTATTTGAAATGTGTTTTTGCAGTGTTCTTCATGTACTTGTCATGTTTTCTGCAGTGTGTGTGTGATCCGTTTGTAATGTTATCTGAAGAATATTGATATCTTTATTAGTACATGTTATGTCTGTATCCTCCTCACCGTGGTGACCGCCTGCTCACTCTTCAGAGACACGTGTTCAGAGCGAGGAGCCACAGAGTCCAGGCCGCTCTCCTCCACTCGCGCCGGAGCTTTAGGGGCTTTGGGTTTGTCCTCGACCCCACGGGGAGGCTCCTCTGAGGGGGGCAGGCTGTGCTGGCTGCTGCCCGGCTGGCTCTTCTCCAAACACGCAGGACCAGAGGGCACAGCCACCTTTGCACCCCCCACTGCACCTTCAACAGGGGACACAGAAGCCTGTGCTTAGAAAACACAGGGGCACTGGAGGACAGAGGCACAGGTGGATAACACATAGTACTGTGGTACTACGTGAGGTTTGGGTTCATTTGAAATAGTTTGAACCCCAATACTCAGCAAATATATAAATATACAGGCTGGTACAGGCTGTAAACACTTCAAACTTCAGACTAAGAACTTCCCTAAAGTGACTAAAGGTTCTTGGGGCTATAAAAACACTAAACATGATATTATTTTGTTAAATAGTAAAATCAATTTTTCCAGCATTTAGAAAGAGCAGCTGAGTCTGCATCCAATTATAAAATGCTTTTATTCAAAGTTAAACTCATCCTCAGTGACCCTTGACCCCACAGTGACCTGCTGTGGTCAGCAGGAGCGTAGCAGCAGACCTTGTGTAGTTGGAGCCTCCAGCCCTCCCCATCGCTGACTGTGTCTCTTCTTCAGAGCAATGTCCAGACGAGACGGAGTGAACGAGTACGTGCACTGCTCCGGCTCGATCAGGTTCCTGCACAAACATACGAGGGGAAATAAAGAGGGAGTATTATACCTCTGTGGAGTATTACAGAGGGAGTATTATACCTCTGTGGGGTATGCCAGAGGGAGTATTATACCTCTGTGGGGTATTACAGAGGGAGTATTATACCTGTGTGGAGTATTACAGAGGGAGTATTATACCTGTGTGGAGTATTACAGAGGGAGTATTATACCTGTGTGGGGTATTACAGAGGGAGTATTATACCTCTGTGGGGTATTACAGAGGGAGTATTATACCTGTGTGGAGTATTACAGAGGGAGTATTATACCTGTGTGGAGTATTACAGAGGGAGTATTATACCTGTGTGGAGTATGACAGAGGGAGTATTATACCTGTGTGGGGTATGACAGAGGGAGTATTATACCTCTGTGGGGTATGACAGAGGGAGTATTATACCTCTGTGGGGTATGACAGAGGGAGTATTATACCTCTGTGGGGTATGCCAGAGGGAGTATTATACCTCTGTGGGGTATGCCAGAGGGAGTATTATACCTCTGGGGTATTAACTGTAACATGTCACATATTTAGATCACCGTGTTTCTTTTATTATTTTAAACATTTTATATTCTCCAAAAACAACGTATTAACATATTTTATACATTTTGTTTTTGACGCTCTCTGTGCTAAGTCCCTCCCCCTTCAGAGCTCTCTCCCAACACACTCAGTGTGCGTCGCACTAATGAAACTCCTGCATCACATCAGGTTTGTCCAGTTGTTGTGTTCAGTTTTGTCTCATGTTTTTGTGTATTTATGGAGAATTGTCGTGTGGAGCCTGGGGGACGTAGACTTGTGGGCGGAGCCTCGTACAGACTCTTACTGTGGGAGCCTGGGGGACGTAGACTTGTGGGCGGAGCCTCGTACAGACTCTTACTGTGGGAGCCTGGGGGACGTAGACTTGTGGGCGGAGCCTCGTACAGACTCGTACTGTGGGAGCCTGGGGGACGTAGACTTGTGGGCGGAGCCTCGTACAGACTCGTACTGTGGGAGCCTGGGGGACGTAGACTTGTGGGCGGAGCCTCGTACAGACTCTTACTGTGGGAGCATGGGGGACGTAGACTTGTGGGCGGAGCCTCGTACAGACTCTTACTGTGGGAGCCTGGGGGACGTAGACTTGTGGGCGGAGCCTCGTACAGACTCTTACTGTGGGAGCCTGGGGGACGTAGACTTGTGGGCGGAGCCTCGTACAGACTCGTACTGTGGGAGCATGGGGGACGTAGACTTGTGGGCGGAGCCTCGTACAGACTCGTACTGTGGGAGCCTGGGGGACGTAGACTTTTGGCTGGAGCCTCGTACAGACTCGTACTGCTAACCGTAAGAAGGGTTTGAATAGGGCCCGGGAGAGATCTCTGGATTACTCAAACATGCATGGTTGACTCTAAAAGTTCTTCAAACAGGTTTGTGATGATGATTTTGCAGAATACCCTCGATTTAAACCCATCTCCTGAGCTCCTGTCGTACCTGAGTTTGACCTGCCACCTGAACACGGTGTTGGGTCCACAGCCCGAGTGAAGACGCAGGAAGTTTGAGTCACTGGAAGAAAAAAACAGACCAAACAAACATCGAAATCATGAACAGAGACACAAGTACAGAAGGATCTTCTATTCTGTCACATGACCTCAAAATCATGGTCTATGTGATAATGCTGTATCCTCCTGCTCTATCTCCCGCTCTCCTCCCTCGTTCTCTGGTGTATTACCCGGTCTGAAAGATGAGTGTGAAGTCCTGTTCTCCCTCTCTCTCTCTCTCTCCTCTCCCCCCCTCCCTCTCCCCCCCTCCCTCTCCCTCTCTCTCTCTCCCTTCTCCCTCTCTTTCTCTCTCTCTCCCCCCCTCTCTCTCTCTCCATCTCTCTCTCCATCTCTCTCTCCATCTCTCTCTCCATCTCTCTCTCCATCTCTCCTCCCTGTCTCTCCTCCCTGTCTCTCCTCCCTGTCTCTCCTCCCTGTCTCTCCTCCCTGTCTCTCCTCCCTGTCTCTCCTCCCTGTCTCTCTCTGTCTGTGGTGTTTTACCTGGTCTGAAAGATGAGTGTAAAGTCCTGTTCTCTGAATATGACTCTGGCAGACTCTCTGCACACTCCTTTTATGTAGACGTTCACCACCATCAGGTCGGTGCCTTTCTCATACGAGTCGTTCTTCACCAGCTGCAGCGTCACCATCTGCTCCGGCGCTGAAACACCAGAGGGGTCGCTGTTTACTACAGAGCTCACATAAACACCAGAGGGGGCGCACATAAACACCAGAGGGGGCGCCGTTTACTACAGAGCTCACATAAACACCAGAGGGGGCGCCGTTTACTACAGAGCTCACATAAACACCAGAGGGGGCGCCGTTTACTACAGAGCTCACATAAACACCAGAGGGGGCGCCGTTTACTACAGAGCTCACATAAACACCAGAGGGGGCGCCGTTTACTACAGAGCTCACATAAACACCAGAGGGGGCGCCGTTTACTACAGAGCTCACATAAACACCAGAGGGGGCGCACATAAACACCAGAGGGGGCACTGTTTACTACAGAGCTCACATAAACACCAGAGGGGGCGCCGTTTACTACAGAGCTCACATAAACACCAGAGGGGGCGCCGTTTACTACAGAGCTCACATAAACACCAGAGGGGGCGCCGTTTACTACAGAGCTCACATAAACACCAGAGGGGGCGCCGTTTACTACAGAGCTCACATAAACACCAGAGGGGGCGCTGTTTAATACAGAGTTCACATAAATACGTTCGTACCTTCTTGTCTGAGCGTGTCCACCAGGGGCTCCTCTTTGCATTGGTCGCTCTTCTCCTCCTCACAGTCTCCTCTGTCCTGTGTGACCTCTGACCCCAGCCCTGTGACCTCTGACCCCACCTCTCTGTCTGGCCTCTGCTGATCTGCACTGACAGCTTCTGTTTGCACATCGCCCCCTGGAGGTGATGGGGAGGTCCTCATCTCCAGGTTCTGGTTTGGAGCTTCTGATCCCTGTAAATACAAACACAGAGCTACACATGAGAAATGCCCAAACTGTTTAGATCTTTGTCACATGCTTCAGGCTCCTGAAAATGTGCTCTTAAAATCCATTTTGTGTTTTTTCTTGAGTTTTCAGACTAAGGCCCAATCCCAATTGTCCCCCTTAGGCTGCGTCTCAATTGTCCCCCTTAGCCCTCTGTCTTAGCCCTACCCCTCTGTTGTGCGCGTTCACGAGAGACAGAGGGGTGTCCCAATTCTCTTTTCTGTAAGGGGAAGGGCTAAGGGGAAGGGCTATGATACCCCTCTGCGCAAAGCGTTTTCAGATGCACACTTTGCGCAAAGGGGTAGGCGTGGCTTAACGCAAGTCGGAGCAAAAACCAACACGGAAATCGGGAAGTGTCGGCAATCGGGAAGAAATTGGACAAATGTGAGTATTTGCACTCAAGAACCTCATAAAAAGTTGTATAAAACTGTAGTAACTTTTGAAAAGTTGTAGGTATACTCATGGCGCCTGCATTTACGCTTTCTGACATATACGGCTTATCGTAACATGCCCGGTTAGAACTATACGCTTGTTACGGTAGAATGTGTAAAGTATTACGAACATGCATCACCTAAAAGAACTATATACGCATATATGTTAGACTAGAATGTGTCAAATATATCGCTGTATTTCGCCTCGTAACTCGTCTCATGCGCTTTTAGAACTATACACGTTACGGTAGAATGTGTAAAGTATTACGAACATGCATCGCCTAAAATATTATTGTTTCGTTTGGCCTTGTAAATTATCCCCTATTTAATGACATGTTATTAATCACATTTGTATTTCTTGTAGGAGGCTGGACTTGTTGGAGTTGTGTCAGCCCAACAAGCTTCAAAAAAGTGGGAGAATTTGAAAATAAAATATAAGGTATATTACATTCTATAATATTTGTAGGTACCAGAACAACTATATATGTTTATGACTATGTATTAATTTTGTTTTCTTTTTTGTGTGTACCAGGCATCCTCTACAACTCCGTCCACCTCTGCAGCATTTTAATTTTGTGTTACAGTTGATTAAAATTTGATTTACATATGTTGTACAGAGTATAGTAATTTAAAAAAAATAAAAAATTAAAAAAACATTTGACTTTTTGCAAAGTTCATTTAAAACAAACTCAAAAGGAGCACAATACTTCAAAACTTTAAAAATAATGTCATATTGTTGCGACTGCAAAGGGGTGTCCCATTTCTAAGGGTTAAAACACACCCCTTTGCCCTACCCTCTGTTTAAAGACAGAGGGGTAGGGCAAAGGGCGAGGGCTAAGACAAAGACAGAGGGCTAAGGGGGAGAATTGGGATTGGGCCTTGGCCCTCTGTCTTTGTCTTAGCCCTCGCCCTTTGCCCTACCCCTCTGTCTTTAAACAGAGGGTAAGGCAAAGGGGTGTGTTTTAAACCCTTAGAAATGGGACACCCCTTTGCAGTCGCAACAATATGACATTATTTTTAAAGTTTTGAAGTATTGTGCTCCTTTTGAGTTTGTTTTAAATGAACTTTGCAAAATGTTTAATGTTTTTTTAATTTTTTTATTTGTTAAAATTACTATACTCTGTACAACATATGTAAATCAAATTTTAATCAACTGCAACACAAAATTAAAATGCTGCAGAGGTGGACGGAGTTGTAGAGGATGCCTGGTACACACAAAAAAGAAAATTAATACATAGTCATAAACATATATAGTTGTTCTGGTACCTACAAATATTATAGAATGTAATATACCTTATATTTTATTTTCAAATTCTCCCACTTTTTTGAAGCTTGTTGGGCTGAACAACTCCAACAAGTCCAGCCTCCTACAAGAAATACAAATGTGATTAATAACATGTCATTAAATAGGGGATAATTTACAAGGCGAAACGAAACAATAATATTTTAGGCCATGCATGTTCGTAATACTTTACACATTCTACCGTAACATGTGTATAGTTCTAAAAGCGCATGAGACGAGTTACGAGGCGAAATACAGCGATATATTTGACACATTCTAGTCTAACATATATGCGTATATAGTTCTTTTAGGCCATGCATGTTCGTAATACTTTACACATTCTACCGTAACAAGCGTATAGTTCTAACCGGGCATGTTACGATAAGCCGTATATGTCAGAAAGCGTAAATGCTGGCGCCATGAGTATACCTACAACTTTTCAAAAGTTACTACAGTTTTATACAACTTTTTATGAGGTTCTTGAGTGCAAATACTCACATTTGTCCAATTTCTTCCCGATTGCTCGACACTTCCCGATTTCCATGTTGCTTTTTGCTCCGACTTGCGTTAAGCCACGCCTACCCCTTTGCACAAAGGGTGCATCTGAAAACGCTCTGTTCAGAGGGGTGAACAGCCCTTCCCCTTAGCCCTCGCACTTACAGAAAAGAGAATTGGGACACCCCTCTGTCTCTCGTGAACGCGCACAACAGAGGGGTAGGGCTAAGACAGAGGGCTAAGGGGGACAACTGAGACGCAGCCTAACTTAAAACTTATTTTGCAGTGTTTGCTAATGTATCATTGTGTCTCCATGGTAACTGCAGAAGATTCCATCACACAGATACATACAGAACACCTCCAGCATGATGTCACCAGGCTGAGGTGGAAGAGAGCGTCCCCATGTGGGGTATGGGTCACACACAGGGTACAATAGCGCCCTCTGCAGGGCCCACACTACAGCGTCTGTTCCAAGCACTTTCACCTCAGACTGAACGGTCTGCCATCTACTGTTTAAAAAATATAATAAAGCTCCAGATGGAAGCTTTAAAGTGAAGAGGACGGAGAGATACAAACGACAGAGGCTACAGTGAAGGAACAAATGTATAAAACAAGACGATAAAAGAGTTCTGCCCGTGAGGATGTGACAAAGCTGATCTGTGGAGTTACAGAAATGACACTGACCTGAGTGTTGCTGTGGGAGGAGTCTTCAGGCAGAGCCGTGTGTTCCTCCTGTGTGCGCGTGCTCCGTCCAGCGGGCAGGTGTGGCGGCAGGTGTGGCGGCAGGTGCAGAGCAGGGGCAGGGGCAGTGGGCTCTGTGGACTCTGTGGACTCCATAGACCCTGTGAGCTCTGATACAGTCTTATTATCAGTGTTTGTCCTGGTGTTCTCTGTGGAGTCGGCTCTGGGCTGAGGGACATGTTTACGGTCAGACCGACTGCTGCTCCTCTGCTCACCGGGGAGGGTCTGGTTCTGTTGGGTCTGGTTCTGTTGGGTCTGGTTGAGGGAAGCAAACGAGGACTGGACTTTGGCCTGGTGGACTTTGTTCTTCTCTGAGGGCCCAGTGGACTCAGGCTTGTGCACGGCCTCCTTCTTTTTATTCGACTGAAACATCAACAGAAAAATGTCAAAATGTTAAAGGTACGAGTTAATCTACAGACAGAATCATACAGGTGTTCGTACTGACGTGGGCCTCAAATGGCCTGCTTGTTGCAGTGGTAAAAAGCTGCAGAAACAAGACAGACCAAGATCCTTTGCTTAAATGGTTCTGTACCATGAGTGAGGCCCAGACGTTTGGTGGTCGGGTGTAGACGTCTGGTGGTCGGGTGTTCGGGTGTAGACGTCTGGTGTTCGGGTGTTCGGGTGTAGACGTGTGGTGTTCGGGTGTAGACGTGTGGTGTTCGGGTGTAGACGTGTGGTGTTCGGGTGTAGACGTGTGGTGTTCGGGTGTAGACGTGTGGTGTTCGGGTGGAGATAGTGTAGGGAGCTGTACCATGAGCGAGGGCCAGATGTGGAAGGGGATCTTCTTGTGCAGGACCAGGTGCAGGAGTCCAGTCTTCTCTTTGTACTGCACTCTGCTGCAGGACGCTTCGATCTCCTCCTGTAGGGGGCAGCTCCACTCACGCCCATCTGAAACACAACAGGCCCCGAGTGAGGCCAAACTCACACAAGGACAGGTGAGGGACAGGTGAGGGACAGGTGTGGGGCAGGTGTGGGGCAGGTGTGGGGCAGGTGTGGGGCAGGTGTGGGGCAGGTGTGGGGCAGGTGTGGGGCAGGTGTGGGGCAGGTGTGGGGTAGGTGTGGGGCAGGTGTGGGATGACTGTATTACACAAGTAGTTCAGTTGAAGGCCAGTTGCAGTATAATTGTAGTACATTTGCAGTACAGTTGAAGGATAATTGTAGCGTAGTTGTACCAGGGAAGCTGACAAGCGTGTGTGGTACAGTTGCGGTACAGTTGCGGTACAGTTGCGGTACAGTTGCGGTACAGTTGTGGTACAGTTGTGGTACAGTTGCGGTACAGTTTCTCACCGGGGAAGCTGACGAGAGCGTGTGTGTCACTGAAGCTGCTGCTCACATCGTCGGCGCTCTGGACTCCGTCGCCACAACGAAGACGCACAATCACATCATTGGCATTCTGCTTCCAGTCCACAAACACATCTGGAACACAACAATAACACAACAACAACACAACAGGGTTAAAACCAGCCAAACACAAACACATGTGTACAGAACATAGGGTTGGTCAGACTGGAGGATGGAGCGTCAGTTCTGTAGGACATTCTTCTTCTTCATAAGAAAAACCCAAAAAACCACAAAACTTAAACACGACCATTAAAGGTGCACTATGTAACTTTTAATGTATGGGATTAAACCATCTCCATGGAAACACCACCATTGGGTTAAACACTGCAGGGATTTTAGGAAGGGCGTCTGACACACAGGCTAATTTAACTTAAAAAGCTCATTACAATCAGAAAGAAATCCAAAACAAACAGATACAACAGCAGAGCTCCATGTGCACCTGCTCCAGAACGCACGCACGCACACACACGCACACACACACACACACACCCCGCACACTCTTTCAAACAGGATCAGACTCGTGTTGGAGACGCCACAAGCTCAAAAGTGACTAAATAAAGTGAAGTCGTCATGGTGAAGAGCTCTGTATAAAATCACAGTAAACTCCACTGGACTTGTGTCCGCTCCAACCAGACTGAACGCCTGAAAGGTCAGAGAAAATGATCCTCTGCAGCTGGTCTCAAACAAACACACACATTCAAACACACACACACACACAGACGCACACACACAGACACACACACACGGATGCACACCCAGGACATACACTTCAAAATAAAGCCGTACATTCAGTTCTCTCAGACTCTTTCCACAGAGCAGAGGAGATGGTGTTGATGTTTATTTGGGATTTTAAACATGTTTTGGGCGCCTCTGTTTTCATATTTCACACTTTATTATAAGTTAAAATATTGATTGTTTGGAAAAGACACTTTGCGTGAGGGTTGCACAGTAAACCTGTTTTTGCTGCCCTCTGCTGGTGGCAGTGGAAATTAACTAACCATGTGAATATAAAAGGACCCTATGTAAAATTTTGATTTTAAATTTGTGTCCATCAACAAATCTAATGCTGATTTTTTACTTAGTTACAAAAACATTGGACACAATCTCCCATTTATTTCTAGTTTATCCAGGTTCAGGTGTGATCGTCAAACCTTTAAAACGGTAAAATGTGACCCACGTGCACCAGTGTAACACCAGTGTAAGGGACTATCTGAGGAGAAGAGGGGCTCAGAACTGTCTTCAGTAAAAATTGTGTTTATTTGAGTAAATCATTATGAGCTGTTCATTTTGCTAATTTGTTTATTTACAGTTTAATTTTGTGACTAAACAATGATCCTCATGATAATAAAGTTCTCTGTGGTTTGAATCAGACTGGTTTCTGTGCTGAGGGTGTAAATATTCTGGTTTTTTTTTAAAGGGAAAGATGATTAAATGGTTAAAATGGTTTTATTGGTTCTACAGTGGCTTCAGTGTTCTCTATATTTAATTGTGTGTTACAGACATATCTGCACATTTAGTCATAGCTTCAGCCCTCAGTAATTAGTCGTCCATTTTGTTTTTGTCTGTGCAGTAATTCTGGTGATGAAAACTATGAGGAAATAGGCCCCAGTATCGGTGACACATAAATCAGCCTCTGAAAGCCGACACCAGGCTGAAGAGGAACTACAGTAATGAGACACGCCTCTCCACACTCAGGGCTTTTAGAAAATCACATTCAGAAGAGACACAGAAGACAAAAGCACATGGGGTCTTCAGGGTGGGGGAGATCACAGGTAGAGTTACACTAAGGAGCAGAGCAAAGATCAGACTCAGCAGAGGAATAAATACAGAACCACACGTCTGATCTATGTGACGGGCTGGAAAACATCTGTATGAGACCAGAGTCCTCACATGATCAGAGCAGTGGGTCACAGGGAGGCTGCTCATATGCAGGTCGACATACACATTAGAATCCCTATTCTTTTCATAAGGATTTGACATTGCATAAGTCGTTTTATTTGTGCATTTTGAATGCATTTCATGTATTTTTCTTCCTGCTCTGAAGGAACTAAACAGGTGGATACAGAATTCTGAACACCCCAGACTTGGAGAAAACACTTTATATAGACCCATTTATAAATCCTCTTTGTTATAAGTAAAACTAAACATGCGTAACAATACAGCGTCCCCAGATACACTTCTGGGTCCCTGGTTTTATCAGAACGCTGTTAAACAGTGAATGTCATGGGCTTTATGATGGTGAATGTAGAGCTGTGAGGACATAACGTGCTTTCTACAGTGATCACAGCCGTACTCAGTGTTTCTCAGTGTTTCTCTTTAATACAGGAGACTGTGGTGGCGCCTCATAGTCAAAAATAAACTGGACTCTGTATTGGCACAACAGAATGTGACTTTGTTGCTCACTGTATGATCTCATTTATTACATATTATTAACTTATAAAAGACACGACATTGGTAAAAATGGCAGTGACATTTATGCTCCGCAAACTGAATACAGTTAAATTATTCAAATTAAAATTATTTGTGCCACTATAATCTGAACGAAATCTATGGGAAACACTTCCTACTAATCCTCAAACCCTCACACCCCCTGGTGGTGGGACAGTACAGTGAGCTCAGCCTCACGCCCCCTGGTGGTGGGACAGTACAGTGAGCTCAGCCTCACGCCCCCTGGTGGTGGGACAGTACAGTGAGCTCAGCCTCACGCTCCCTGGTGGTGGGACAGTACCTTTCTTGACCTCTGCGATGACCCGCTCTGTGGCTGTGGCTCTCTTGGCCTCTCGACTCTCTTGGTTCACTCGATCTTTCTGTTTCTTTTTACTGGAGCTGTGGTCCAGGGGCCCGGTTCTGTGCTGGGCCCGACCTCCTCCACTGCCCCCTGCAGGAGAAACAACACATGTGCAACTGAGTGGAATAAGACCACAGAATGTAAAAAGAAAAGAAATGTGAAGAGATTAACAAAGCATCATTTCCTCCACAAAACAAAATATCAACAGAATCTTCATCTGCATAAAAACATCTGACCTGCAGTTCAGATCTGTACAAAGATGCTCTGAAATGTGACTCTTTGGTTAGTCTGACTGTTCACATCCTTTTGTACTTAAAATATGAACTTTAATCAGAATCCTATGATTAAAACATAAAAACATTTCCATTATGTCCCACTGAATGCCTGTCAGAGTGTCTACTGCAGGGTTAGCACTTTTACACAGAAGACGACCCCTGGAGACACAGGCAGGTGTAGATTACAGCGTGTACAGACAGGTGTGTTACAGACGTACCTCCTCCTCCTGCGCTGGCATCCATCTTGGGGCACTTGGCGCTCACCGGCCGCCCGTTGCCGCTCTCACTTCCACTGCTGGGCTCTGAATCGGAGGGTTGCCTCTTTCTGCCCGGCCCGGCTATTTTGGCGATGATTTAGGTGAGGACTCTCCCAGTGCGGAATCAGGAGGGACGGGAAAAGATCTGAAAAGACAAAAACTACTTCAGATGATGTACAAAATGCAGTGATGTCACGATACTAAACATTTTACTTATTTCAATAGACCTCCTGCAGCCACGTGGTCAGATTAGATCCAGATTGTAAACAGACGCCATTAAGGCAGTCAAGCCGAGGCTCTGGCGTCACTTACAATGGCGGCAGTTTTAGGCACAAAAAAATGATAATTTCGCGGTTTCAGAGTTTACAAACTACTTTACTTTGGATCAAATCAACACATATCAATCCAAGTTGAATCAAATTGGAGTATCTGATCCCTATCACGCCCCAGGTGTCCTGTTTATGGCCCTCAAAGATGCTGGGAAAGAGAAGATTCCAGAGATAATGTATCCGGATATCTACAACTACCTGATTAACTTTCCATCGAGTTTCACTGGGGATTCGCTGAAGGTATATAAAAGTCTGGAGGCGTACAAATGGAACCAGGCAGGATTTGTGAACTCTGTATTGTTGTGGAGCCTCCCTAGCAAGAAATTAGCAGTAATTACCGTGCGGGTAAGTGTAATCCTAAGTGTATAAGTCATGGTTAAATAGCATTGACCTTATGATGGCCTGTTTTTAATTTACCTGTTCAATTTAAAAAAACACAGACATCAGCTATACATGAAATAGCATAAAACAAATTTATGAAAGTTTGTTGTATCTGTATTTGCAGGTCAATCATTCACAGAGACTGAATGATCCACAGCTAAAAAAGCCAGAAAACGCAAAAAGCGCGGCTGCCAAGATGGCTATTGTTTTGATCCAGCGCAGTGCATTCTGGATCTGTGACGTCAGCTGCAGGTGGTCTATACTAAGGAACAGACTCAATACCGATTCTGATCCCACGATGAAAATAAAAACCCTCTGTCTTAAGACAATCTCCTGTGATTTTCCACATTAAATGGTAGAACTTTCTTTTTTATTCCCATGTGTCCTTATACGTGTGTAATCCTCAGTGGTCCTGTAGGTTCCTCAGTGGTCCATGGGCGTATACTAGTCTCTGTGCTCTTATACTTATTCTGATCCTGTTCCAGATCGTACTAAAGACATTCAGGTTCTGCTCTGTCCTGAAAATGGGACTTTTTAGTATCGATATCTGTGAAAAATGAGGAGCTAGTTTCATTACTAGTTTTGGTATCGATTAGTGTCTGATTTTCAATATTTTTGACAAGAATTTAGATGGTTCAGTTCATCTGCATGATCATAAAGTCTGTCTCTGTGGTTTAACTGGTCACTGGTTTTCTACTGTTTACATGATTTTCTTGTTTTAAATATCAGATACTAAATATTGAGCAGAGTTGTAGACTTTTATATTTGTTATTACACTGCAGCCGCTTGTTCACGAGTTTGGAGTTTTTACAGGAGAAAATGTCATTATTTATACTCATATAACACTGCCACTCACTAACAGGGGTGTAACGATATCCAAATATCTGAGTACGATATTTTCACAATATGACAATCCTTTGGTTCTGTCAAAGCAAAGAATTCAGATTAAGTTTATTTCATCATATAAATTGGACTGAAACAGAGCAAAGGATCATGGTCTATGTAGTTCTCTGTGTTTCTTTTAGCTATTGCTGCATCATAACAATGAATTTAAGCAGCGCGACTTGAGATTCGATATATTGTGATGGCCCACGATGTTACTGAGAGACTTCTGACGATACGATATCGCGATATTTCGGTTATTGTCATATCCCTATTCTCTAATAAAGTTCCAAAGGCTGTGATGTCATCTGCAGAACCTCTATAACACAGATTTTGTTCCTTTTAGGATGTAGATTATCCGTATGTTGTGACATCTATAATTCATATTGATCTGAAAATATATAAAACTGTTATTTAATCTGTGTCAGGGTATTATTTAGTAAAAACAGTCCAAACTTTCAACAAGCAACACAATAAAAAGAGACAGGCTGAAATATTTCTGTCACCAAACTCCTGAAGTCTGCTGTGGTTTAACCTTCATAAAGATTTATGTTCAGTCACTAAAAGGAACAATGAGACTTTGAGACATTAACAACAAAAGAGTACAGAGAACATGGCTGCAGCCTGTAACAGACTTTAGTTTGTTCTACTTTCGTTTTGTCAGCTCATACTAAAGCACTGGCACAAGTGAATTTAAAAGTCAAACAAACACAGAAATGTCATTAAAATAATAATAAGAGCCTGATGTTCGCGGGTCCAGAGGCGGTTTAAGGTGAATGAGCCTCACCTAAAGAGGTCACAGCTGAGCCTCACCAGAACAAACACAATTTAACTTTATATTTAAGCATTTCACGGTGACTTTAGTCCGCAGAGCACCGTGTAACGTTATAAATGTTAAAACAAAGTGCACAGAGCCGGTTCGGTGTCGGTTTGTGAGTTTGTTGTTACCGGAGAGTCTCGGAGCAGGAAGCGGCTTCACTCCAAACAAAACAAACGTTACACCGGAACATTAGCACAGAACACTTAAACCGTCCAGTTTACCGGTTTATCACAGCTCTAAACTCTGAGGATATATGAACGAAAACCCTCCCGCCGTGTCCCGTTACACCGAGTCTCTCCGGTTGTGTCGGTCTGTGTCAGAGTTAAATGAGATTAGTCCATCTTCCTGGAGCTAACGTTGCGCTAAGCTAACGGCTAACGGTTAGCTCCTGCTACATGCTAATGCTACAGGCTAACGGAGGTTTGGATAAAAACACTCGACACTTTGACATTAAACCGTGACATCGGCCCGGACCGCGGCCCTGGGCCCCGCTACACCCGGACACACGCGCTCACTCACGGGGGGAGGTCTGTGGAGGTCCGGTCCGGACAGAGGCCGGTGCAGCGCAGAGCACACCGGGGCCGTGAGCCGCTCCGAGCCGCAGGCCGCAGCTCCTCCCCGGGTCTCTGCTCCTGCTCTCCCCCGCGCTAACCGTGTCTCTCCTGCGCTCTCCCGGGGACACGGCTCGGCTCCGGGTCTCGGCTCTGGGTCTCGGCTCCTCAGCCCGGGCTCGGGTTGGACCGCGGCTGGAGGTTCATGTTGAATGGTTGGGGTGAATGGCTTGTATTAGTGCGGGTTAGTGGTTCTGGTTCTGGTCCATGGGCCGTATGTGTCCGTGTTTATCTGATGTTTCTGCGGCTGCTCAGGGCGCGCGCCTCGTTTACCTGTGCCGGGAGCGCGCAGCGTGCCGGCTGCGCGTTCACGTGTGCTCTTCTTCGGGGTTTGATGGAGGAAACTCGGACTGTACTGCCCCCTGCTGGACCTCCTGTGTCCTGGTTCTATCAGAACCGGTTTATATAAATGAACGAGGCTAACGAATCCTCCTCCTGAAATCTACAACGGCCACGCCAAAGTTCGCCGAACTCTGGTTCTGACTGGTTGAGCTTCAAACGTCATCACCAGCAGCGACACATTTGTATAATGGATAATGTAGAAACTGCACATGCTGAGCCCCGTGAATATGAATTCTTAAGCCTCTAGCAATGTTATTGTTTATACCACTGAATATTACATTGTAGATTTGAAATAAATTAAAATAAAATAAAACAACGACTTGTTGACGCGCAGGAGGACATCCTAACAGCGCATCGTCATTTGGTGACATTTACAAAAAATCTAGCAAAAAATAAATGCCATTTTGATAGTAAGACAGTGTTTGAGGGTAAACAAATGATACAGTCTGGTATTACTAGTTAACACAGCGGCGGTCCTAAGCACGGGCGGACTGGGCACCCACCCAGGTGCCATTTCATGGGGGGCGACATGCCCAGGGAGTAAATCAGTGTAGGACGCCACTGAGGTGACATGATTCATAATGAACTGACTAATTCAATTATGGAGAAGCAGAGGCTTATGTGGTCGTTCTCTTCTTCACAATAAAGCTAGTCGTTGTTGGGGGGGTTCCCACACTCACTAGTTCTCGGCCTCCTTCCTTCCGGCTCGCGTACAGTCTCAGGGTGCTGGATTTGGGACAGAACCCTCTATGCAGGTCAGGAGCTTTCGTGTCTTAACGTCTGTGGTCTGTATCTCCTCCTTTGGCCAGCTGATGATTCCTGCTGGTATCTGATCACTGGCAGGACGTAGCTGTTTATTGCCTGTGCCTTGTTCTTGCCATTGAGCTGCTTCTAGGTAAATGCAGAGTTGTTGGCACAAACAAAAGCCAAAAAAAACAAATTGTAATAACTTTAACCAACATAGGCCTTCTGCTGAACAGATAAATGACACAGGTCTGCAGCTGCATTTCTATAGAGGACATGGAGAGAAGAAGCTTGGCTAACGTGGACTTTATGGACGGTATCTTGTCCTATAGAGTGGGTCTATTCATCTATTTCCTGTTTTGTTCTTACCAGCCGACATTATCTGTTATTATTTATGAACCCAGTAAATGCTTATTTATATGATTATTTATTATATTGTAGGTTATTATTTTTGTTCTTAGACATTATTACTTTGTAGAGATGAGAATATTCTGGACCAAGGCGCCTGCTCTTAAACTCAGCAGGTAAAGATCATTAAAGCTTTTGTAGAGCAAGACTTGGATCCACTGAAATATTCATCTAAACACTTCGACTGGTTTATTTGCACATTTGTAAAGTCACTCTTCATCCTGACGTCATGTGAGGCTGATTTCCTGAGCCAGAGGAGCAGAGCCAAAACAATGAACGTGTAATTTAACGTAAAATATGAAAAAGTTAAAACCAAACTTCCTCATAGAGATAGGTACGTTTAATGCCATACTGTGGAATATTACAGCCAAAGCAACAACATTTCCATGGAGATGAGCAGGACGAATTTGTGATTTTGTATTTTTTGTCTTAAAAAGTTACATATTGTGGCTTTAAGTTGTAATATTTTTGTGTGCAAAAGCAGAGGCAGGACATGTTGGTTTATGAACTTTAATTCACAGAAATCAGAAACAGTGAAACAGACAAACTCTTTGGTGGTTTAATGTCATGCACAAATATAAAACGTGGACTAAAATACAAAACGGTCTTTTTCTTTTGGATTCATGCGATAAACAGATTTAAAGCTTCACACTGGAACATTGGACTGATGTGACATGAGGTCAGTGAGGAGCCCTGACCAGCAGAGTGTCCAGATCAAACATGGGACAGAAATGTTCAGGATTTAAATTTAGTGAGATAAAATTACTCCAGATGGACAATTTCAAATGTTTTAAATAAATGAATTTTTAAACTTTTACAAACTGTGTCTTTGGAGGTTTAAGTTAAAATATGATAATAAGAGGACATCAGGTCTGCTTTAGTCCTGGTTTAGTCCTGGTTTAATCCTGGTTTAGTCCTGCTTTAGTCCTGGTTTAGTCCTGCTTTAGTCCTGGTTTAGTCCTCCTTTAGTCCTGGTTTAGTCCTCCTTTAGTCCTGGTTTAGTCCTGCTTTAGTCCTGGTTTAGTCCTGGTTTAGTCCTCCTTTAGTCCTGGTTTAGTCCTCCTTTAGTCCTGGTTTAGTCCTCCTTTAGTCCAGTCTATTGGCAGGTGTTGTAGATCTGTATTTGTCTGTTGATGTCCTGCAGGATGGTTTTCATTTTGTCTTCTAACCCGTCGAGCTGTCGAGCTTTTCCCTCCAGCTTCTTCTGGTTCTCCTCATAGTTCTGCTCCAGCTCTGCCACAGAAACACAGAGAAGAACATCACGAAACTCACACTGGGGGTGATCTACATGGATGTGTATTGGTCTGAAAACTCACGAATAAAACCAAAAGTGATTTAAAGAGCACATTTTGATTTTCCTGTGATCCGGTCGAGCGTTCACGGTCCTGTTCAGGAGTTTGATTTGACACTAAAAGGTGAAAGTGTCTCACTGAAAAACTGTTGGCTAATGCTAATGCTAATGTGTGTAGAATCCCTCAGTCGTCCAGGTAGAATCCATAGCAAAAGGAGAAATTTAATTTGTCAACTGGACAGAGTTTATTTGGTTGAATACGTTTCTCAGCTCATCCAAGCTGCTTCTTCAGTTCTGGTCAGATGCTGGTGGACACTGCCTTATATCTGCCTGAAGGGGGCGCTAACTACAATGAAAATTACTCTGAGACACACATTTATTTACAGTTTCTGTTAGTCAGGTGAGTCTATTCAATATGGAGTGGGAGTGGGGGAGTAGTTAGCAGAACCATTCAGGGCCATGATGGTGTTTTCACACCTCTGGACATGTCCTGGCTAGTCCCATTGTTTTCTCTGTTTGTTTAGATTTAGGTTTGAGGATAGAGTTATAGATGGAGACAAATGATGTCTGAGACCTCCATTTCTGTTCAAGGAAGGATTCTCTTTCTTGACAAAAATAGCCTCTTTAACTCCTCCTCTCAAACCAGTTCTTTTCTCTGGCCAAGATCTGGACCTCACTGTCCTCAAAGGAGCGGCCCGTGGCTTTTAGGTGGAGATGTACGGCAGACTGAGGTCCTTTTAGGTGGAGATGTACGGCAGACTGAGGTCCTTTTAGGTGGAGATGTACGGCAGACTGAGGTCCTTTTAGGTGGAGATGTACGGCAGACTGAGGTCCTTTTAGGTGGAGATGTATGGCAGACTAAGGTCCTTTTAGGTGGAGATGTACGGCAGACTGAGGTCCTTTTAGGTGGAGATGTACAGCAGACTGAGGTCCTTTTAGGTGGAGATGTACGGCAGACTGAGGTCCTTTTAGGTGGAGATGTACAGCAGACTGAGGTCCTTTTAGGTGGAGAAGTACGGCAGATTGCGGCCCACCCTGGTTTTCCCATCTGTGTTGGTACATCCTTTTGTGAAGTGGCTGTTTTGTTTCTCCAGTGTAGCGCCCCCTGCAGTCTTCACTACACTGAATGGAGTAGACCACATTGCTTTGTTTGTGGCTCGGTGTTTTGTCCTTAGGATGGACCATCTAAGGACTCCCACTCCATACTGAATAGACTCACCTGACTAACAGAAACTGTAAATAAATATGTGTGTCTCAGAGTAATTTTCATTGTAATTAAGCTCCTCCCTTCAAGCAGATATAAAGCAGTGTCCACCAGCATCTGACCAGAACTGAAGAAGCAGCTTGGATGAGCTGAGAAACGTATTCGACCAAATAAACTCTGTCCAGTTGACAAATTAAATTTCTCCTTTTGCTAATGCTAATGCTAATGCTAGCTTGTGACTGTAATATTCTTTAGAGGGACGTGTTTAACGGCTCAGATCAGCACCTGGTGGAGCTCAGATCAATCGGGTCTTTATGGTCAGAGTTGCCACTTTTACATGAGAGAATTCTGAATAAACATAATTTTATTCTGAATAACAATAATTTAATTCTGAATAAAAATTTATTCCGCTTTAAAATGACCATGTAAAGACTTAATTCCTACTGAAAATGATTAAGTGGGTGGTTTATTCCGATTTTAAAGCCAAATTAATTTATTCCTCGATCATGTAAACATTTATTCTTCTTAAAAATAATTCTGGTCGTTTGGCGCTCGTTGGGTCGCCCTTCTGGCGCGATGATGCTCTGCGAGATTGTGCCCGGAGCAAACTTTGGTCTCGAATCGAAACTATTTGTCTCTTTTCTCCTTCTCCGACGCTCTTCCCTCCTCCTCCTCAGCGACAGACGTAAAGTGTGAGGATAGAATTCTCCAGCTGCTGCTTCATTATCATCGGAACAAGATAAGATAAGATAAGATAAGATATACCTTTATTAGTCCCACAGTGGGGAAATTCCAGTGTTGCAACGCACAGTTCAAGAACAGCAGGAAAATGGAACATGCAATAAAACAAGATAATAGATAATAGCTAAAAAAAGAATAATTTAGAAATAGACTTAAAGATAGACTCTAATTTTGTTTTGGTGGAGCAAAAATATAAAATACAAAATATAAAATACCAAAAAATACTATTATGTACAATAAAAGTAACAGTGCAGCATATGAACAGAGTACATCTCAGTAAAGTGACTTCAGTATATTATGTTATTTACAGTAATGACTATGTTTATGTACAGACAGGATAAATATCAGTAAATGACATAAGTGAATTGTACCAGAGGTCTTCAGTATTGCACATAGATAGAGTTGAATGACACGTGTTCAGTGTTAACAGTGTTCACATGTTCAGTGTTAACAGTGTTCACATGTTCAGTGTTAACAGTGTTCATTATACAGTCTAACAGCAGCAGGAAGGAAAGACCTGCGAAACCTCTCCTTCACACAGCGAGGGTGAATCAGTCTATCACTGAAGCTGCTCTCCAGAGCAGACAGGGCGTCCTGCAGGGGGTGACACTCATGGTCCAGCATAGAGATGACCTTAGCCAGGACCCTCTTGTCCCCCACCTGCTGCACTGAGTCCAGAGGACAGCCCAGGACGGAGCTGGACTTCTTGATGACCTTGTCCAGCTTCTTCCTCTCCCTCTCTGTGATGCTGCTGCTCCAGCAGACCACACCGTACAGGATGGCTGATGCCACCACAGAGTCATAGAAGGTCTTCAGGAGTGGCCCCCTCACTCCAAAAGACCTGAGTCTCCTCAGGAGATAGAGCCGACTCTGGCCCTTCCTGTACAGTGCATCTGTGTTGTGAGTCCAGTCCAGTTTGTTGTTCAGATGAACACCCAGGTACTTGTAAGAGTCCACTCTCTCAATGTCCCTTCCCTGGATGTTCACTGAGGTGACAGTAGAGTGGCGTCTGCGGAAGTCCACCACCATCTCCTTGGTCTTCCCTGCATTGATGATGAGGTGGTTCTGCTGACACCAGTCCACAAAGTCCTGCGTTAGTCCTCTGTACTCCACATCGTCATCATCCTTAATGAAGCCAATGATGGCAGAGTCATCAGAGAACTTCTGCAGGACGCAGCTGTCCGTGTTGTGTCTGAAGTCTGCAGTGTAAAGTGTGAAAAGAAAGGGCGCGAGGACCGTGCCCTGGGGCGCCCCCACACTGCAGGTCAGTAGGTCAGACACGCAGTTCTTGGCTCTCACAAACTGGGGCCGGTTTGTGAGGTAGTCCAGGATCCAGTCTGCCAGGTCACAGTCCACACCGGCGGTCTCCAGTTTGTCCCTCAGGAGCAGTGGCTGGATGGTGTTGAAAGCACTGGAGAAGTCAAAGAAGAGAATCCTCACAGTGCTGCCGGGGTTCTCCAGGTGAGACAGTGAGCGGTGCAGCAGGTAGATGACGGCGTCCTCCACTCCGATGCCAGGCCGGTATGCAAACTGCAGCGGGTCCATCGCTGAGCTCACGGTGGAGCGGAGGTGGCCAAGGACCAGTCTCTCCAGTGTCTTCATCAGGTGCGATGTTAGAGCCACCGGCCTGAAGCTGCTGGGGTCTTTAGCGTGCGGTGTCTTAGGCACTGGTACCACGCAGGAGGTCTTCCAGAGTTGTGGTACCACCCTCAGCTTAAGGCTCATGTTGAAGACATGCTCCATAACTCCGCACAGTTCGTCTGCACAGGACTTAAGGAGCCTGGAGCTGATGCCGTCTGGTCCTGCTGCCTTCCTGGGTCTGATCTTCTTGAGCTCCAGTCTCACCTGGGCTGTAGAAAATGACAGTGGCAGGCTGGGGGGATGGGTGAGTCCATGTGTAGTGGTGGGCTGAAGAGCAGAGGCAGAGGTGTGAAGAGGTGCAGGAGTTCCCCATTGTCCAGCTGGGGAGGTGAGAGCTGGCAGCTGGGTGGGGGGAGTGGTGGGTGATTGATCAAATCTCAGGAAGTGAGAATTGAGCTCGTTTACCCACCGCAGATCCCCCTCCGTCTGGGCAGGAGGCGCTTTGAAGCCTGAGATCGTCTTGAGGCTTCTCCACACCCCCTGGATGTTCTTCTGCTGCAGCTGTTGCTCCATCCTTCTCTTTTGGCTGGCTTGGCTCGTCCTGATTTTCCTCCTCAGCTCCTTCTGTGCAGCCTTCAGCTCCTCCTTGGTCCCTGACCTAAAAGCTCTCTTCTTCTCCTTCAGCAGAGCTTTTATGTCAGGGTTAATCCACGGCTTGTTGTTTGAAAAACACCGCACCGTCTGGGAGGGGACGATGTTTTCAAAACAAAAGTTGATGTAGTCCGTGATGCACTCTGTCACTGCAACTGCGGAAAAAGTTTGGATCATGTTTGTGTCCGCGGCGTAACGACAAACCGAGATGACAAAAAGCCGGTAGCAGCTGAAGTGTGAGTTTTCTTCCGGTCGACGTAAATCCGTTCGTGTCTCTGTCCAATCAGAACCCTTCCCCACCCCCAGACGTGGAGCTGAATTAAATAAAACCGATTTAACGAGTTTTCCATGTAAACCTCAATTCAGAATTATTATTTAATTCCGAACAATTAAATTGGAATTAAAAAACATCATGTAAACGTGGCCAGATTAAAGTCTAACAAAACCTCAGACAGAGCAGAGCCTACAGTTAGCATCACATCAGTTGCAAAGTATCAGTGACAAACCCTGTTATATGTGAAGTGACTCTCCTCTGACCACAGTCTCGTCCGGTACAAACCTGCGAGCCGGCTGAGTTTGGCCTGAGCGTCCTGCAGCAGCGTTTTGGCCTCCTCCCTCAGACTCTCAGCTTTCCTCTTCGCCTCCAGCACGGCCTTGGCTTTAGTGTCCACCCTCTGCTGCACCTCGTGGTACTTATCTGTGAGCTGACCGTCCAGGATCTGACCAACACAGAGGGACAGAGCGGAGACTGTTAAAGGGTCTGCAGGGAAGAACCGCAGAGAAGAACCACAGAGAACCGCAGAGAAGAACTACAGAGAAGAACCAAGGAGAGGAACCACAGAGAAGAACCACAGAGAAGAACCACCGTCACATCCGGTGAGTTGTTTTCGGCTTACGTGCTGTGTATTAGACTCTCTCTACTTTTTGTCTCTACTTTTTGTCTCAATCCACGAACTTATCCCAAATTAATTTGCTCTTCACCATACCAGCTCTAGTCGATTGGTCTTTAATCCATTCGTAGTACGTCTAGTCTCAAGAGTTTGTGGATTCAAAGCACCTATACTCTCGTTCCAGCCTGAGTTAGCCTAGCTTGTTAGCCTAACTTGTTAGCATCATGGCTGGGCCTTCTAGCACCGCTACTGCGCTGTCCTGCTCAAGCTGTCATATGTGGAGTGAGAACCCTTGCTCTTTCACTGACGATAGGCTTAGTTGCGTGAAGTGTAGTGTAGTAGTAGCTTTGGAGGCAAGGGTTACTGAGTTAGAAACGCGGATCCGCTCATTGGAGGCCTTTAGACCCAGCTATAGTCAGATTGTAACGGCAGGGAGCGCGGACCGCGTCAGAGCTAGGGCTGCTAGCGTTAGCCAGCATAGCTCCCCAGTGACCTCCCCGCAGCTGGGAGAAGACCAGGATCGATTTGTGACAGTTCGGAAGAAGCATAGCACTACACGCCACCCGGTAGTGCACCAGGAGCTCCCCGTCACAAATAGGTTTGCCCCTCTCAGCAGCGACACACCCGCTACTTGGACTCGTGAGACTCTAGTGATTGGAAGCTCTATAGTTAGAGACGTGGAGCTGCCAGCGGCATCAGTTAGGTGTTATCCGGGGGCCAGAATGGGTGACATCGATGGAAACCTTAGGCTTCTTAGAAAGAGTAGGCAGAGGTACCGTCGAGTCGTGATTCACGCAGGCGGTAATGACGCCCGGCGGAGACAATCAGAAGTTCTCAAATTGCAGGTACAGGCTGTGTGTGAATTGGCAAAGTCGATGTCGGAGACTGTAATATTTTCTGGCCCTCTACCCTGTCGTGTCAATGCTGAACTGTACAGCCGACAGTCAGCATTTAACTGCTGGCTTTCTAGTTGGTGCCCCCAAAACAATGTAGTTTTTGTCGACAATTGGAGTGCGTTCGAGGGGAAGCCCGGGCTCATACGCAGGGATGGTGTCCATCCGACTTCGGCGGGCACATCTCTTTTAATTAGAAATTTGACGGATAGTCTTAGTCGCCTAAAGTGACAGGGAAAAAGTGAGTCCCGGGCGCAGAGGAGAGTTAGTGGAAAATCCTGCTCCTCTGTTACTGACGCTAGGCTCTCGCCCGCTCTGTCACAAATCAAGTATTCAGAACCTAGTCAGATAGAGACTGTGTCTGTCCCTCGAAAAAATAAAAATAAAAATACATTTAAAAGACCAAAAAACTTAATACAAATACCAACTCGTGATACTAGTCAGCCTCTAAATAAGTGTGTAAAGTGTGGACTGCTAAACATAAGGTCGATTTCTTCTAAATCCTTTTTAGTCAATTAATTAATTGGACCATAACATTGATATTTTGGCCCTGACTGAAATTTGGCTTCAACCTGGTGATTTTGTGAGATTAAATGAGTCCACACCTCCAAGTCATGTCAACTTTATGAGTGCCAGGAGCACAGGTCGAGGTGGTGGTGTTGCAGCCATTTCTCATTCTGGCTTGTTGCTTTGTCCTAAAACTAATAAAGCGTTTGGCTCGTTTGAAAGCCTCTGTCTATCAATAACCTGCCATAATTGGAAAAACCAAAAAGGTGTTTTATTTATAATAATTTACCGACCTCCTGGTCCTTATTCAGAGTTTTTAACAGAGTTCTCGGATTTTGTGTCGGGTTTGGTTGTAGACTGGGACAAAATTATAATACTTGGAGATTTTAACATAAAAACCGACCTGACAGATGATTGTCTAAACAAAGCCTTTGGCGCTCTTTTGAATGACATCGGTTTTACTCAAAGTGTAAATCAGCCCACACACAGTCATAAGCACACATTGGATCTTGTTCTAACATATGGCATAGAGATCAGTGATCTAAAAGTCCTCCCACAAAATCCTATATTATCAGATCATTTTTTGATTACCTTTCAGTTTATTCTTAAAGATTTCTCTGTTCACCACAATAAAATAATAACTAAAAGAACAATTTCTGAAAAAGCTGTTACTAATTTCATAGAAATAACTGGGCCAATATTTAATGATATGTCATGTGACCCGGCTGGGGATGGTTTAGATCCCATCAAAAGTGACCAATTTGTTGATAAGACCATGGATTCTTTGAAAACTGCCCTTGATGCAGTTGCTCCACTAAAACAGAAAGTTGTCAGGCCAAGGCGATCTGCTCCATGGTATAATGAAGAACTGCGTGCACACAAACAAAAGGTTAGGAGAATTGAGAAAAGTTACCGTAAAGCACACTCAGTGCAGTCTTTAAAAGCATGGAAAACCTGCCTTCTGTCCTATAAGCAGGCGTTGTGTACGGCCCAAACCAGTTACTATTCCAATCTAATAGAAGTAAACAAAAATAATCCTAGGTTCTTATTCAGCACTGTAGCCAGGCTGACAAACTGCCACAGCGCAGTAGAACCTTCAATCCCAATTACTCTCAGTTTTGAGGATTTCCTGACATTTTTTAATAATAAGATCATTACTATAAGAGATAAAATAAATGAAATTGCCCCTACTTTTAATTCTGAGCAAGTCCAAGCTGTAAGAGTAGGGTCTCAAACTCATGTCCAGTTTTGGTGGGATCTGAATTATCCTCAGTTGGTCCAGTTTTTGAGATGTTTGCTATTCTAAATCATGCAGAATTAACTTCAGCCTTTATGTCCTCTAAATCCTCAACTTGTATGTTAGACCCAATCCCAAGTAGACTTTTCAAAGAAATTCTCCCTCTAATTATAGATCCTATTCTTAATATAATAAATACTTCACTGGAAAGTGGTTATGTGCCTCAGTCTTTTAAATATGCAGTAATTAAGCCGCTCCTAAAAAAGCCTAATCTTGATCCTGACCTCTTAGCCAATTACAGACCTATTTCAAATCTTCCGTTTATTTCTAAAATTCTGGAGAGAATTGTAATTAAACAGCTTTGTCGCCATCTGCAGGAGAATAATTTATTTGAAAATTTTCAATCTGGATTCAGAACTCATCATAGCACTGAGACAGCCCTGGTTAAAGTAACAAATGATTTGTTATTGGCTGCTGACAATGGTCAGGTCTCAATACTGGTTCTGTTGGACCTCAGCGCAGCTTTTGACACAATCGACCACAACATTTTACTGCAGAGGTTGGAATGTGATGTGGGCATCAGAGGAACTGCCCTCAGCTGGTTTAAATCCTATTTATCTGATAGGTACCAGTTTGTAAATGTAAACCAGAGCTCCTCACAGTGCTCTAAAGTAGCCTACGGTGTGCCACAGGGTTCAGTTCTGGGTCCAGTTCTGTTTACCCTTTATATGCTACCGTTAGGTAATATCATCCGAAAGCACGGTATCGATTTCCACTGTTATGCAGATGACACCCAGCTGTACCTATCAATGAAACCTGATCAGACTAATCAAATTGAAAGGCTTAGTGACTGTGTGAGGGACATAAAAACATGGATGACCTTTAATTATTTACTTCTTAACCCTGAAAAAACTGAAGTCATTCTATTAGGCCCTAAACACCTACGAGACTCTATTGTGGTTTTGTCCCGGCCTGCAGCTGGGCTCGATGTAAAGTTTGACTCTCTAACTGAGCAGATAATCACATTGGACAATGTCAGTGTAGCCTCCAGCTCCACTGTAAGAAACCTTGGAGTCCTATTTGATCAAGAGCTCTCATTTAAAGCACACATAAGCCATGTCTGTAAAACGGCTTATTTTCATTTACGCAATATAGCCAAAATTAGAAATGTACTGCCAAAAAATGATGCTGAAAAACTTGTCCATGCTTTTGTCACTTCGAGGTTAGACTACTGTAACTCCCTGCTTGCAGCTTGCCCTAAAAGCTCTATAAAAAGCCTTCAATTGGTTCAAAATGCAGCAGCAAGAATACTAACAGGTACTAAAAAACGAGAGCACATTACTCCAGTATTAAAAAATCTTCACTGGCTTCCGGTTGAGTTTAGAGTAAAATTTAAAATTCTTCTTCTAACCTATAAAGCTGTAAATGACATGGCCCCTTCCTACATTAAAGATGAAATTGTACCTTATCATCCTAACCGTTCACTCCGCTCTCAAAATGCTGCACTATTGGTGGTTCCTAGAGTCGCTAAAAGTACTTTAGGAGGTAGAGCTTTTAGGTACCAAGCACCTTTGTTGTGGAATCAGCTCCCTGCTCATGTCAAAGAAGCGGACACAGTCTCTACATTTAAGATTAGGCTCAAAACGTTCCTCTTTGAATCAGCTTATGGTCAGGTCAGTTAGGAACAGAAACTAAACCCATAGGCCTAGTTAAGCTGCTCTAGGAGATATATTACTGGGGAAAGTATGGCAACTTGAGCACTGTCCTCTGGTTTCTCCTACTTTTTCTCCTCCTACTGTTAAGAATATTCAATTACTAGTTCATTCATAGTCTGTTCTTTGCTATTCACATGTTGTCCCTGTCCCACTCCCCTTTTGGGGAGTGTAACTGTTTCAGCTGCTGCTGTTCCAGTTTGGACCGCTGCTGCCCCCTAGTGTCGAGGACCTGGACCCCTCCTCTCCTTCCCTGTCCTGGATTAACTGTCCTTGTCCTGCTAGATTAGTAGTTTCATCTGCCTGTCCGTCCTTAGGAGTAGGATCTCTCCTTCACTGTGGTTCTCCTCGAGGTTTCTCCGTTTTCCCATTGGGTTTTTCGGAGTTTTTCCTTGCCGAGAAGGAGGGTCTAAGGACAGGAGATGCTGGGACAATTATCCATTTGCCTGCTTGTTGTTGGACATTCTGTATTTTTGATTTATGAATGTTTCTTATTCTGCTTTATTAATCAACAATTTTGTGAAGTCCGCCGAGATAACTCTTGTTGTGATTTTGGGCTATACAAAAATAAATTGAATTGAATTGAATAGAAGAACTACAGAGAAGAACGACAGAGAAGAACCAAGGAGAGGAACCACAGAGAAGAACCGCAGAGAAGAACCACAGAGAACCGTAGAGAAGAACTACAGAGAAGAACTACAGAGAAGAACTACAGAGAAGAACCACAGAGAAGAACCACAGAGAAGAATCAAGGAGAGGAACCACAGAGAAGAACTACAGAGAAGAACCACAGAGAAGAACTACAGAGAACCGCAGAGAAGAACTACAGAGAAGAACCAAGGAGAGGAACCACAGAGAAGAACCACAGAGAAGAACTACAGAGAAGAACCGCAGAGAAGAACTACAGAGAAGAACTACAGAGAAGAACCACAGAGAAGAACCACAGAGAAGAACTACAGAGAAGAACTACAGAGAAGAACCACAGAGAACCACAGAGAAGAACCACAGAGAAGAACCACAGAGAACCACAGAGAAGAACTACAGAGAAGAACTACAGAGAAGAACCACAGAGAAGAACCAAGGAGAGGAACCACAGAGAAGAACCACAGAGAAGAACTACAGAGAAGAACCACAGAGAAGAACCACAGAGAAGAACCAAGGAAAGGAAGCACAGAGAAGAAACAATGAGAAGAACCACGGAAAAGAACCACAGAAGACTGGAGACTGGGGTTTATGCTAAGGGGAGGGCATCTGACACAAAAAACAGTTGATATAAACTGACTGCATCTGGCACACACGGGTATGAGAGTACGGGAGGGCATCTGACACACAGGGAGGGACAGGGGCAGTACGGGAGGGCATCTGACACACAGGGAGGGACAGGGGCAGTATGGGAGGGCATCTGGCACACCTGCTTGGCCTCGTTGGCCTTGTCTCGGGCCATGGTGGCGGTCTCCTCGGCGCGCGCCGCCTCCATGCTGTTCTTGGCGCGTTTGGTCTTCAGGAGGTTGATCTCCAGCCCCAGAGCGCCAAGACGCCCCACAGCCTCACTCAGGTGCTCCTCACAGCGAGACGTCTCCGACTCGATCTGGAGGACAACAAGGACAACGTCTGAACATCTGAGAACGAAATCTGAACTTTAAAGCTGCACTGTGTAACTTTTTGTCATTGCTCTGTCTGGAATGTTCCACAGTGTGACATTAAACAGCTCTACTTTACATTTATTCAATTACAGGTGGTTTTAGAGCTCAAAAATACCTAGAAAAACAGACATTCTGACTGTGAGCGGGGTCGCCTCTCCACAGATCTGACCTGTAACTTGGTCTGGTTTGGTCTCCATGAAGAGAGAAAGGTTTAATGCCATACTGTGGAACATTCCAGACAAAGCAATAACATCTCCATGGAGACAAGCGTTTGATGGACCCTCCACCAGAAAAGTTACACACTGCAGCTTTAAACTCATTAGTGTGTCGTGTGTGTGTCGTGTGTGTGTTGTGTGTGTGTTGTGCGTTCGGACCTGTGTGAGTCGTCCCTCTGTGTGTGTGTGTGTGTCGTGTGTGTGTTGTGTGTGTTGTGCATTCGGACCTGTGTGAGTCGTCCCTCGGTGTCGTGGATGTCATCTCTCGCTCTGCTGATGGTTTTCTCCGCAGACGTCTGAGCGTTCTGAGCGTCAGCGAGCGCCTGTTTCACCGCCTCCGCCGTCGTCTTTATTCCCTCAGCATCGTGTCTGGAACAGAGGAAGTGTTCTGCTCAAGGACACAACAACAGTATCCCTCCCTCCAGCAGGTCTGTGTGCGTACCTGGCCCTCTTGGCGTCCAGCAGGAGGAGCTCCGCTCTCCTCACGTCGCCCTGGGTCTGCTCTAAAATGGCGTCCACGTTGGCGAGGTTGCGAACGCGCTCTTTGATCTCGTCGGCGAGCTGTCGGATTTGGAGCGTGGAGGCGGGGATAGAGAGCTCCAGCACGCGATTGGCTACGGCCTCGATGTTCTCAGGCTCCGCCCCATCCTCTGAACAAACAGGAAGTCGGGACAAAACGTGAGGATATGCAAATGAGGAACTTCCTGTCAGTCAGATGGAGGAGTAAAAAAAGCTCATCTGATTTAAAGCCCCACTGTGTAACTTTCTACTGAAAAACAGACCAAAAAAATTTTTCTGTTGTGTTGCTTTAACTTTTTGTTTCCTGTGGATCAGGGACGCACTGATCCAGCGTTTTCAGCTCCGATACCGATTTCGATACTGTAGCTTTCAAGAGCCGTTAAACCTCCTCCTGAAGCTTTACTCCGCCCATGAGCAAAACCTGAAAATCTCTCGGAGGGTCGGGGGGAGCGGGTGTGGGGCGGTGCCCGGCGGGTCGGGGGGAGCGGGTGTGGGGCGGTCTCTGGAGTGATGATTGACAGCCGACCAACAGCCACAACAATCCAACACGGCGTGGACCGGTGCGCTCCGGACTTTGAAACAGAGCGGACATTTGTGCTCGGGTCTCGCCGTTTCCCTTTTCTCCAGACACGGCGCGACATCGCAGTGCCAGGTGGGGGCGGGGCTGAGAGGGGCTCCTCACGTCCCGCCCGTAGACGCCAGGGGCTCGTTACGTAATAACCTCAGAACAGAATCTGACTCACTGACGTCATTTGTCCATTTAAATGTCGTGGCTGTAGTTGATCCTGAAGAGGCGGAACAGACGCGACTTTGACCCAAAAGTCTGATTTTTAACAAATGCCAAAATAAGACCAGGGACAGTTTACACTTCTGTTTAAGATCCATTTACAGTTAATTGGTAGAAAAAAAGTGGTTTTGGTGTTTAGTGGCTCTTTAAGAGGCTCTATTCACGTTTACATCACAAAACCGGAAGACGTTTGGAAACAGGCAGATGACGACTTCAGGCGGCTTCTGTTGGCGACAGTGACCATGGATCTATTAAAATAACTCTGAAAAACAGAAAATGGATCGGTTTTCTCCATCTAGATGTCTCTGTGTTCTTTCTTTTTTCCTTTTAATTTGTTTTTTATAATTTGTCAAACTTAATAATAAAAAGACATGACTGTAGCGTTCCGTTCTGTTCGTCACATCGACAGTTCCGACCTGCTGCCTGTGAGTGACTCTGAAGACACGATCAGAGTCCTGTCCTCCATGGAAAACTTCGGCAGGTTGTGAAGACGCTGCTGCTGAAGCCACAGTCTTATTGTTTTATCACATGCCCAGAGTCGGGATCTACACCGGAAGTCGTCACCCGCATGTTTCCAAACGGTTTCCGGTAAGCGTGGACAGAGACCAGAATGTGCCGATACTCGACAGAAACCGATACTGGCGCAGAGGTCGAAAACAACATTTATTTCCTATAAAAAGGAACTAAAATAAGACAAAACGGATCCAAATGTGTCTGTTCTGATATTGTCCTGATATTATTCTGAATTTTAATAGTTTGGAGTAGCGGTTTTCTGCGCCTGCCGCCCCTGCCACCTTTGCCGCCCCTGCCGCCCCTGTCTTACGTGTGAGGAACTCTCGTATCTCCTTGATCAGGTCCCTCAGCTGGTCGTTGGACTGGGCGACGTTTCGTTTGGTGGCAGTGGCTTTGTCCAGAGCCGCCTGAGCCTTTCCCCGCGCCTCCTCCGCCCGAGTCTTCGCTTCTGCCACCTGCAGGAAATACACAGCATTACACTTTGACTAAATACACACAAATACAACATTATACTTTTAGAAAATATACACAAATTATACTTTTAGATTTACACAATATACACAAATAAAACATTATACTTTTACAAAATGTACACAAACACACTCACGTTTTACTTTTACAAAAAATACAAAATAAAATGACACTTTTATACTTTATTATTTGCCATGTTTATCCAACAACATCTGAAGATTAAAGAGACGTTTGACCTGCTCCCACTGCAGTCTGACATACAGGGAGGGCATCTGACACACTGGAATACGGGGGTCTGGGAGGGCATCAGGCTCACAGGAGTGGGAGGGCATCAGGCTCTGTGGGAGGGCATCAGGCTCACCTTGGTGAAGAGCTCCTCCACGTCGCCCATGGCCTGCTGCAGTTGTTTCTCGGCATGTTTGGAGCGCTCCAGGGCGTTCTCTGCTCTGGCCGCTGCCCCCTCGCAGTTCAGACCTCCACAGAAGCGGTTTCCCTCGTCGTCACGGCAACCGGCCCCTCCGCACGGCCCCTCCCCACACGGGGCGTCGCCAGGGGCCCCGCACACCTGCAAAGGGGGGGGGCGTTACCATGGAGACTGTCACACTGTAGACTACACTGTACAGAAATAAAAACTGAAGTATCGCGACAACACGACTCAGCCTGTTTTTAGCATGTTCTTAGCATGTAATTAGCATGTTTTAATTAGTTTTTAGCATGTTCTTAGCATGTAATTAGCATGTTTTAATTTGTTTTTAGCATGTTGTTAACATGTTTTTGTGTGTTTTTAGCATGTTGTTAGCATGTTTTTATTCTATTTTTAGTATGTTGTTAGCATGTTTTTAGTGTTTTTAGCATGTTGTTAGCATGCTTTTGTGTTTTTAGCATATTGTTAGCATGTTTTTAGCATGATTATAGCGTGTACCTTCTCGTTGATCTTCTTGATGTCCAGTCCCTGTGCTCTGGCACTCAGTTCTCCGAGGGCGCGTTTGTTGGCGGCGTTTTTTCGGTTAAAATCGTCTTTCTTGGCGGCGATGAGGCGTTCAGTTCGGCGCCGCGTCTCCGCTGACTCACTGACCACGCTCGGCTTCATGACCGTGGCGTGGTCCGCCCGAGTCTCTGCGTCACGTGACCTGTTATAGGAACTACGGATGCTGTCGTACGCCCCTGGACAGAGGGAGAGAGAGAGCCATGCCGTTGCCATGGCGATAAACAATTAAAAACTTAAAGGTGCAAGATCACGAAAAACTGACTCCTGTGAGATTTAAGTCCATGTTCTGATGTTCCTCCTCAAAAACAGAGCTGGAGTTGTGTTTGTTTCATTCACATGTTTGAGGAACTCTTTATTATTAGTCTGTCTACATCTCCAAAGCTCCAAACTCTCTGTTCCACCTTGTGATGTCATCAAGTGGTAGTTTTCAAGTGAACAACTCCTTTTACCTTTAGTTCAGTCGAGATCGGCAATTCCTGGACTGAAATGATCCAAATGATTCTAGTGAAGGTGTGTGGAGTTTAAAAACACAGTGGAGCACTTCCTGTATCACCACATGATGACATCACAAGGTGGAACAGAGTGTTTTCAGTTCGGTTTGTGTGTGAATGAAATAAAACACAACTCCAGGTCTGTTTGTGACGAGGAAACGACATTAGAGCAGTCCTCAAAATGGCGGCTGTAACAGAAGTTAAACCGTGTGCGTTTGTTACCGAGGAAGTTGGAGTTCTTGAGGAGGTCCATCTGCCTCTGGAGCTGCTCTGAGGTCACGTTCAGTTCTCGGGCCTCTCTCTCCAGCGCGCTGAGGTCGCTGCTCGCCTCCGTGTTTGTGTCCTGGACGACCGTAAGCTCCGCCTCCACGCGACTCAGAGAGTCTGTGGTGTCGCTGATCTGAGTCCTGACCAGGAATATACGTGTTAGGAAGAAGGATTTATACTTCTGTTTATCTGTCTATCCATCCATCTATCTCTCTCTAGCTCTCTGTTTATTTCTGATCCTGTTCTCCGTGGTTCAGGGCGTCTCTGATCTGAGTCCTGAGGAACCTGGACAAAGTCTGTATTTGTGTTGGAAATAACGAAAACACTTCTGTTTCAGACCTGAGTGATGATAATCTGATTACCCCAGAAATCGGATCATGGTCAGATCTTTGGTGTTTTTACCTGAGCTCCTCGATGAGCTCCATGAGCACAGTGACCGCCGCGCTCGTCTGGTTCCGGGCCTGGACGATGCTCAGAGCCTGGGACAGTTTGAGCTCCAGGTCCCTGAAGGCTTTTTCATAGGGACCGGTCAGTCCTGTGGTCTGCAGCTCGTGAGCGCGAGACGAGAGGGACTTCGTCTGGACGGCCAAGTCCTGAAAAGACCACAGGGTCAGAAAACTACAGTGGCCACGTTTACATGATGTTTTTAAATTCTAAATTAATTGTTTCGAATTAAATAAGATAAGATAATCCTTTATTTGTCCCACAATGGGGAAATAGTTCGAAATTAAAATATTCTCCTTCGAGTTTGCATAGAAGAAATAATTCTGAATTGAGGTTTACATGGAAAACACGTTAAATTGTGTCTGTGTATTTAATTCCGCTCATCGTCTGGGGGTTGGGAAGGTTCTGATTGGACAGAGACACGAACGGATTTACGTCGACCTGAAGAAAACTCACACTTCAGCTGCTACCGGCTTTTTGTCATCTCGGTTTGGTTTGTGTTTTTATGTTTTCCATCCGCTCTTTTCATTATTTGTAGTTTTTCTTCCAGTGAATTTATTAAAATAATTGTTTCAGTTCCAGACTAACGTTTCCCCCGGGCGCCATCTCGCAGAGCGTCATCACGTCAGAAGAACGACCCAACGAGCACCGAACGACCGGAATTATTTTTAAGAAGAAAAACGATTACATGATCGAGGAATAAATTAATTCGGCTTTAGAATCGGAATAAACCACACACTTAATCATTTTCAGTAGGAATTAAGTGTTTACATGGTCTTTTTTAACGCAGAATTAATTTTTATTTGGAATTAACTTACTTTTAATCAGAATTAAAACTCATGTAAACGTGGCAGGTGTGAAGGAGGAAGACCCCGGATCAGAACACAACAGTCGAGTCCTGAGGAAGCAGTTTGTTTTTCCTGTATCCATGGTAACCCAGCTTGGGAATAGCTATGCTAACCAGTTCCTTTGGGACAATAAAGTATTCTATCTATCTTCACCTGGCGCCCTCTGGAGGCTCCTGTGATCCTGCAGGAAACAGAGGACACTTTTGTCCTGAGCAGTGTTACACTCCTCACACTGACACACTGACAATGTTCTTAAACTCCTCTTCAGGGACAAATGAAGAGATTCTGATTTGATTTATGTGTGTGTGTGTGTGTTTGTGTGTGTGTGTGTGTGTGTGTGTGTGTGTGTGTGTGTGTGTGTGTGTGTAGTTGTGTGTTTGTGTGTGTGGTTGTGTGTGTGTGTTGTGTGTTTGTGTGTGAGTTGCGTGTGTGTTTGTGTGTGAGTTGTGGGCACCTGGACGATCCGGTCCCAGTCTCCGAAGCACTGGTGGCAGGGCGCACAGTTGGGGAAGACTCCAGAGAATCCGCGGGCGCACTGGTCACAGCGAACGCCGGACACGCCCGGGCGGCACACGCAGTGACCCGTACGACGGTCACACTGAGAAGACTGGATGCCCTGCCACTCACAGTCACACGCTGAAGTGAGGGAGAGAGGATGGAGGGAGGATGGAGAAAGAGAGAAGAGTGACGAGTCATGAGGACAGAGTGAGGCGTGTTTTTATCTAGAACTAAAATCCAAACAGGTCTAAACAAGGTGTGGACTTCAACATCGTTTAGTCCTGGTTTAGTTCTGGTTTAGTCCTGGTTTGTTTGTTTTTTTATCTAGTCTTTTCTTGAACTGAACTAAAATCCAAGCAGGTCTAAACCAGGTAAAAGGAGAAATTTAATTTGTCAACTGGACAGAGTTTATTTGGTCGAATACGTTTCGCAGCTCATCCAAGCTGCTTCCTCAGTTCTGGTCAGATGCTGGTGGACACTGCTTTATATTTGCTTGAAGGGAGGAGCTTAATTACAATGAAAATTACTCTGAGACACACATATTTGTTTACAGTTTCTGTTAGTCAGGTGAGTCTATTCAATATGGAGTGGGAGTGGGGGAGTAGTTAGCAGAACCATTCAGGGCCATGATGGTGTTTTCACACCTCTGGACCTGACCTGGCTAGTCCCATTGTTTTCTCTGTTTGTTTTGATTTAGGTTTGAGGATAGAGTTATAGATGGAGACAAATGATGTCTGAGACCTCCATTTCTGTTCAAGGAAGGATTCTCTTTCTTGACAAAAATAGCTTCTTTAACTCCTCCTCTCAAACCAGTTCTTTTCTCTGGCTAAGATCTGGACCTCGCTGTCCTCAAAGGAGGGGCCTGTGGCTTTTAGGTGGAGATGTACGGCAGATTGCGGCCCACCCTGGTTTTCCCGTCTGTGTTGATACATCCTTTTGTGAAGTGGCTGTTTTGTTTCTCCAGTGTAGCGCCCCCTGCAGTCTTCACTACACTGAATGGAGTAGACCACATTGCTTTGTTTGTGGCTCGGAGTTTTGTCCTTAGGATGGACCAGTTTTTGTCTTAAAGTGTTTGTGGGTTTGAAATAGACTGGGATTTCATGTTGTCTGAAGATCCTCTGTAGTTTTTCGGAAACTCCAGCCAGGTAAGGAATAGTTACACCCTTTCTCCTGGGCTCTGGTTCTCTGTTGTCCTGTTTCTTTGCTCTCTTCGTTTTATTGAAAGCCCATTTAGGATCTCCACAAACGGAGAGGGCTTTCTCCACGTGTTGTTCTTCTTTCTCCTTTCCCTCTGCGCTTGTAGGAACCACTTGGGCCCTGTGTTGTAATGGCCGAATGACTCCCAGTTTGTGCTGAAGTGGGTGGTGTGAATCAAAAAGCAGATATTGGTCGGTGTGTGTGGGCTTCCTGAAGACCTCTACCTGGAGTCGCCGGTCTTTTCTTATCGTTACTGCACAATCTAAGAAGGCCAATGTGTTGTCCTTGGCATCTTCACGTGTGAATTTGATGTTCGGATCTACAGAATTGATATGTGCAGTAAAAGGTTCCAAATCTTGAATTTTGATTTTTGAGAAATTATCATCAACATAACGATACCAGTGCGTGGGTGGAGTGCCTGGATATGAGGCCAAGGCACTCTGTTCAAATTGTTCCATGTATAAGTTTGCAATGATCGGGGAGACCGGTGAGCCCATTGCACAGCCGTGGATTTGCTTGTAAAAGTTTCCTCTGAACTGGAAATAGGTGGTACTTAAACAAATTTCCAGCAGTTGGCAGATTTGGTCGGGTGAAAGTTTGGTTCTCTCTTCTAGCTTAGTATCCTCCAGTAGTCTCCTCCTTGCTGCCTCCACCGCTACCGATGTAGGATACAAGTGAAAAGAGAGGTCACATCAAAGGAAACCATAGTCTCATCCCGGTCAAACTGGAGATGCTTGATTTCGTTCACAGATTCGGCTGTGTTCTCAATGTGGTGCTCCGTGTTCCCACCAGAGGAGCCAAGATGGTTTTTAGGTGTTTGGCCACATTGTACGTGATGGAGTCTGTGCTGCATACAATGGGTCTGAGTGGTACTCCTTGTTTGTGGATCTTTGGGAGGCCATAGATGCCAGGGATGGCGTCACCAGGGTACAGTCTGTAATATAGCTGTCGATCAATGACTTCTTCCTTCTCCAGCTTCTGCAGGTAATCAATGATCTTCTTTTTGTACACATTGGTGGGGTCCCGTTTTAGTAATTCATAGGTTGTGGTGTCACTGAGTCGGCTGTTAACCTTAGCCTCATAATCAGCTGAGTTCAGGATCACAGTGCATCTCCCTTTGTCAGCTGGGAGGATGTTGATGCTGTGGTCCTTCTCCAGAGCAGCGATGGCCTTCCTTTCCTCCGGTGTTACATTGGAGGGTGGAGGTTTGGCATTGCTCAGTGCAGTTGTTAATTTCAGTCTAAGGTCTCCAGCTTCTGTCTCCGTGAGCTTGTTGTTTCTGATGGCAGTTTCTGCTGCTGTGATGTAATCCACCGTGGGGATGCGGTTAGGAGTCACAGAAAAATTCAGTCCTTTGGAAAGTACTTCTTTCTCTGCCTGAGTGAGCACCCGGTTGGAAAGATTTTTCACCCAGCGTTCTTTGTGCAATGCTTGGCTCGGTTTATCCTCCTTCCTTTTGTTACTCCGATCCTTGGGGTTAGTTTGATGGTGATTTTGGAGTTGTGTAAACTTCCTTATGTGCCGTTCTTTGGTTTTGTTGTGTTGTCTCAACTGTCCTGTGGCTATGAAGTCGTTAATCCTTTGAAACATTTCTTTTGGGACTAGCACCGTTAACCTGTTTAATAAATTGTCTATTTCAAATTTTAAGTTTTCAATGTCATAATTGAGACGGCTGATTCTAAGGCTGAGCATCCCTCTCAGGTAACGCTGGGTTAACCTGGCTGCCCTATGCCCTGGTTCCGGTGATTTCTTCTGTAAAGCCTTGGGAATAAGTTGGTTCTGTCGACATCTCAGGTTAAAGCGTAAATGATTCCTCTTCTCTGCTAACCTTTTAGTGTCCTTTTCCAGCTTTCTTACCAGTCCAACGATGGTTGGCTCGTAGTTGTTCTTGAGATGTGTGTAGAATCCCTCAGTCATCCAGGTAGAATCCATAGCAAAAGGAGAAATTTAATTTGTCAACTGGACAGAGTTTATTTGGTCGAATACGTTTCTCAGCTCATCCAAGCTGCTTCCTCAGTTCTGGTCAGATGCTGGTGGACACTGCTTTATATCTGCCTAAAGGGAGGAGCTTAATTACAATGAAAATTACTCTGAGACACACATATTTATTTACCGTTTCTGTTAGTCAGGTGAGTCTATTCAATATGGAGTTGTTTACAGTTTCAGCGTCTTTGACTTTTAAGTCCAGGTGTGGACTTAAAAGTCAAAGACGCTTCACGTCAGACTCGACCTGGACTTAAGTTGGACCTGAGTTCTGTGACTCGATTCGTCGCTTTTTGAAAACACAAATTTCTACATGATCTGGATTCTCTCGTGAACACGGTTCGGGGGCTAAAACTTCAACATGACGCCGTGAGGCACAAAACTAAAGTCCTGCAGGTGAGTGACGATTCCAAATATGGATCTGGCTTCAGATGAGCTGCTGTAACTGCTGGCCTCGATGACCTTCGTTTGTCACACTCAGGACAGTTGTTTAAAGAGTCTGTGGTCTGACCTCTGCACTGAGTCCGCGGGTCGCCCCAGTAGTTCTCCTGACAGTCGGTGCAGGTCTTTCCCCCGAAGCCGCTCCGACACTGGCACTGCCCCGTGAACTGGAGAGGGCATCAGGGTTAATAAAGAGCACGACACAGAATGGACACTGAAAAAAAAACTACACGGGGTTAATTATAAAGAAACAGTTGAAGATTTTGCAGTTCTAGTCCTGGTTTTGATCCAAATAAACCGCGAGAATGTGGAGCGCCTCACCCCGGCACAGTACACGAGTATTTGTAGTACTTTATAGTACTGTAGTGTATTATAGTATAGTGTAGTATTTAAGTATAATTGTCAGTACCTCGTTGTGGTACATTATGCAGTATTTGTAGTATATTTAGTACCTTGTTGCATGTGGATCTGAAGGAGTTACTGTGTTTGCAGTAGTACCTTGTTGTAGTACATATACCAGTATGTAGTACATTATGCAGTATTAGTAGTATTTTCTGTTGTACTTCACTGAAGTACATATATGTAGTATGTCATGAAGTATTAGTAGTATTTGTAGTATTTGTAGTATTTGTAGTATTTGTACCTCGTTGCAAGTGGAGCTGAAGGAGTTGTTTTGTTTGCAGTAGTACCTTGTTGTAGTACATATATTTGGTACATTATGCAGTATCAGTGGTATCAGTAGTATCTGTAGTGTATCAGTAGTATTAGTAGTATTTGTAGTATTAGTAGTATTTGTAGTATTTGTACCTCGTTGCAGGTGGAGCTGAAGGAGTTGCTCTGGTCACAGTTGCACGCCTCACAGCCCCGCCCACTCGCCAGGTTCCAGTGATTGGGCGCGCAGTGGTCACATGACAGGCCGGTCACATGGGGCAGACACTGGCACTGCCCGCTGGAGCGCTCACAGCTGCAATCCCCGCCCTCACCACAGGAGGTGCTGTCTGTGCCCAGGGAGTTACACGTGCACTCTGAAGAAGACACGAGACAAGATACGCCGTCAGAGCAGAGACAGGAGGGCTGAGACCTGGTTTAGACCTGGTTAAGTCCTGGTTTAGTCCTGGTTTAGACCTGGTTTAGACCTGGTTTAGTCCTGGTTTAGTCCTGGTTTAGTCCTGGTTTAGTCCTGGTATAGTCCTGGTTTAGACCTGGTTAAGTCCTGGTTTAGTCCTGGTTTAGACCTGGTTAAGTCCTGGTTTAGTCCTGATTTAGACCTGGTTTAGTCCTGGTTTAGACCTGTTTTAGACCTAGTTTAGACCTGGTTTAGACCTGGTTTAGTTCTGGTTCAGTCCTGGTTCAGTCCTGGTTCAGTCCTGGTTCAGTCCTGGAGGAACAGCTCTTGGTTTGGCTCTAGTTTCATTCTGAAAACGAGGATGGGAGGGCATCTGACACAGTGTGACCTTAATCGTGTCTCAGAATCATCAGAATTATAATATTATGACGTGTCAGACTCTTATGTGGAAAAGTTTGTCGTTTTTAATCCTTCCTAAATAATAAAACCAAGTAAAGTTCCTCAGACTCACTCCTGCAGTTGCGTCGTGATGCGTCGCCGTAGTAACCGCCCTGGCACACAGCGCAGCTCCGCCCCTCGGTGTGGTACAGGCAGCGGAGGCACTGCCCGGACGCGCGGTCGCACGCCAACGGGTCGGACATGTCGATGTTGTTATGACACTGGCACGGCTCACAGCGCCCGCCGGGGGCAGACGGGTTTCCATAGTGACCGGGGGCACACTGGTCACAGCGAGGACCTGAGGAGAGGGAGAGCCAATCAGAACGCTCACAGGGACTCTACAGCCAATCAGAACGCTTACAGGAACTCTACTGCCAATCAGGACGCTGACAGGGACCCCACAGCCAATCAGAACGCTCACAGGGACTCTACAGCCAATCAGAACGTTCACAGGGACCCCAGAGCCAATCAGAACGCTCACAGGGACCCCACAGCCAATCAGAACGCTCAGACACACCTCAGAGCCAATCAGAGCGCTCCCCTGTCTCACCTGTGTACCCCTGTTTGCAGTTGCAGTTGATTTGGCGGCTGCGGTCGTCTTGGTAACAGGATGCAGCGAAGTGGCGTCCGCTGTTGGGTCCCTCGGGGCAGGGACACGGGCGACAGTGGCCCCTCGACGCCTGACCCAAAACCGGGTTACCATAGAAACCGTTGGCACATCTACAGGAGAGAAACATTAAAAAGACGATTACAGAGTGTTTCAGTCTCCTGTGTTCTGCCTGTTCGCTCTTTAACCACGTTCTACTGGTCCCACTCTGTGATGTCATCAGGTGAGACTTGTTTTTAAAATCATTCTCACTTTCATTCAGAGGAATTCACCACATAAAACACACCTGTCCCACACACCTGCACCTGTGCAGACAGGGCCTCACCTGTCGCAGTGGTCTTCTACAGGTCAGACAGGGCCTCACCTGTCGCAGTGGTCTCCTACAGGTCAGACAGGGCCTCACCTGTCGCAGTGGTCTCCTACAGGTCAGACAGGGCCTCACCTGTCGCAGTGGTCTCCTACAGGTCAGACAGGGCCTCACCTGTCGCAGTGGTCTCCTACAGGTCAGACAGGGCCTCACCTGTCGCAGTGGTCTCCTCCGGTGTTCCCTCTGCAGTTCAGACACACTCCGGTGCTGTGGTGGCATTCTTCGGCGTTCCCGTTGCATTGGCATGGCCGGCAGCTCGGGAAGCCCCAGTGCCCGGTCTGACAGCGGTCACAGTGCTGGCCGAAGGCCCCGGAGCCGCACTGGCACTGCCCCGAGAATTTATCACAGAGAGGAGAGAGGGCGCCGTCCAGACTGCACCCGCACGCTGAAGAGAGGGAAGGGTTTAGTGCTCAGACTGTAGGGGGCGCTACAGGACGCACCGGACTGTGCAGGAGTCACCCCGGCAAACAAGGTACTCTGGGATTGTCAAGTAAGAGAGGGGTAAAGTGGGCGTGGCTAAAGTGGGAGGGGTAAAGTGGGTGTGGTGAAAGTGGGCGGGGTTTAAGTGGGTGTGGTTAAAGTGAGCATGGTGAAAGTGGGTGGAGTTTAAGTGGGCGGGGTTTAAGTGAGCGTGGTGAAAGTGAGCGTGGTGAAAGTGGGCGGGGTTTTAAGTGGGCAGGGTTTAAGTGAGCGTAGTGAAAGTGGGCGGAGTTCTGACCTTTGCAGCCGCTGGGGCCGAAGCCGTAGGTTCCTGGAGCGCACTGGTCACAGCGTCGTCCAATCACGTTGGTCCGACAGTGGCACTGCCCGCCTCTCACGTCGCACACAGAGCTGACCGCCCCCTGGGGGTCGCACTCGCACGCTGCAGGAGGAGACCACAGGGTCACACATGTGTAACACAGAACAGCGCCCCCTGTGGAGCAGAGTGGTACTGACCCAGCGCGCCGTCGTTGATGAGGGCGGACATGCTGGAGATGAGGCGGGCGCACGCTTCGCTCATCACGGGGCGGGTCACACTCCGCGCCGTGTCGTGGCACCGGTAACGCTCGTACAACTGCTTCCTCAAGGTGGCGCCAGCGTCTCCAGAAATGAACATGTCCAGAGATGAGTGACGGGGCATCAGGGCGATCTACGGAAACAGAAACAGGGCCTCAGACAGGGCCAATGACAGGGCCTCAGACAGGGCCAATGACAGGCCCCTGACAGGACCTCTGACAGGGCCACTGACAGGGCCTGGTGACTTCACCTGCCCGTCGGGGCCAAATAAAGAGTCCCTGATTGGCTGATACAAATGTCAATAATAATAATGTAAATGTTCAATAATAAATGAGACCGAGTCGACGAGGATAAAATGTCCGGCTCCGTCCGTCACACTGTTGAAGTCCTGATATCGTCTGAACTCCAGTCTGAGTGTGTACGAAACGCCTTTCTCCAAACACAGAGGCTTCAGAGGAACCATGAACCTGGACACAGAAGAAACACAGAAATAAAACGAACAAATTAAAACACTGTAAAAATCAGACCTTGATACTGAAACGAGAATCAAAACAGATCCTCATTTTTCACAGGTCTGGATCTTAAAAAAGTCCCACTGACAGGACATACTTTGACTGTGGCTGTGGTCAGGTGTATCGAGTGTGTTCTGTGCAGATTTCTTCTCTGGTTCTTCACGATGGCGGTCGCTTTTCTCTCCTCTCCTGCCCTTATCTTTCCCTGCTCTGCTCTTTGTCTCGTCTGGTCTAGTGTCTAGTCTTTTTTTCCTTGTGTGACTCTCTCCGCTCTGCTCTCCAAAACCAAATTAATTATGGATTTGACAAGTTGGTCTCTGAACGCAACTGACACTATTTTTTCAACAAGACAAGCAGGATCGGGCGAACCTGCGTACCCTGCGGGAACCTACGCTGCCGGATACACGATGGACGGTTGGGACAAGTGGCGAGTTGTGTGTCTGTCAGCGCTTTCCGTAGAGGACATAGAGGATTTATACTTATTCGGAACCATGATTACAGGACTTTTGCTGATTGGATTAGGCGTGGCCCTGTCTTTTAAGGAAAATCGGAGTACCGAGGCAGCTGTTCAAAGCCCCATTTGGCTGCCCGGATTGATTGAAGCGATGGGCAAAGCTGCTAATACTCAAACTGTGACTTTGAGCCGTATTATGGAAGGTTTGGCGGCCTTGCACCGCACTTTGGAAACATCTCGGAGAAGTTAGCAGTCATGGACCGCAGACTGGATGGAACTTTGGCTCTTATTCGCAATACGGAAACCATCATGGAGAAGATTGACGCTTTGCACAGAGAGATGAGAAGACCTTGAGACCAATGGACAAACAGGGCAGTGTTTAGAATCGGACGCAGCTGCTCGCTCTAAAACCTGAACAACCCAATCTTATCTTTTGGCCTCCCCAAGCCGCACTGGTCACGACCAAGGCCGGGCTGGTGTCAAATCGCCCTGAGATTACAGCGGAGGGAGCCTGGCCCCTCCCCAACCCCTCGCAGCTTCATACCCCCGACCGGGTGGGCAGGTCTGTTGCATCCAGCGCCCCAATGGCTGATGGATCCGGATGGCTGCTCGCCTACGTTGGACTTCCTCCACACCCCTCCCCGACCCTGTTGCTCGTCCTGTGAAATGTTTGTTCTGTGTTTTGACTATGTTGCCGTTGCTCGGAGGTGTTTTTTATTTGTGCTCTCACTCCATACTCTGCCCCGATAGGAGCATGGTCTGGGGGTCTGGGGGTCTGGGGGCGGCTCTCTTTTTTTTCTCCTCTCTCGACCCTCATGTTACGCTGTTTTTTGTGTTTATTCCTGTCTGTTACCTGTCTTCTGGTCCGGTCCATGTCGTCTTCCCCATGTCATATTGGTTTTTTTTGTATGTTGTAATGTACAGATGGGGCGATAGGTCCAATTTCGATTGCTTTGTATGTCTTGCACATGTGAAGGAATTGACAAATAAAGGCATTCATTCATTCAGTGGCAGGTGCAGTGGCAGGTGCAGTGGCAGGTGCAATGGCAGGTGCAATGGCAGGTGCAATGGCAGGTGCAGTGGCAGGTGCGTACCTGGCGGTCGCAGGCAGGGACAGGAGCATTCTGTCATCGTCGGGGATGGTGTTGCCACAGGGGGAGCTGGTGGGGATCGCTCCAGGACGAACCACTGTGACTCTGACCTCCTCCCAGTCCCGGGGCATCTGGTTTAAAGAGACGACAGATATAAGAGAGCACTAAAGCTCCAAATGCTCTGTTCCACCTTGTGATGTCATCAAGTGGTAGTTTTCAAGTGAACAGCTCCTTTTACCTTTAGTTCAGTCGAGATCGGCAATTCCAGGACTGAAATGATCCAAATGATTCTAGTGAAGGTGTGTGGAGTTTAAAAACACAGTGGAGCACTTCCTGTATCACCACATGATGACATCACAAGGTGGAACCTTGTGATGTCAGTTTGAGTGTCAGTTTGAGTGTTTTCAGTTTGAGAGAAGAACTCGTGTTAAATTTATAATAATAATAATAATAATAATAATAATAATAATAATAATAATAATAATAATAATACATTTTATTTCAAGGCGCCTTTCTTGACACTCAAGGTCACCGTACAAAGACAAACAATAAAACAGGCAATAAATACTAAATAAAACAGAGAAAATGGACAATGCAAATACAAGTAAAGTATAACAATCAGCAAGTGGGGTAAGCTATTTTAAAAAGATGAGTTTTGAGTCTGGATTTAAAAATGGGTAATGATTCAATGTTCCGGAGGTTTGGGGGGAGTGAGTTCCATAGATGGGGAGCAGAGCGGCTGAAGGCCCTGCTCCCCATGGTGCTGAGCCGAGCAGAAGGGACTGTGAGGTGGATGGAGCGGGAGGACCTGAGTGAGCGGGTGTGTGTGGTGACATGAAGGAGTTCTGTGAGATAAGGAGGAGCCAGGTTATGGATGGACTTGAATGTGAGGAGTAAGATTTTGAATTGAATGCGATATTGAACAGGGAGCCAGTGAAGTTGCTGCAAGACCGGGGTGATATGTTGAATAGAGGGGGTTTTGGTGATAATCCGAGCTGCAAAGTTTTGGAGAAGTTGTAGTTTGTGAATACTTTTTTGGGGGAGACCATACAACAGAGAATTACAGTAATGGAGACGTGAAGTGACCAGACTATTGACAAGGATGGCGGCTGTGTGAGGGGTGAGTGAGGGACGGAGACGGTTGATGTTTCTGAGGTGAAAGTAGGCAGTGCGTGTGATATTGTTGATGTGTGACTGGAATGAAAGAGTGCTGTCCGGGGTGACACCCAAGCTCTTGACCTGAGGGGAGGGAGAGATGGAGGAATTGTCAGTAGTGATTGAAAGGCTGTCTATTTTGTGTAATGTAGATTTTGTGCCAATTAGTAGGATTTCAGTTTTATTGCTGTTTAGTTTTAGAAAATTGGAGGAGAACCAGGATTTGATTTCCTGAAGGCAGTGGGTGAGGGAGGAGGGTGGGAGGATGTTGGATGGTTTGGAGGAGATATAGAGCTGGGTGTCATCTGCATAACAGTGGAAATGTATATTGTGTTTTCTGAAAATGTGACCAAGGGGAAGGAGATAGATGATGAATAGAAGGGGGCCAAGGACTGAGCCTTGGGGAACACCTGAGGAAAGAGGGTAGTGCTGGGAGGAATATGTGCCAAGTTGGATGTACTGAGAGCGGGTGGAAAGATATGAAATGAACCAGTGGAGAGGTGTGTGTGAAATACCAATAGAAATAAGTCTGTCAATGAGGGTGGTGTGAGTGATTGTGTCATAAGCTGCACTTAAATCCAGTAAAATGAGTATTGTTATGAGTCCATTGTCTGCAGCAAGTAGAAGATCATTTATGATTTTAATTAAGGCTGTTTCGGTACTATGGAGGGATCTGAAACCGGATTGAAATTGTTCATACAGTTTATTTTCAGTGAGGTAAGAGTCAAGTTGAGAAGCGACAATTTTTTCGAGTATTTTTGAAAGAAATGGGAGATTGGATATGGGGCGCAGGTTATTAAAATCAGTTGGGTCTGTACCAGGTTTTTTGATGATTGGAGTGATTTCTGAAGTTTTGAATGAAGAGGGTACAATGCCAGTGATCAGAGAGGAATGCAGGATAGAGGTTATTAAGGAGATGAGAGAAGGGAGACAGGCTTTAACCAGGGAAGTGGGGAGGGGGTCTAATCTACAGGTTGAAGGTTTGGATTTATGGACCAGGGCTGATATTTCAGTAACTGAAGGAAGAATAAACTGAAAATGTGGAGGGGGGAGAGGTGCAGGGGACTGTAATAAATGATGGGCTACTTGCATTGAGAGTTATTTGATCATGAATGTTGTGTATTTTGTTGTTAAAGAAAGACATAATGGAATTGCAAAAATCATTGGAGAGAAGATGAGCAGGGAAAAGGTTGGGAGATTGTGTGCTGTTATTGACAATGGAAAAGAGGGTTTTTGAGTTCCCTTTACTATTGGTGATTAATTTAGAAAAATGGGTTGATTTGGCAGTGTTTATGGAGTCTTTGTAATGATGAATATGGTTAATATACATTTCCTTGTGAATAGTGAGGCCTGTTTTTCTGTACAGGCGTTCGATTTGACGGCCCCTGGCCTTGAGCTCACGAAGTTCAGAGGCTCCTGTTCAATTTAGAGTTGATTTTAAGATTTTATTGTTTGTTTTTAAAGCTTTGAACGGACTGGCCCCTCGTTACATCTCAGACCTCATCCAGATTTACTCCCCAGCGCCCTCTGGAGTCCGAGTGTGGGAGGTCATTTATTCCATTTGATTTTGAATTTTATTTTTAACTCTGAAAAAAAGACGTTTGAATTATTTTTATTCTGAATGTTAGTTGGTGAAATGGGGTTCTGGCTATGAAATTTATACCGCTAGAGGCACTGCGAGCGTAGAGACCGGAAGTGTACAGATGCGCCATTGATTTTGTACAGACAATTTCAGTCACGCTTCATTAAATTCAACATATACTAATAATTTCTAATAATATGTCTAATAATATGTCTAATAATAATTCTTTCAAGGTATGATGTAATACGGCTCATTGGCATTTTCGGGATCTTGGAAGTCGTAAAATCTGGTAGTGTCATCCAATATTCTCTTGCAGTTTCATCATCGGCCTCTGTAACACCCATTTGGTCCAGTGCTTCGAGTCTGCAAAGTGTGTACCCGTGTACTAGAAGCAAACAAATATACAGTATTAAATATACACAAAGATAAGCGTGCCTTTCAATAAGTTGGCATTTTCGGCCGGACACCGACTTTCCCCTTCTCTTCAACTCCTCCTTTAATAAAACTAACGTCCACGGCCCATATTTTGAAGCCATTTTCCCGTGAAGTATTTGTCATTGAAGTAAATGGCAATGGAGGGACATGAAGCTCACTTCCGGTCGCTATGCTCGCAGCGCCCCTAGCGGATGTTTTGCCGACAGTACCCCATTGTAAGTACTTTTTCAATATTTTTCAAATTCAAAATAAAAAAAATTCACCTTTTAAATATTCAGATATTTTCAAGTCTCAAATTCAAGAGTCAAAATTCAGAGTAAAATTTCACAGCAAAGATCCAAGACGCCAAGGCAGAAGCAATCGATCCTGTGTGAGTGAGGAGGACAGAGGCTGTTTCCTAATGGTTCTCATCTGTGGGCGGGGTTTACACTTAACAAATAAAAGAGATGAGGTTTTGATGAGGCGAATTCTGACCAATCAGATCGCTTCACTGCACCATTTCCTGTTTGGTACTAAGTTCGATCGGACCTTAAAACTAGGAGGGACGGGACCTTCTCTGTGACGCTCTGCTCCACCACGCCCCAACAGCGCCCCCTGGTGGAGAGTTTTAAGTCTCGTCTTAAGACCCACTTTTACTCTCTGACTTTTAACACCGCGTGAGTCGTGTCCTCTGTGTCTTTTATTTAATATTGTTTAATTTTATCTTTATTTTTGATCATTTTTAGTTTCTTGCATTTTACACATTTTATTGATTGTTTTTATTTATGACGGATTCTTTTATTGAATTATTTGTGCTGCACTTTGGAAACCGCCATGTTTATAAAATGTGGATAAAAATCAAGTGGACTGGATTAAACGCCCACGGTTCTGACCTGGGACTCGTAGCGCAGCAGCAGGTCGTACTCCATGGAGAACGGGATGTTGTCGATGATAAACTCCAGTGTGCTGCTCACTGGCACGCGGGCAAAACCAACACCAGTCCAAGAGGCGGGTCTGCCGGGCTGGTGCTCCCTCACCTCCACGGTGCAGCCCTGAGAGAGGGGAGGGCATCTGAGACACTGAGGGGAGGGGAGGGCATCTGAGACACTGAGAGGGAGGGGAGGGCATCTGAGACACTGAGAGAGAGGGGAGGGCATCTGAGACACTGAGGGGAGGGGAGGGCATCTGAGACACTGAGAGGGAGGGGAGGGCATCTGAGACACTGAGAGGGAGGGGAGGGCATCTGAGACACTGAGAGAGAGGGGAGGGCATCTGAGACACTGAGGGGAGGGGAGGGCATCTGAGACACTGAGGGGAGGGGAGGGCATCTGAGACACTGAGGGGAGGGGAGGGCATCTGAGACACTGAGGGGAGGGGAGGGCATCTGAGACACTGAGAGGGAGGGGAGGGCATCTGAGACACTGAGAGAGAGGGGAGGGCATCTGAGACACTGAGGGGAGGGGAGGGCATCTGAGACACTGAGGGGAGGGGAGGGCATCTGAGACACTGAGGGGAGGGGAGGGCATCTGAGACACTGAGGGGAGGGGAGGGCATCTGAGACACTGAGAGGGAGGGGAGGGCATCTGAGACACTGAGAGAGAGGGGAGGGCATCTGAGACACTGAGGGGAGGGGAGGGCATCTGAGACACTGAGGGGAGGGGAGGGCATCTGAGACACTGAGGGGAGGGGAGGGCATCTGAGACACTGAGGGGAGGGGAGGGCATCTGAGACACTGAGGGGAGGGGAGGGCATCTGAGACACTGAGAGGGAGGGGAGGGCATCTGAGACACTGAGAGAGAGGGGAGGGCATCTGAGACACTGAGGGGAGGGGAGGGCATCTGAGACACTGAGGGGAGGGGAGGGCATCTGAGACACTGAGGGGAGGGGAGGGCATCTGAGACACTGAGAGGGAGGGGAGGGCATCTGAGACACTGAGGGGACAGGAGGGCATCTGACACACAGCAGGACGGGAGGGCATCCGGGTCAGTACCTGTCCCAGTCTGGCGCTCTCGGCCTCGTACAGCAGATGGTCCAGAGCCATGAAGAAGAACCCAGACTCCACCACAGAACACTGACGCCCGCTCATGTGTCCACGGCAACGGCACTGCCCGCTGTCAGGGGAGCACCTGCAGGGACAGGGGAGGGACAGACAGGTGCAGGTGAGTATCATAGCAACCAAAGAGCCAATCAGGAGCGAGGCTGTTGAAGGTCACGCCCCCGCCTGCACCGCTGGTTTAACAGGGAGCAGGCGCTTAGCAACGCTGTCAATCAAACCTGTTGCTAACGCTAGTAGGAGGGGCCTCGGGGAAAGAAGGCGTCTGATTGGTCTGTTCTTAATGTTCAGATCTGGACAAAATGTTGAAGTCCAAACCCCAGGGTCATGTAGAGGGTCAAAGGTCAGAGTGAGGAGCCTGACAGCAGCAGGGCCACATACAGAAGGTCATTTGTGCCATTAGATTTAGATTTTTAAACGCCACTGAATTTCTCATTTTGAATTTTTTAACTCTGAAAAAACATGTTTGAATTATTTTTATTTTCACTGTCAGTTAATAAAGTTTTAAGTGTACATTTTCAAAATGTTTAAAATTCAATATAAAAAATAATATAAAAATGTTCAGCACAAATATTTTTAAGTTCTCAAAGTCAAAATTCAGAGAGTAAAATTCAGAGTAAAATTCACAGCAAAGATCCAAGACGCCAAGGCAGAACCAATCGATCCTGTGTGATCCGATCGAACTTAGTAACAAACAGGAAATGGTGCAGTGAAGTGATCTGATTGGTCAGAATTCGCCTCATCAAAACCTCCTCCACCTTTTTTATTTGTTAAGTGTAAACCCCGCCCACAGATGAGAACCATTAGGAAACAGCCTCTGTCCTCCTCACTCACACAGGATCGATTGCTTCTGCCTTGGCGTCTTGGATCTTTGCTGTGAATTTTACACTCTGAATTTTACACTCTGAATTTTACACTCTGAATTTTGACTGTTGAATTTGAGACTTGAAAATATCTGAATATTTAAAAGGTGATTTTTTTTTATTTTGAATTTGAAAAATATTGAAAAAGTACTTACAATTTTAGCAACTAAAATTCAGAATATACCGGTATTTAAAATTCAAAATCTAATGGAACAAATGATGTTCCATAGCCACATTTTATACACACAAACTGAACTGGAGCCAGAGTCCATGGAGCCCAGTCACGCCCATGAACACTTCCTGTTTGGAGCGCGGTGGTTAGCGGGTAAGCGGGTTAGCGGGTTAGCTCTGTCCACACATATAAATGTAAATTCTACAGTGACTCACAGATTGTCCAGAGCTCCGCCCACGTCACAGTCACAGCCCCTGCAGCCGGTCAGGTCGTGGCTCAGAGCCCAATGTTCAGGCTGAAACAACAAGACAGGTGAACCCTGCAGGTGCTCAGACAGGTGAACCCTGCAGCTTCAGTGGAGCGACAGGTTTGTGGTTTGGTATTTTGGATGAACACCTGAAGGTGGAAATCCTGCAGCTGTTCCTCACTGTTTCAGGAGGAACAGGAGATGCTGTTGATACTTTACAGCTGAGATCTATCTTTAGGCACTGCTCTGTCTAAGACTTTGTTAGACTTTAATTTTATTTGAACATCTGACCATAAAGACCTGACTGATCTGAAGTCCAACAGGTGAGCTGATCTGTGAAAATAAAAATGTGCTTTTTAAATTTCAGACCATCTTAAAACTTTTTTGTCAGTGTTTGCGGATGTGTGCGTTGTGTCTCCATGGTAACTGCTGAAGAGGACAACAAACATCGTCACTGTATTAAAGAGGCAACTGAAATACGGAAACGTGCGCATGGGACGATAAACCGGGACGAGGGGGCCTTTTTACTCTCACACACCTGGGATACTGTCCTGAGGAAGTCGGACTGAAGATGGCGCTGTCGTCCTGCCTCCACCGGTAGGAAAACAGCGCCAAAACCTGTTTAAACCAGCCGAACGGAGACGTGACCCTGAGGAAGACCGCAGTGAGCAGTCCAAACTGTCAAGTCTGAAAACAAACTCTCTGAAACAAGAACCTAATAACATAACTTATCAGAAGACCAAATAAACCTCATTTAACCCTAAACCTCATTGGACTGTAACTGCTGAATATTCCGCCATACACATACATGTAGAACACCCCCAGTGTGATGTCACTGCAGAGGATCAGTCTGAGTTCTTAACTCTGCAGCAGGGTCAGACTCACAGGGACTTTTCATCATCGCAGACAAACTCGGGAAACTTTCACTCTTTTTGCTCCATTTAATGAACATTTCTGAAGAGTTTTACTAAACCCAGAGTCAAATCTGTACCCGCCTGTACATCCAGAACCCCTCCCCCAGACACAGCTGAGCCTAAAGATAGACTAAACTCACAGGAAACTCCAAATATGGACATGAGCACATCAGCGTCAGGAGGAGGAACGAGTTAAACTGTAAAAATAGAAAAGGCTCATTCTGTTTGATCCTAGAGCTGCAGCCAGGGCAGAATGTGCCCTTGAGCAAGACACTTTCTGCCTGTGTGAAAGTGAAACTGCCCCAGGGCGGCTGTGGCTGAGGGAGTTTAGACTGAACACCTGCCCGGAGAGCGGCACATGAAGATCAGATTTACAATTTGAAACGCCGCTGAATTTCTCACTTTGAATTTTTTAACTCTGAAAAAAAGACGTTTGAATTATTTGTATTCTGAATTTTAAGTATATGTTTTCAATATTTCACCTTCTAAATATTCAGCACAAATATTTTCAAGCCTCAAATTCAACAGTCAAAATTCAGAGTGTAAAATTCAGAGTGTAAAATTCAGAGTGTAAAATTCACGACGCCAAGGCAGAATCAGTCGATCCTGTGTGATCCGATCGAACTTAGTAACAAACAGGAAATGGTGCAGTGAAGCGATCTGATTGGTCAGAATTCGCCTCATCAAAACCTCATCTCTTTTATTTGTTAAGTGTAAACCCCGCCCACAGATGAGAACCATTAGGAAACAGCCTCTGTCCTCCTCACTCACACAGGATCGATTGATTCTGCCTTGGCGTCTTGGATCTTTGCTGTGAAATTTACACTCTGAATTTTACTCTCTGAATTTTGACTGTTGAATTTGAGGACTTGAAAATATCTGAATATTTAAAAGGTGATTTTTTTCATTTTGAATTTGAAACACTGAAAAAGTACTTAAAATTTCAGCAACTAAAAATTCAGGATAAAAATAATTCAAACATCTTTTTTCAGAGTTAAAAAATTCAAAGTGAGAAATTCAGGAGTATTTAAAATTCAAAATCTGATGGAACAAATGATCTTCCACACCAGCGCACCTGTCTACCCTGCCGACCCTGCCAAGTGTCTGAAAATCACCTTTAGATAAACTTTTATTTAAAACATTAAACAGTCACTGACCAGACACTGGTCACAGCTGCGCCCCGTCACCAGGCGTTTGCAGAAACAGTCCCCACTGACCGGGTCACACTGAGCGCGCCCAGAAACACTGCCCCGAGGGTCGCACCTGCAGGCTGGACCGGAGCGGACAGGAGCAGACCGGAGCGGACAGGAGCGGACAGGAGCAGACAGGAGCAGAGGGTCACAGTAATATAACAGTGATTACAGTGATGTTTTTACAGCGCGGTACTCACGCAGGCACCCGTCGGCGTTCTCGGCGCTCAAACCGTAGAACCCGGCTTTGCACCTGTCGCAGCGCGGTCCCTCCACGTGCGGTTTACAGCGGCACTGCCCCGCCACCTGCCCGAGGGCGGGGTCAGTGTGCCCGTCACACAGACCACCGTTCAGAGAGCCGTCAGGGTCACAGTCGCACGCTACAGGGGACGGGGCAAAGAGGGCGGGGCAAAGAGAGAGGGGGCAAAGGGGGCAGGGCAAAGAGGGAGGGGTAAAGGGAGGGGGAGGGGCAAAGAGGGAGGTGCAAAGGGAGGGGGAGGGGCAAAGAGGGAGGTGCAAAGGGGGAGGGGCAAAGATGGAGGAAAGGGAGTGTTTGAAATGTGGAAACAACCAATGAGATGGCAAAAAAGGAGAAAATTTAATTTGTCAACTGGACATAGTTTATTTGGTTGAATACGTTTCGCAGCTCATCCAAGCTGCTTCCTCAAGATTTGGAACCTTTTACTGCACACATCAATTCTGTAGATCCGAACATCAAATTCACACGTGAAGATGCCAAGGACAACACATTGGCCTTCTTAGATTGTGCAGTAACGATAAGAGAAGACCGGCGACTCCAGGTAGAGGTCTTCAGGAAGCCCACACACACCGACCAATATCTGCTTTTTGATTCACACCACCCACTTCAGCACAAAGTGGGAGTCATTCGGACATTACATCACAGGGCCCAAGTGGTTCCTACAAGCGAAGAGGGAAAGGAGAAAGAAGAACAACACGTGGAGAAAGCCCTCTCCGTTTGTGGAGATCCTAAATGGGCTTTCAATAAAACGAAGAGAACAAAGAAACAGGACAACAGAGAACCAGAGCCCAGGAGAAAGGGTGTAACTATTCCTTACCTGGCTGGCGTTTCCGAAAAACTACAGAGGATCTTCAGACAACATGAAATCCCAGTCTATTTCAAACCCACAAACACTTTAAGACAAAAACTGGTCCATCCTAAGGACAAAACACCGAGCCACAAACAAAGCAATGTGGTCTACTCCATTCAGTGTAGTGAAGACTGCAGGGGGCGCTACACTGGAGAAACAAAACAGCCACTTCACAAAAGGATGTACCAACACAGACGGGAAAACCAGGGTGGGCCGCAATCTGCCGTACATCTCCACCTAAAAGGACCTCAGTCTGCCGTACATCTCCACCTAAAAGGACCTCAGTCTGCCGTACATCTCCACATAAAAGGACCTCAGTCTGCCGTACATCTCCACCTAAAAGGACCTCAGTCTGCCGTACATCTCCACCTAAAAGCCACAGGCCACTCCTTTGAGGACAGCGAGGTCCAGATCTTGGCCAGAGAAAAGAACTGGTTTGAGAGGAGGAGTTAAAGAAGCTATTTTTGTCAAGAAAGAGAATCCTTCCTTGAACAGAAATGGAGGTCTCAGACATCATTTGTCTCCATCTATAACTCTATCCTCAAACCTAAATCAAAACAAACTGGGAAAACAATGGGACTAGCCAGGACATGTCCAGAGGTGTGAAAACACCATCATGGCCCTGAATGGATCTGCTAACTACTCCCCCACTCCCACTCCATATGAATAGACTCACATGACTAACAGAAACTGTTTACAACTCCATATTGAATCACCTGACCAACTGAAACTGTATTTAAATATGTGTGTCTCAGAGTAATTTTCATTGTAATTAAGCTCCTCCCTTCCTGCAGATATAAAGCAGTGTCCACCAGCATCTGACCAGAACTGAAGAAGCAGCTTGGATGAGCTGCGAAACGTATTCAACCAAATAAACTATGTCCAGTTGACAAATTAAATTTTCTCCTTTTTTGCCATGGATTCTACCTGGACGACTGAGGGATTTTACATACAACCAATGAGATGTGATGTTACTGCACGGTCAGTTCTATTGTATAATTATGGTGTATTTATTGCTACGCTCACAGACTTGGGGGTCCCTCTGGGGTTTATATATTAATAATAGTGTTATAGACGTACGCTGGCAGACTTGGGGGTCCCTCTGGGGTTTATATATTAATAATAGTGTTATAGACATACGCTGGCAGACTTGGGGGTCCCTCTGGGGTTTATATATTAATAATAGTGTTATAGACATACGCTGGCAGACTTGGGGGTCCCTCTGGGGTTTATATATTAATAATAGTGTTATAGACATACGCTGGCAGACTTGGGGGTCCCTCTGGTCCCTCTGGGGGTCCTTGTAGTAGAAGGGTCTGCAGCTCTCACAGTGGCGCCCCATAGTGTTGTGGAGGCACTGGTCACACACTCCTCCGCTGCTGTTTCCTGTGGCCAAGTACACCGCCATATCGAAGTGACAGGAAGAGGCGTGGCCATTACACTCGCACTCTGAGACGGAGAGAAGAGAGAAAGAGGAGAGGAGGTCGTTAAACATAAGTAGAAAATATGTTTCTTTGTTTAAACTCTTAAAACATGTCTTCAGATCACTGTTCTGCTGTGTTCAGACCATCGCGCCTGTAGTTCTGTAGTTCGAGGCCGGATTGCGCCGTGAATGCTCCAGACGCACCTCGCCAAACGCTTGAAACTCGCCACACGTGGCTGTTAGTGTATGTTAGCGTATGTTAGTGTATGTTAGCGTATGTTAGTGTATGTTAGCGTATGTTAGCATACGTTAGCATAGTTAGCATGTTTCTCACTCTTGCAGGCGTGGCTGTTAGTGTATGTTAGCGTTAGTGTATGTTAGTGTATGTTAGCGTATATTAGTGTATGTTAGCGTACGTTAGCATAGTTAGCATGTTTCTCACTCTTGCAGGCGTGGCTGTTAGTGTATGTTAGCGTTAGTGTATGTTAGTGTATGTTAGCGTATATTAGTGTATGTTACCGTACGTTAGCATAGTTAGCATGTTGCTCACTCTTGCAGGCGTGGCTGTTAGTGTATGTTAGCGTTAGTGTATGTTAGTGTATGTTAGCGTATATTAGTGTATGTTAGCGTACGTTAGCATAGTTAGCATGTTTCTCACTCTTGCAGGCGTGGCTGTGGCGTCCCTCGGCGGGTCTCCAGGGCTGGTCGTTGTAGAAATCGTCGCACTGTTCACAGTTCAGACCGTTGGTGTGATGGTTACAAACACAACGCCCGTGCACCTGGACAGGAGCAGAGAGCGAGGAGCATTAAGAGTCTGAACGAGGAGTGACCAGACGTCCCCGTTTACCCAGGACAGTCCCAGTTTTGAGCCCTGTGTCCCCTGTCCCAGCAGATTTATCCAAAACCAGTGATTTGTCCCAGTTTTATAAAAGAAATGTCCCTATTTTTACCAATCTGATCCCTGCCAACAGTAAAAAAGAGGCATAAACTGTCATTTGTTTTGGTAAAATACAGAAAATCTGCTTAAAAATGACCAAAACACAAAGAAAATGTGACGATACTGAGTCATGTTCGCCCTGAATGGGCCGAGTGCAGAACAATTCTCCTAAATCACGCTCTCCTTTTACAGTTTTACTATTACCAACCACCAAAAAACCAGGGATGTCCCAGTTTTCTACTTTGAAAGTAGAGTAGAAGTTAAACAAAATCTTAGGAGGAGCGATACTTTCAGCTGAAACACAAATGTTCACAATCGTTCTGGAAAAACAGTATTTGAGAACTGGATCTGTGTTTCTGTGTAAAAGCTGCTCCCCGAGGTTTAAACTCAAACATCTGAAAAACACAAGGTTCATGGAGGAGTTTAAATGTCCCAGAATCCTCTGCTCTGATCTCTGTTCTAATGTCGTTTCCTCGTCACAAACACCTGGAGTCGTGTTTGTTTCATTCACATGTTTCACACACAAACCTGCAGAAACCTGAAAACACTCTGTTCCACCTTGTGATGTCATCATGTGGTGATACATGAAGTGCTCCACTGTGTTTTTAAACTCCACACACCTTCACTAGAATCATTTGGATCATTTCAGTCCTGGAATTGTCGATCTCGACTGAACTAAAGGTAAAAGGAGCTGTTCACTTGAAAACTACCACTTGATGACATCACAAGGTGGAACAGAGCGTTTGGAGCTTTGGAGATGTAGACAGACTAATAATAAAGAGTTCCTCAAACATGTGAATGAAACAAACATAACTCCAGCTCTGTTTTTGAGGAGGAACAACAGAACATCAGAAGATCAGAACTTGGACTCAGTTTTGTCTGATATTGAACGTTTAAAGTTTAGATTTCCGTCTCGCAGGTGTAAATGTTCCTGAATGTGTCTTTATTAAAGTGTCCTCTGACCATCCCCTCGATGTCGTTGGGGATGCCCTGGATGGGGGCGCACTCGGAGGCATGGCCGTAGCAGAAGCAGTTGCCGCGGACGACGAGCTCGTACATGGCGTAGTAATACTTCTCCTTTATCTCGGCGCGAGTGTCCAGCAGGTTGTCTCCTAAGGTGTGGAGCTTTGTGAAGTTCACCCTCAAGTTTGTGATTCGAAGCTGGTCTGGACAGAGACAGAGACAGAGATTATAACAAGGAAATATGTTCACAAGATCAAACATGTAAGAGATTCTGCCTGGAATGTTCCACAGTCTGGCATTAAACAGCTCTACTTTACATTTATTCAATTACAGGTGGTTTTACCAAGAAAAACAGGCATTCTAAACCAGGACTAAACCAGATCTGACCTGTAAGTTGGTCTGGTCTGGTTGGTTTGGTCTCCATGAAGATAGAAAGCTGCACTGTGTAACTTTTCTAGTGGAGGGTCCGTCAAACGCTTTTCTCCGAAAAGTAAATTGAATTGCTTCATCTGGAATATTCCACAGTATGGCATTAAACCTTTCTATCTTCACGGAGACCAAACCGGACCAAGTTCCAGGTCAGATCTGTGGAGAGGCGACCCCGCTCACAGTCAGAATGTCTGTTTTTCTAGGGATTTTTGAGCTCTAAAACCACCTGTGATTGAATAAATGTAAAGGTCTGAGAGGGAAGAGAAGGAGAGAAGGAGAGGGGAAGGGAGACAGGAGAGAGTGAGGAGAGGAAAAAGAGAAGAGAGAAAGGAGAGAGAGAGAGAGAGAGAAGACAGGGGAGAGAGGGAAAAAAAGGGGAAAGAGGGAAGAGAAAAGGTAAACAGAGAAAAAGAATGAAACAAGGAGTGAGAGAAAGAGAGAGAGAGTGAAGAGAGAGTGAAGAGAGAGAGAAGAGAGAGAGAGAGAGACAGAGAGAGAGCGAGAGAGAGAGTGAGAGAGAGAGTGAAAGTGGAGGGGTGTGTGTCTCTCGTGCACTCGTCCCTCAGGCTGAAACATGAGTCTGAACAAAGAGACAAAGAACTGAGTGTCTCTGAAGGACACGGACAGGTGCAGAGACTCTGAGACCACAGGAGGACTAGACCTGGTTTAGACCGGGTTTAGACCTGGTTTAGACCGGGTTTAGACCGGGTTTATACTGGGTTTAGACCGGGTTTAGACCGGGTTTAGACCGGGTTTAGTACTGTTCTAGTCCCAGTTTAGTCCTGGTTCAGTCCTGGTTTAGTCCCGGTTCAGTCCCGGTTCAGTCCCGGTTTAGTCCCGGTTCAGTCCTGGTTCAGTGGATTTTGTCAGTTTTATCGTTATAATTCCGCACTCTGGATCCGGGGGCTGTATGGGTCCTGGATCCGGATCGCCGGGTCCAACACTCGAAAAATCACCTGAAAATAAAAAAAACACGGAATAACACAGAAAATGACTGTGAATAATGAACATCTGACACTGGGAGGGCATCTGACACACGGAGGTCGGGGAGGGCATCTGACACACGGAGGTCGGGGAGGGCATCTGACACACAGGGGGAGGGCATCTGAAACACACGGGGAGGGCATCTGACACACACGGGGAGGGCATCTGACACACACGGGGAGGGCATCTGACACACACAGGGAGGGCATCTGACACACACGGGGAAGGCATCTGACACACACGGGGAAGGCATCTGACACACACGGGGAAGGCATCTGACACACACGGGGAGGGCATCTGTTCTGCCTACATACACCCAGTATGTTACCTGCCCCACAAGAGACAATAAAACACTGGATTTATTTTTTGCCAACGCCAAGGAGGCTTATTCTTCATCCCCACTGCCTCCCCTGGGTAGAGCGGACCACAACATTGTCCATCTGCGGCCTGTGTACCAGCCTATTGTGCACAGACAGCCTGTGGTGCCCCGTGTGGTGAAGAAGTGGACTGCTGAGAGTGAGGAGGCTCTGAGAGACTGCTTTGACACCACAGTGTGGACAGAGCTCTGTGACCCACATGGGGAGGACATCAATGCAGTGACAGAGTGCATCACGGACTACATCAACTTTTGTTTTGAAAACATCGTCCCCTCCCAGACGGTGCGGTGTTTTTCAAACAACAAGCCGTGGATTAACCCTGACATAAAAGCTCTGCTGAAGGAGAAGAAGAGAGCTTTTAGGTCAGGGACCAAGGAGGAGCTGAAGGCTGCACAGAAGAGGCTGAGGAGGAAAATCAGGATGAGCCAAGCCAGCCAAAAGAGAAGGATGGAGCAACAGCTGCAGCAGAAGAACATCCAGGGGGTGTGGAGAAGCCTCAAGACGATCTCAGGCTTCAAAGCGCCTCCTGCCCAGACGGAGGGGGACCGGCAGTGGGTGAACGAGCTCAATTCTCACTTCCTGAGATTTGATCAATCATCCACCACTCCCCCCACCCAGCTGCCAGCTCTCACCTCCCCAGCTGGACAATGGGGAACTCCTGCACCTCTTCACACCTCTGCCTCTGCTCTTCAGCCCACCACTACACATGGACTCACCCATCCCCCCAGCCTGCCACTGTCATTTTCTACAGCCCAGGTGAGACTGGAGCTCAAGAAGATCAGACCCAGGAAGGCAGCAGGACCAGACGGCATCAGCTCCAGGCTCCTTAAGTCCTGTGCAGATGAACTGTGCGGAGTTATGGAGCATGTCTTCAACATGAGCCTTAAGCTGAGGGTGGTACCACAACTCTGGAAGACCTCCTGCGTGGTACCAGTGCCTAAGACACCGCACGCTAAAGACCCCAGCAGCTTCAGGCCGGTGGCTCTAACATTGCACCTGATGAAGACACTGGAGAGACTGGTCCTTGGCCACCTCCGCTCCACCGTGAGCTCAGTGATGGACCCGCTGCAGTTTGCGTACCGGCCTGGCATCGGAGTGGAGGACGCCATCATCTACCTGCTGCACCGCTCACTGTCTCACCTGGAGAACCCCGGCAGCACTGTGAGGATTCTCTTCTTTGACTTCTCCAGTGCTTTCAACACCATTCAGCCACTGCTCCTGAGGGACAAACTGGAGATGGCCGGTGTGGACTGTGACCTGGCAGACTGGATCCTGGACTACCTCACAAACCGGCCCCAGTTTGTGAGAGCCAAGAACTGCGTGTCTGACCTACTGACCTGCAGTGTGGGGGCGCCCCAGGGCACGGTCCTCGCGCCCTTTCTTTTCACCCTTTACACTGCAGACTTCAGACACAACACGGACAGCTGCGTCCTGC
>CM057086.1:36086958-36091958 GCA_029959045.1 Taenioides sp. WSHXM2023 | reverse complement strand
AAACACAATCAGAGTCTTTGTCAGAACAAACGGAAAATGTGTTTAAAAATAGACTCTCCCTCCCTCCCTCTCTCCTCCCTCCCTCTCTCCCTCCCTCTCTCCCTCTCTCCCCTCCCTCCCTCTCTCCCCTCCCTCCCTCCCTCTCTCCCTCTCTCTCTGTGTTCATGTTCATTCTTTCTCCCTCTCTTCTTCTTGTCCTTTTTTGACTCTCTCCCCTCCCCCATCTCTCTCTCTCTTTCTCCTCCTTCTGTCCCTCTCGTTTATGTTTACCCCTCTCTCCTGCTCTCTCTTTTCTCTCCTCTCTCTCTCTCCTCTTTTCATCCCTCTCTCTCTCCTCTTTATCAATCCCCTCTCTCTCTCTCCTCTTTTCATCCCTCTCTCTCTCCTCTTTCATCCCTCTCTCTCCCTCTATTCATCCCTCTCTCTCTCTCCTCTTTTCATCCCTCTCTCTCCACTTTTCATCTCTCTCTCTCTCTCCTCTTTTCATCCCTCTCCCTCTCTCCTCTTTTCATCCCTCTCTCTCCTCTTTCATCCTCTCTCTCTCTCTCTCCTCTTTTCATCCCTCTCTCTCCACTTTTCATCCCTCTCTCTCTCTCTCCTCTTTTCATCCCTCTCTCTCTCTCCTCTTTTCATCCCTCTCTCTCTCCTCTTTCATCCCTCTCTCTCCTCTTTTCATCCCTCTCTCTCTCTCCTCTTTTCATCCCTCTCTCTCCACTTTTCATCCCTCTCTCTCTCTCTCCTCTTTTCATCCCTCTCTCTCTCTCCTCTTTTCATCCCTCTCTCCCTCTCTCCTCTTTTCATCCCTCTCTCTCTCTCCTCTTTTCATCCCTCTCTCTCCTCTTTTCATCCCTCTCTCTCTCCTCTTTTCATCCCTCTCTCTCCACTTTTCATCCCTCTCTCTCTCTCTCCTCTTTTCATCCCTCTCTCTCTCCTCTTTTCATCCCTCTCTCTCCTCTTTTCATCCCTCTCTCTCCTCTTTTCATCCCTCTCTCTCTCTCCTCTTTTCATCCCTCTCTCTCTCCTCTTTTCATCCCTCTCTCTCCTCTTTTCATCCCTCTCTCTCTCTCCTCTTTTCATCCCTCTCTCTCCACTTTTCATCCCTCTCTCTCTCTCTCCTCTTTTCATCCCTCTCTCTCTCTCCTCTTTTCATCCCTCTCTCCCTCTCTCCTCTTTTCATCCCTCTCTCTCTCTCCTCTTTTCATCCCTCTCTCTCTCCTCTTTTCATCCCTCTCTCTCCACTTTTTATCCCTCTCTCCCTCTCTCCTCTTTTCATCCCTCTCCCTCTCTCCTCTTTTCATCCCTCTCTCTCTCTCCTCTTTTCATCCCTCTCTCTCTCCTCTTTTCATCCCTCTCTCTCTCCTCTTTTCATCCCTCTCTCTCCACTTTTCATCCCTCTCTCCCTCTCTCCTCTTTTCATCCCTCTCTCCCTCTCTCCTCTTTTCATCCCTCTCTCCTCTCTCCTCTTTTCATCCCTCTCTCTCTCTCCTCTTTTCATCCCTCTCTCTCTCTCCTCTTTTCATCTCTCTCCCTCTCTCCTCTTTTCATCCCTCTCTCTCTCTCTCCTCTTTTCATCCCTCTCTCTCGTCTTCTTATGAAAATGTGATGTTCGTCTGAACCTCCAGAGTCTCCAGTCCCTGACCCTGATTTACTAATGGTCCTGGTTCAGTCCTGGTTCAGTCCCGGTCCCTGGTCTGGTCCTGGTCTGGTCCTGGTCCTGGTACCGTTCTCAGACTGCCACCAGCTCCTCTTGCGGTGAGGTTTGAAGGTGGTGATGACGTTCTCGATGCGGTGGTTGATGGTGTTGTAGATCGGGTCGTACGGACGCCTAGAGTCACAGAAGAAGCATTTCTTCTCGTCCTGAAGTTTCAACGGAAAAAAAGAAAAATAATTTCAAATTTCACTGAAAACAGGAAATAACAGAAAGTGAACAGTTTAAAGATGCACTGTGAACTTTTATGGGGAACATTCTAGGCAAAGTAATGAGATCTCCATGGAAACAAGCAGATGGTCCTCGAGTCTCAGGTGAACGACCTGCAGGTGTTTGTGTAGTTCCTGTGTTGACCTGTAGGGGCAGCACTGACCTGCAGGTGGCTGACGATGCAGTAGGACTCTTTCTTCTTCATGCCGCAGGTGGACGAGGCCTGGAGGTTCTTCTCACGTCCCACCAGAAGGTCTCCTGTGGCCGGGGTAACAGCTGCCCTGAGAGCAAGCCCACAGTCTGCTCCAAGTCCTGAGAAGAAACCAGCACCACCAGAAGACCTGAGGAGACAGAGGAACATCTAAACATCTGACCCTCTCCTTAACCAAGATCTAATTTAAAAAAGAGGTTTTGTTTTCGTTAAAATGACCAATGCTCCTCCACACAGACGGAGACGCTGATGCACGAGGAACTCCAGGGTTAAAGCCCCAGTGCGGAACATTTCACATTTCATGAGAGTGAACGATTTTGTTCTTCTGATGCTGATCGAGAATCCAGAGGAACCGACTTTTTTAAACACAAACCTGAGCGAGTCATGAGCCGAGAGGACGAGAAGTTTAAGAGAGAGAAACCTAAACCAGGACCAAACCAGGACCGAACCAGGACCGAACCAGGACCAAACCAGGACTAAACCAGGACTAAACCAGGACCAAACCAGGACTAAACCAGGACTAAACCAGGACTAAACCAGGACCAAACCAGGACTAAACCAGGGACTAAACCAGGACCAAACCAGGACCGAACCAGGACCGAACCAGGACCAAACCAGGACTAAACCAGGACTAAACCAGGACTAAACAGGGACCAAACCAGGACTAAACCAGGACTAAACCAGGACTAAACCAGGACCAAACCAGGACTAAACCAGGACTAAACCAGGACTAAACCAGGACCGAACCAGGACCAAACCAGGACTAAACCAAGACTAAACCAGGACTAAACCAGGACCGAACCAGGACCCAAACCAGGACTAAACCAGGACTAAACCAGGACCGAACCAGGACCAAAACCAGGACTAAACCAGGACTAAACCAGGACTAAACCAGGACTAAACGAGGACTAAACCAGGACCGAACCAGGACCAAACCAGGACTAAACCAGGACTAAACCAGGACCGAACAGGACCGAACCAGGACCAAACCAGGACTAAACCAGGACTAAACCAGGACTAAACCAGGACTAAACCAGGGACCAAACCAGGACCGAACCAGGACTAAACCAGGACTGAACCAGGACTAAACCAGGACTAAACCAGGACTAAACCAGGACTAAACCAGGACTGAACAGGACTAAACCAGGACCGAACCAGGACTAAACCAGGACTAAACCAGGACTGAACCAGGACTAAACCAGGACTAAACCAGGACTAAACCAGGACTGAACCAGGACTGAACCAGGACTAAACCAGGACTGAACCAGGACTAAACCAGGACTAAACCAGGACTAAACCAGGACTGCAGAGAGACAGAGACCGACTGTTCACACACACACACACAGACAGTGTGTGTGTGTGTGTGTGTGTGTGTGTGTGTGTGTGTGTGTGTGTGTGTGTGTGTGTGTGTGTGTGTGTGTGTGTGTGTGTGTGTGTGTTTGTGCGTTCGGTCTGGAGGCAGAACATGTGTTTAAGAGATTATTATAAATGTGTTTTTGTAGAAAATAAACAGGACTAAACCAGGACTAAACCAGGACCAAACCAGGACCGAACCAGGACTAAACCAGGACTAAACCGGGTCTGAACCGGGACTAAACCAGGACTAAACCAGGACTAGACCTGGTCTAAACCGGGTCTTGGTTTGATTGACATGTGGAGCAGACGTTCTTATCCGTTTGGAGTCGTTTTATCACAGGAAGTGTCCAACAGGAGCGAGGGCGGAGCTTATCTGAGCCAAGACTGATACAGATGCCCTCCACGTGTGTCAGATGCCCTAACCGTGTGTCAGATGCCCTCCCTGTGCGTCTGCAGTTCTTCTGAAGTGAGTCGTTGGTTCATAAAGACTCGACTCGACTCGACTGTTTGTGACAAAACGAGAGAAACAGAAGTGCCCAAAGAAGGAGAGAGAGAGAAAGACAAGAGCAGAGGAGAGAGAACTGGACCAGGACTAAACCAGGACTAAACCAGGACTGAACCAGGACTGAACCAGGACTAAACCAGGACTAAACCAGGACTGAACCAGGACTGAACCAGGACTAAACCAGGACTAACAGACTGACAGGACTGAACCAGGACTAAACAGACTAAACCAGGACTGAACCAGGACTAAACCAGGACTGAACCAGGACTAAACCAGGACTAAACCAGGACTGAACCAGGACTGAACCAGGACTAAACCAGGACTGAACCAGGACTAAACCAGGACTAAACCAGGACTGAACCAGGACTGAACCAGGACTAAACCAGGACTAAACCAGGTCTGAACCAGGTCTGAACCAGGACTAAACCAGGACTAAACCAGGACTAAACCAGGTCTGAACCAGGACTGAACAGGACTAAACAGGTCTGAACCAGGTCTGATCCAGGACTAAACCAGGACTTAAACCAGGACTAAACCAGGACTAACCAGGTCTGAACCAGGACTAAACCAGGACTAAACCAGGTCTGAACCAGGTCTGAACCAGGACTAAACCAGGACTAAACCAGGACTAAACCAGGTCTGAACCAGGACTGAACCAGGACTGAACCAGGACTAAACCAGGACTAAACCAGGTCTGAACCAGGACTAAACCAGGACTAAACCAGGTCTGAACTAGGACTAAACCAGGACTGAACCAGTCTGAACTAGGACTAAACCAGGACTAAACCAGGACTAAACCAGGTCTGAACTAGGACTAAACCGGGACTGAACCAGGACTAAACCAGGTCTGAACTAGGACTAAACCAGGACTAAACCAGGACTAAACCAGGTCTGAACTAGGACTAAACCAGGACTGAACCAGGTCTGAACCAGGACTAAACCAGGACTAAACCAGGTCTGAACTAGGACTAAACCAGGACTAGACCAGGACTAAACCAGGACTGAACCCA
>CM057086.1:36026092-36086858 GCA_029959045.1 Taenioides sp. WSHXM2023 | reverse complement strand
CCCACCAGGACCAGTGAGGAACCCACCAGGACCAGAGGAACCCACCAGGACCAGTGAGGGATTACACAGATATAAGAAAAAAGAAAATTCTACTATTTAATGTGGAAACACGCTTAAGATCCCACAGCCAGAAGGTCCCATGTTCAATTCCCAAACTCCACAGGGCCTAAGATTTAACCTTCCAGCCACAAACTCCAGACCTGTTCCTCAAACTGTTCTCCTCAGATGTTTCCTCAAACTGTTCTCCTCAGATGTTTCCTCAAACTGTTCTCCTCAGATGTTTCTCCAAACTGTTCTCCTCAGATGTTTCCTCCAACTGTTCTCCTCAGATGTTCCTCCAAACTGTTCTCATCTATTGTTCCTCAAACTGTTCTCCTCAGATGTTTCCTCAAACTGTTCTCCTCAGATGTTTCTCCAAACTGTTCTCCTCAGATGTTTCCTCAAACTGTTCTCCTCAGATGTTTCTCCAAACTGTTCTCCTCAGATGTTTCCTCCAACTGTTCTCCTCAGATGTTCCTCCAAACTGTTCTCATGTATTGTTCCTCAAACTGTTCTCCTCAGATGTTTCTCCATGTTCTAGTTGTTTCTTCTCTGACCCTCTGAAGTTGGATTTGGAGAGATTCATGTTTGAGAATCTTTAATCTCTTATTTTCAAGACGCCATTTTACCGATCTGCCTCGTTTTCAGCTCCACCAATACAAGCCCTGATTTAGTCCTGGTTTAGTCCTGGTTCAGTCCTGGTTTAGGACCAGGACAGAACCAAACCAGGTCTATGGAAACCCGGACCACAACAGGATGAACAAAGCAGCAGCGTCTTTAACCCGGACAGGAAATTCAAATCAGATGCCCTCCCCCTGTGTCAGATGCCCTCCCGTGTGTCAGATGCCCTCCCCGTGTCTCAGATGCCCTCCCGTGTGTCAGATGCCCTCCCCGTGTGTCAGATGCCCTCCCGTGTGTCAGATGCCCTCCCCGTGTGTCAGATGCCCCCCCCCGTGTGTCAGATGCCCTCCCCGTGTGTCAGATGCCCTCCCCGTGTGTCAGATGCCCCCCCGTGTGTCAGATGCCCTCCCCGTGTGTCAGATGCCCCCCCGTGTGTCAGATGCCCCCCCGTGTGTCAGATGCCCTCCCGTGTGTCCCTGGAGTTTCATTTCACAGACAAACACAAACTCTGAGCAAAGATCCAAAACTCGGACCAAACTGAAAACTCCAAAAGACGATCATGAAAACAAATACTGACACCTCCGGACTAAACCAGGACTAACCCAGGACTAACCCAGGACTAACCCAGGACTAAACCAGGACTAACCCAGGACTAACCCAGGACTAAACCAGGACTAACCCAGGACTAACCCAGGACTAAACCAGGACTAACCCAGGACTAACCCAGGACTAACCCAGGACTAAACCAGGACTAACCCAGGACTAAACCAGGACCAAACCAGGACTAACCCAGGACTAAACCAGGACCAAACCAGGACTAACCCAGGACTAACCCAGGACCACAGCCTGACAGACCCCGGGACCTGCGCGCTCAGACTGATCCGGTTTTGCTCCGGTTCACTGAGTCACTTCTGAAGATGTTTGTGGAGTTTTTCTGCAGGTTCCGGAGGTGGAGCGGAGAACCGTGGAAGCAGCGGACATCGTGGACTCACTTACCGCACAGAAGCGTGAGGAGGGCCGGTCTCAGCGCTGCCATACTCCCGGGGGCTCCAGCGGCAACCTGCGGACACAATACCGACTTTACACACCGGTACCACCGGAGGAAAGCCGCTGTACCGGAGGGAAAGAGATTTAAACTGTGGAACAATAAACTCCGCGGCAGACCGGAGCCGCGCGCGGGTTTAACGGGAACAAAGTCTTTAAAAAGATTTTCTAAAAATGAACTCCGGAGCCAAACGTCCCGAGCGCGTTTGGGACGCGATCCTGTTACGCGCATTTCTAAACTTTAAACTTCAGTCTGCCCCGGTTGTTTTCACGGAGATCACTCTTACGCACGCGGTTCTGCTCTTACCGTGGTGATGGTGGTTCAGTGGTTCGGTGGTTCGGTGGTTGTTACGCGGGGAGTCGTGTGTCCTGTCCCGAGATAGTCGCTTCTGCTCCGGGGGCTTAGTTCCACTTGTGTCCGCGGCGTGTGGAGACTGAGGCGGTGTTTTGTGCGCGCTCAGGAGGAGGGGGGTGCGCGCTCAGGAGGAGGGGGGTGCGCGCTCAGGAGGAGGGGGGGGGGCGCGCTCAGGAGGAGGGGGGGGGGGGCGCGCTCAGGAGGAGGGGGGGGGGGAGGTGCGGGGGGAGGAGGTGCGGGGGAGAGGGGAGTGCGCTGTGGGGCTGTGGGGCTGTGGGGCTGTGGGGCTGTGGGGCTGTGGGGCAGTGGCTGTGGGGCTGTGGGGCAGTGGGGCTGTGGGGCTGTGGGGCTGTGGGGCAGTGGCTGTGGGGCTGTGGGGCAGTGGGGCTGTGGGGCTGTGGGGCTGTGGGGCTGTGGGGCTGTGGGGCTGTGGCTGTGGCTGTGGGGCTGTGGGGCAGTGGGGCTGTGGGGCAGTGGGGCTGTGGGGCAGTGGCTGTGGGGCAGTGGGGCTGTGGGGCTGTGGCTGTGGCTGTGGGGCTGTGGGGCAGTGGCTGTGGGGCTGTGGGGCAGTGGGGCTGTGGGGCTGTGGGGCTGTGGGGCTGTGGGGCAGTGGCTGTGGGGCTGTGGGCTGTGGGGCTGTGGGGCTGTGGGGCAGTGGGGCTGTGGCTGTGGCTGTGGGGCTGTGGGGCAGTGGCTGTGGGGCTGTGGGGCTGTGGGGCAGTGGCTGTGGGGCAGTGGGGCTGTGGGGCAGTGGCTGTGGGGCAGTGGGGCTGTGGCTGTGGCTGTGGGGCAGTGGCTGTGGGGCAGTGGGGCTGTGGGGCAGTGGCTGTGGGGCAGTGGGGCAGTGGCTGTGGGGCTGTGGGGCTGTGGGGCTGTGGCTGTGGCTGTGGGGCTGTGGGGCTGTGGCTGTGGGGCAGTGGGGCTGTGGGGCAGTGGGGCTGTGGGGCTGTGGCTGTGGGGCAGTGGGGCAGTGGGGCTGTGGGGCTGTGGGGCAGTGGGGCTGTGGGGCAGTGGCTGTGGGGCTGTGGGGCAGTGGGGCTGTGGGGCTGTGGGGCTGTGGGGCTGTGGCTGTGGCAGTGGGACTGTGGCTGTGGCAGTGGGGCTGTGGGACTGTGGGGCTGTGGGGCTGTGGGGCTGTGGGGCAGTGGGGCTGTGGGGCTGTGGGGCTGTGGCTGTGGCAGTGGGACTGTGGCTGTGGGGCAGTGGGGCTGTGGGGCAGTGGGGCTGTGGGGCTGTGGGGCTGTGGCTGTGGCAGTGGGACTGTGGCTGTGGGGCTGTGGGGCTGTGGCTGTGGCAGTGGGACTGTGGCTGTGGGCTGTGGGGCAGTGGGGCTGTGGGGCAGTGGCTGTGGGGCTGTGGGGCAGTGGGGCTGTGGGACTGTGGGGCTGTGGGACTGTGGGGCTGTGGGGCTGTGGGGCTGTGGGGCTGTGGCTGTGGCAGTGGGGCTGTGGGACTGTGGGGCTGTGGGGCTGTGGGGCTGTGGCTGTGGGGCTGTGGGGACTGTGGGGCAGTGGGGCTGTGGGACTGTGGGGCTGTGGGGCTGTGGGGCTGTGGGGCAGTGGGGCTGTGGGGCAGTGGGGCTGTGGGGCTGTGGGGCTGTGGGGCAGTGGCTGTGGGGCTGTGGGGCAGTGGGGCTGTGGGGCTGTGGGGCAGTGGGGCTGTGGGGCAGTGGCTGTGGGGCTGTGGGGCTGTGGGGCAGTGGGGCTGTGGCTGTGGGGCTGTGGCTGTGGCAGTGGGGCTGTGGGACTGTGGGGCTGTGGGGCTGTGGGGCAGTGGGGCTGTGGGGCTGTGGGGCTGTGGGGCTGTGGGGCTGTGGGGCTGTGGCTGTGGCTGTGGGACTGTGGGGCTGTGGGGCTGTGGGACTGTGGGGCTGTGGGGCTGTGGGGCTGTGGGGCAGTGGGGCTGTGGGCTGTGGCTGTGGGCTGTGGGGCTGTGGCTGTGGCAGTGGGCTGTGGGACTGTGGGACTGTGGCTGTGGCAGTGGGGCTGTGGGACTGTGGGGCTGTGGGGCTGTGGGACTGTGGGGCTGTGGGGCTGTGGGGCAGTGGGGCTGTGGGGCTGTGGCTGTGGGGCTGTGGGGCTGTGGCTGTGGCAGTGGGGCTGTGGCTGTGGGGCTGTGGCTGTGGCAGTGGGGCTGTGGGACTGTGGGGCTGTGGGGCTGTGGGGCAGTGGGGCTGTGGGGCTGTGGGACTGTGGGGCTGTGGGGCTGTGGGGCTGTGGGGCTGTGGGGCAGTGGGGCAGTGGGGCTGTGGGACTGTGGGGCTGTGGGGCTGTGGGGCTGTGGGGCTGTGGGGCTGTGGCTGTGGCTGTGGGGCTGTGGGGCTGTGGCTGTGGCAGTGGGGCTGTGGGACTGTGGGGCAGTGGGGCTGTGGGGCTGTGGGGCTGTGGGGCAGTGGCTGTGGGGCTGTGGCTGTGGGGCTGTGGGGCTGTGGCTGTGGGGCTGTGGGGCTGTGGGGCTGTGGGGCTGTGGGGCTGTGGGGCTGTGGGGCAGTGGGGCTGTGGGGCTGTGGGGCTGTGGCTGTGGGGCTGTGGGGCTGTGGCTGTGGCAGTGGGGCTGTGGGACTGTGGGGCTGTGGGGCTGTGGGGCTGTGGGGCTGTGGGGCAGTGGGGCAGTGGGGCTGTGGGACTGTGGGGCTGTGGGGCTGTGGGGCTGTGGGGCTGTGGCTGTGGCAGTGGGGCTGTGGGACTGTGGGGCTGTGGGGCTGTGGGGCTGTGGGGCTGTGGGGCTGTGGGGCTGTGGGGCTGTGGCTGTGGCAGTGGGGCTGTGGGACTGTGGGGCAGTGGGGCTGTGGGGCTGTGGGGCTGTGGGGCAGTGGCTGTGGGGCTGTGGCTGTGGGGCTGTGGGGCTGTGGCTGTGGCTGTGGGGCTGTGGCTGTGGGGCTGTGGGGCAGTGGGGCTGTGGCTGTGGGGCAGTGGGGCTGTGGCTGTGGGGCTGTGGGGCTGTGGGGCTGTGGCTGTGGGGCTGTGGGGCTGTGGGGCAGTGGGGCTGTGGGACTGTGGGGCAGTGGGGCTGTGGGGCTGTGGGACTGTGGGGCAGTGGGGCTGTGGGGCTGTGGGGCAGTGGGGCAGTGGGGCTGTGGCTGTGGGGCTGTGGCTGTGGGGCTGACCCGTCCTCAGGCTCCTCTGCTCGGCTCCACTTGTTCCCTGTTGCCGCTGTTTGTGGAGGAGGTGGAGACGGAGAAACCCCGCGCTGGAGCGGAGCCTCGGAGCCTCGGAGCCCCGGGGGGTGGTTGGTTTACGGGCCACCTGCTCCCTCTGTCTGCCGCCTGGGAAGCCTCTGCTCCGGCTACAGTAGTTCGGAGTGTCCCGCTTCAGACCTCCAGGGTCCGGCGGGTCAAATGTTCCAAACCCAAACTAAATTTTGTCCAGAGACAAAAAGACTGAGTTTGTTTCTCAAACTGTGGTTCGAGCTCCAGTGTGAGCGGAGCATTTGTTTCATTTAGAGACAAATCTTTGTGTAAAAGTTTTTGTGCTTCTTTTGGTTCATTTTTACTCAGATGAATTCATTTTGTCTCATTTGGAACAGGGTTTAGTCCCGGAGAGAATCCCGGTTTGACTTGGTGAACAAACATTCTCTTAGTTTAATTTAAATGTGTTTTTTTTTAATAAAAAGTTTGTGTTTCTACATCCCGCAGTGTCACGTGATTCATTCCACGTTCACATTTATACACAGGCCGTGACTCCCGGGGTCTGCATCCTCAAAGGCCGGTGCCGCTGTGAAGGCTGCAGCCTGCGAACCAGCCTCTGAGGACCGCATGGCCGTTGGCGAAATGGGACAGGCCCAGCCCACGGAGCCGCTCCCGTCGACCAGCAACCAAGACACGCTGCTAACGCTAATGCTAACGCTAATGCTAACGCTAATGCTAACGCTAATGCTAACGCTAACAGCACGCACCACGCAGATTACGCACACGGATCAATAACAAAGATTACGCGTGGGTAATTGAACTATCGGATTTTGAGACCAAGTTATTCTAATAATTCTCATCCAAATCTTGTGGCTGAAACGAAAACGTATGTTTAACTTTTGCAAAACAAAACTGTTATTTCTGGGATAGATCTGAAATAGGCTAAATTACCTTAAAGTTTCAAATACAGTGATGAGATATGCATTATTAATTATTATTATCATTATTAAATATTTCTATATTGACCAAGGATTACATTTATACAGGGAATGCATTTAAATCAGTTTATAAAGAAAGACATCTCTCCTTTGAGAAAAGATGGTTTCTTAAACATTCAGAGGAACTTCTGGAAATACTTTATCTTGATGTGAAAAGTCAAACATTGAACCCATTACACACACACAATGCAATAATAGGTGAGTAAAAACAGCTGTATGTCAGTGAACTCTCAAATTCTGTTCCCTTTTTGCTGAAGCAGGTGACAGTCCAAAATGAACAAATTATCTTTGTAAAATATGATCAGGTGGATTACCACTGCTTAATTGCAGTACAATAGTACATTCTTATAGTACATGCAATTAGTTACTGTCAAAAGAGACATCAAATAAGTGGCACATTTCACCATGATTCAAATGTCAGTATAGACTGAAAAACATTCAATAAACATATGAGCAAATGATGTTTTCAGTTTTGTCTCACACACTTGTTAAGGTCATATAAGGCCACATTTATCATGGGACACTTCCTCAGTGATTAAGATGTTTAGGTGCTCCTCTGCTAAGATGCAAAGAAACTACCATTTGACTATTTTACTTGTGCTGAAATTAGAAGTTAAACCTAAACATCACTATTAGGACACATTAGGGACAGCAGCAGCACGTGCAGGAGGGAGGCCTGATGCAACCAGAGACCCCACAGGTCTTCTACAGTCAGCATGGACAGTGGAGACATGACCCAGTGCACTTGGACCACTCAGTGTGATGTATCTCGTCTTCTGGAGGAGGAAGAGCAGAATGGGCCTTATGTCTGACTGATCAAAGTCCTGTCCTGCAGAGTGAAAACCTGTAATGACACACACATTAAGAAAACTACAAAACTATTACAGGAACATTTGGTTCAGTGTAGATACATTCAGATCCAAAGGCCGTTTAGATAAATCGAAACATCTTAATTAATAGAGGAATCCCACACATATTTTCACAATTTAGATTTCAATATGAGCAGGATTCATTTGCAGCCCTTATTATTGCAGGCCGAACTTCTCCAGTATTGTCCTGAGTCAAACAGAACATAAACATTCACATTTACATAATAATAAATACAGTACATTTATAATTATATATAATATGAAATCTGTTACAGATCTCCTAGTGTTACTGCAAACATTTGTTCAATAACCGTGCAGCACACGCTGTCCTTTCATTTATGTAGTTAATTATGTCTTTTTTTATTACATTTTTCATGGTGCTTTTGTAAGGGAGATATAATGGATAATAACACTGAATAAGTCCAGCTTATTTGTGAACAACTGTCTACTGACAAATATGTAGGTTTAGTTCTCCACTGTGATATTACTACATTACTACACATGATAGTACTACATTGTGTAGTATACTTTTCAGATCACCAGCTTCCCGGCCGTCATTTAGTAATCACAGAAGTACAGGCTGTGGAGAACATAGGAAATAAATGGGGAAACCCAGGTTAATTCACAACTACTCACATATGTACAAATGAAAAAGGTTTTCAAATGGCAGTAATGCCAGCGCTGATATAGTTTTCATGGCTGATGTTATATTATCCAACAGGAGTATATAGCACTGTTTTAATACTTACCTCCAAGCCATGTTCACGGAGAATTTAGCCCCGGTGAACAGGTGGTCGTTCTGCCTCAGCTCAGTTAGTCGGGTGGTCTGCTCCTTGTTCCCTAGGCCTTGTCGCGCCGGAAGTGACGTATGCGGCCTGAAACCCAGCCTCGGAGGATGCAGAGCCTGAAATGAGACACGGCCACAGTCATACGCGCGCACACTCGCGCGCACACTCACACATACACGCACACTCGCGCGCACACTCGCGCGCACAGTTGCACTTGTCTCGGTGTTTCAGCTGCGCTCGTGCTCAAGTCTCGAGACCCCAGAGCCATGCGCGCTCCCGCTCATGCGCGGATCAAATTCCTTTTGATGACGTGAACGAACAGCGTGAGCGCGCAATGCTTCTCATTCAACAGGTGCGCGAGACTGTCCTCCCACGCACACGCACGCACACGCACACACACGCACACACACGCGCGCACCCATCCACACACGCCAGCGCACACACATCCACGCACACGAGCACACGCACACGGCATATACAGAGAACTATTCTGGTGGAAGGGCGACTATTTTAGTCCTGGTTTAGTCCTGGTTTAGTACCGTATAAAGTCCTGTTTTATGGGTCTTTTGTGGGTCCAGGTGGTCCGGGTCCTGGTCCTGGTTCAGACTGTGCACTGTAAAAAACGAGTCACAACATTTAAAGGCTACACTGCAAAAAATACAATTTACAAAAAAAAAAAAAAAAAAGTTTTACTCATTTTACAAACAAACAAGACTTAAGTCCTGTTTGAATCCCCTTATGGTCCTGGTTTAGTCCTGGTTTAGTCCTGGTTTAGTCCTGTTCTGGTCCAGTCTGCCCCCTCCAGTCCAGGGGAATATTATAAACTGTATTCCACTTGTGTTTCCATGGTAACAGATCAGATCCGGCACATTCCCAGCTGCCCCGGGACAGTCTGCCTTTGTCCCTGAGCCGAATCTGAGTCAGAACTGAACCAGGACCAGAAGTGGACCAGGACTGGACCAGAACTGGACCAGAACTGGACCAGGACTGGACCAGGACTGGACCAGAGGAGTGAAGCGGGCACTCCTTGGGGAACACGGGTACTCCCAAACTACCCACTCATTCACGCGCTCACTCCAGATCTGATCAGCTGGTGGCGCCCCCTGGTGGAAACATCAATTCATTTTTCCCTTAAAGGAGCCGAGATCTGATTTCACTCAGAACTGTTCTCCAAACTGTTCCTCAGATCTTTCTCCATGTTTTAGTAGATTCTTCTCACTGACCCTCTGAAGTTTAGTCCTGGTTCAGTCCTGGTTTAGTCCTGGTTCAGTCCTGGTTTAGTCTTGGTTTAGTCCTGTTTCAGTCCTGGTTTAGTCCTGGTTTAGTCCTGGTTTAGTCCTGGTTTAGTCCTGGTTTAGTCCTGGTTCAGTCTTATAACAAAAACACAAATCCAAAGTTAAAATGTCAGATATATTTTTATTTTCTGCGTTAAAAAGAATACGTGTTTTAAATATGTTTCATCTTGAATCTGCTTCAGCTCTTTTGAAACATAGCACCAAAAACACAGAGTCTCATATCTGCGTCACACGGGAGGACAGGGAAAAGGAAAAAGGGAAAAATCTAAAATATTTGGTCACAATAAACATTTTTTTTAAATTGAAAATAATACATAATATCAGTGATTTTTGATTATAATGAATTCAGTGTTACTTGTGATGCTAAAATAAAATCATTTGGAGACAGTAGGTCCAGTATCGACCACAGAAACTCAAACTCAAATATGTGAATGAAACTGGGAAAATCTGGTTTAAATTTTTCAAAAACAAAATCTCAAAAACATTTATACCCTTTAAAACCAGAGGCTGAGATCCTGAGACCCTGAGACCCCGAGAGGCTCTGCTCCGTCTGTGTTCAGGCTCCAGGGTCAGTTTGGTCCAGTTTTGGGCCAGTTTTAGTAGATTCTGGTCTTGGGTCTTGGTTTTGGTCCAGTTTTTAGGCACAGTTTCTGGTCTGGTCTCTGGTCTCTGGTCTGGTCTCTGGTCTCTGGTCTCTGGTCTCTGGTCTCTGGTCTGGTCTCTGGTCTCTGGTCTCTGGTCTCTGGTCTCTGGTCTGGTCTCTGGTCTGGTCTCTGGTCTGGTCTCTGGTCTCTGGTCTGGTCTCTGGTCTGGTCTCTGGTCTGGTCTCTGGTCTCTGGTCTCTGGTCTGGTCTCTGGTCTGGTCTCTGGTCTGGTCTCTGGTCTCTGGTCTGGTCTCTGGTCTCTGGTCTGGTCTCTGGTCTCTGGTGTCTGGTCTCTGGTCTCTGGTCTGGTCTCTGGTCTGGTCTCTGGTCTGGTCTCTGGTCTGGTCTCTGGTCTCTGGTCTCTGGTGTCTGGTCTCTGGTGTCTGGTCTCTGGTGTCTGGTCTCTGGTGTCTGGTCTCTGGTCTGGTCTCTGGTCTCTGGTCTCTGGTCTCTGGTCTGGTCTCTGGTCTGGTCTCTGGTCTGGTCTCTGGTCTGGTCTCTGGTCTCTGGTCTGGTCTCTGGTCTCTGGTCTCTGGTCTCTGGTCTGGTCTCTGGTCTCTGGTCTGGTCTCTGGTCTGGTCTCTGGTCTCTGGTCTCTGGTCTCTGGTCTCTGGTCTGGTCTCTGGTCTCTGGTGTCTGGTCTCTGGTCTGGTCTCTGGTCTCTGGTCTGGTCTCTGGTCTCTGGTCTCTGGTCTCTGGTCTCTGGTCTGGTCTCTGGTCTGGTCTCTGGTCTCTGGTCTGGTCTCTGGTCTCTGGTCTCTGGTCTCTGGTCTCTGGTCTCTGGTCTCTGGTGTCTGGTCTCTGGTCTGGTCTCTGGTCTGGTCTCTGGTCTGGTCTCTGGTCTCTGGTCCCTGGTCTGGATCCTGGTCCTGATCCTGGTCTTAAGCACAGCTGCTGTACTTTTGGACCTGGTTTCTGATCTCGTCTCTCACAAACGTCACGTTTCCTCGGAGTTCCTCGAGTTCTGAACGCTGACGCTGCATCTTCTGCTCGTTACTGCGGAACTTCTTCTCCAGCTCTGGAACATGACAGAGACAAACATCAAACCCACGCGTGGAGGAAACATCTGGACACGTGAGAAGATCATTATGGAAGAAACTGATCCTGTGTAAAAATATGAGAAATCTTCTGTCTGTATCTGAACCACAGTCACAGAACTGCACTGATCCTCCAGGGCATCTGGGTTAAACCTGTCAGGGCATCTGGGTTAAACCTGTCTCTACACAGAAAAGCCGGGAGTCAAACCAGGAACCTTGTTGCGGTGAAGCGTGAGTCTTAACCACTGAGCCACCGTGAAATTTTTACTCGTGTTTTCATCTTAATATTTTATTATAAAAATATTTTGCTCAGTAAGAAAAAGAAACAAACAAAAAATGAGTAAAAAATGTGGTGGTGATGTTCCACTCCTGAGGCTTTGGTCAGAAGGTCTTATGGTTATGGTCAGGGCTGATATGGGTCAGTTATGGGTCAGTTATGGTCAGTTATGGGTCAGTTATGGTGAGTTATGGTCAGTTATGGGTCAGTTATGGTGAGTTATGAGTCAGTTATGGTCAGTTATGAGTCAGTTATGGTGAGTTATGGGTCAGTTATGGTGAGTTATGGTGAGTTATGGTGAGTTATGGTCAGTTATGGTGAGTTATGGTCAGTTATGGGTCAGTTATGGTCAGTTATGGGTCAGTTATGGTCAGTTATGGTCAGTTATGGTGAGTTATGGTCAGTTATGGGTCAGTTATGGTGAGTTATGGTCAGTTATGGTCAGTTATGGTGAGTTATGGTCAGTTATGGGTCAGTTATGGTGAGTTATGGTGAGTTATGGTGAGTTATGGTGAGTTATGGGTGAGTTATGGTCAGTTATTCTCTTACTCTTGAGCTGCTCCACTCCTCTTGTGGCTTGGTTGAGCAGTTCCTCTGCTTCTCTCTTCATGTTCTGCGCTCTCTCACTGACCATGTCCAGACCTTCTCCTCCAAAAGAGTCCAGCTTCTCCTTCAGCTCCTGGTACCTCCGCTCTGTGTCGTTCAGACTCTGAGGGACAGAGGAGGAAATATAAGGCCGGGTCTACTGCCCTCTGCATTTGACCCACCCAAAGAGGCGCCACAGACAGAAACACAAACGACTTTATGATAAAAACACGGCAGACATTTAAAAAGAGCCTGGTGGACCTCCTCTGCCCTGCTCACCATGTCCAGAGACGAGGCCTCTTCCTGGGCTTGTGTCGCCAGCGCCACGGCCTCTTTGGCCATGTCCTGGTTCTGTTGGGTTTTGTTCCGGAGGGTCTCCACTCCACCGGACAGGTTCCCCAGACGAAGGAGCACGTCCATCTGGCTCTGCTCCAGGTCAGACAGCCTCTCGTCCACCTGGAGAACATATGAAGAACAAGCAAACATCAGGAACACATGAGGAAAAAGCAAAGAACAGGAACACACCAGGAGAACCACCACACCTCAAGAAACATGGACTACAATATGGACTGAGAAGACTGGAATACGTCTAATGTTTCAGGACTAAAATGACCTACCATATATTAAAAAAAAAAAAGTTGAAGTTTAAGTAAAAATTATTATTATTATTATTTTTTTTTTTTTATTAAATAAAATCAAATAGTATTAAAAAAAAAATTCTAGAAAGATCTACAGAGCTCTGAACTTTGGGCAGCTCTAGAATTGCCTTCAGGGGGTGCAGTACCTCCACTATCCTGTGGGGGTGTCCTACCTGAGCCGTGGCGTTCCTGGTGTTGTTCAGGTTCTTCACAGCCTGCCCCAGGGCGGCCGTGGCCTCCTGAATGGCCTTCTGTGATTGGTCGAGCGCCCGTTTTGTCTGATTGGCTGCGTCCTTTACCCCCTCGGCTCTGCTCCTGTCAGTCCAAACATCAGAACGTTTAGTCGGGAAATATGAAGACAACCTCAACGCTTTATTCTCCCAGAACGTCACCCGCTCAGCTCAGATCAGAAACCTTGGATTCATCTTCAACCCCACCCTCTCTTTCAGACCACACCTCCGCCACATCACCAAGACCGCCTTCTCCCACCTTCGAAAAATCGCCCACCTTCGCCCGTTCCTCTCCTCCTTTGCTGCTGAACCTCTCATCCACCTTCATCACCTCCAGACTCGATTACTGCGACAGCCTCTTCTACGGACTTCCCTCCACTGACCTTCAAAACCTTCAATATGTTCAAAACTCTGCTGCTCGCCTCCTCACCACCTGCTCATGAGACCCTCACCCTGTCCTGCAACATCTCCACTGGCTCTCCACCATCAACTTCAAGATCCTCCTGACCACCTACAAAGCTCTCCATGACCAGACCCTCCATAACCAGACCCCTCCATAACCGGACCCTCCATAACCAAACCCCTCCATAACCAGACCCCTCCATAACCGGACCCTCCATAACCAGACCCTCCATAACCAAACCCCTCCATAACCAGACCCCTCCATAACCGGACCCTCCATAACCAGACCCTCCATAACCAAACCCCTCCATAACCAGACCCCTCCATAACCGGACCCTCCATAACCAAACCCCTCCATAACCGGACCCCTCCATAACCGGACCCTCCATAACCGGACCCCTCCATAACCAAACCCCTCCATAACCGGACCCTCCATAACCAAACCCCTCCATAACCAGACCCCTCCATAACCGGACCCTCCATAACCAGACCCTCCATAACCAAACCCCTCCATAACCAGACCCCTCCATAACCGGACCCTCCATAACCAAACCCCTCCATAACCGGACCCCTCCATAACCGGACCCTCCATAACCGGACCCCTCCATAACCAAACCCCTCCATAACCGGACCCCTCCATAACCGGACCCTCCATAACCAGACCCTCCATAACCGAACCCTCCATAACCGGACCCTCCATAACCAGACCCTCCATAACCGGACCCCTCCATAACCGGACCCTCCATAACCGGACCCTCCATAACCGGACCGCTCCTCGTACTGTTTTGTCTGTCCTGTCCTTGTGAGTGACCGAGTGAGAAATCATTTTACATCCAAAATAAAATCTTTAACATCAAGTGTTTTTCGATTGGATTTCACACCTGTGCCACTTTTAGATTTTAAGATTTTTAAGATGTTCGATTCTTTCACAGTTGTAATTGTTTTATTTGATGATTTTGTGTTTTTTTTGTTGCGACTCCAGTTAAACAGTTTGGTCTGTGATTTTGGAAAGTCAATAAATAAACTTTTATAATACTGATCATAACTTTGTGGTTTGGACAACTTCAGATTTAGATTTTTTGTGTTTTTTATGTTTATTCTTTACCACAGTTTTCCAACTATCAAAATAAAATATTTTTTGAAAGTCAAGAGAAAAATATATGGAAATAAATGGTGTGATTCTGCTGGAAAAGTGGCCCCTCTCTCTGTACCTGCTGCTATCAGGCTCCTCACTCTGACCTTTGACCTTTGACCCTCTACATGACCCTGGGGTTTGAGTTCAACATTTTGTCCCAAATCCAGATCTGAACATGAAGAACGGACCAATCAGACGCCTTCATTCCCCGAGGCCCCTCCCACTAGTGTTATCAACAGGTTTGATTGACAGCATTGCTAAGGGAAGGGGTGTTACCTTCAACAGCCTCGCTCCTGATTGGCTCTTTAGTTGCTATGACACTCGAGGTCAGAATTCCAAATATGGACCTGTGCTCCAGTAGCCTCAATGAGCTTCATTCAGACATTGGAAACCAGAGGAACCCAGACACAGTAAGAACATGCAAACTCCACACAGACCTACGGCCCAGGACTTGAACAGGGGACCCTGTGGCGGTGAGGCGGGACGGTCACATGACTCACTTGGCGTCCTGAGCGCGGCGCAGGAGCTCGTGGACCCTCCCGATATTCTGAGACGTGCGGTTCATCAGGTCGTCCAGGTTGGTCAGGTTTGAGAGGGACGTCTTTATCTGAGACACCATCAGGTCCAGAGCCGTTCTGTTCACAGGGAGAGAGATGGAGAGGACCTGGAGCGCCACCTTCTGGATGCTCTCCGGGTCTGCGCCCTCCTCTGGGGATGGAGAGATGAGAGGGTCAGGAGGAGGAATAGAGGAGAAGGTCAGATGGTTCAGAGGAGAAGGTCAAATGGTTCAGATGGAGGAGAAGGTCAGATGGTTCAGAGGAGAAGGTCAGATGCTTCAGATGGAGGAGAAGGTCAGATGGTTCAGATGGAGGAGAAGGTCAGATGGTTCAGATGGAGGAGAAGGTCAGATGGTTCAGATGGAGGAGAAGGTCAGATGGTTCAGATGGAGGAGAAGGTCAGATGGTTCAGAGGAGAAGGTCAGATGGTTTAAAGGAGAAGGTCAGATGTTTCAGAGGAGAAGGTCAGATGCTTCAGATGGAGGAGAAGGTCAGATGCTTCAGATGGAGGAGAAGGTCAGATGCTTCAGATGGAGGAGAAGGTCAGATGGTTCAGAGAAGAAGGTCAGATGGTTTAAAGGAGAAGGTCAGATGGTTTAAAGGAGAAGGTCAGATGTTTCAGAGGAGCAGAGGATTCACCGGTGAGGAAGTCCTTGATTTTCTTGATGAACTCCTTGAGCTCCTGGTTGGAGTTCTGGAGATGTTGCTTCTTGCTTTGGGCCTTCTGGAGCGTGGTCAGGGCCTGGTTCTTCACGTCTTGGGTCAGAGCGTTTAGATCCTGGAGCTGCAGAGAACGTGAAGAAGTTTAATCTGATGGAACTGTCTAAAAAAATAAACTCGTGGTGTCAAAATAAAGTTCAGATGCCCTTTTAAAAAAGTCTCTAAAAACTTAAACTACAGCAGGAGCTCGAGGAATGACTCCAGATGCCCTCCCCTGGAGCAGATGAACAAAAAAACTGCACTTTATGGAGTGGAATTAAACTGATCTATCTCCAAATTACAGGTCAGATCTGTGGAGAGGCAAGTCCGTATTTTTTAGCAATAAAACAGAAGTTTAAAGCTATCGCCATGGAGACGAGCGACACTAAACTCAAACATAAAACTGAGTCACCTTCTTGACTAAACCAGGTCTAAACCAGGACTAAACCAGGTTTAAACCAGGTCTAAACCAGGTCTAAACCAGGACTAAACCATAAACCTGCGTCACCTTCTTGGCGACCTCCTGCAGCTCTTCGTTGGCGGCGTTCAGGCTCCTCGTGGCGTTGTGGGCGTGGCTTAGGGCTCTCCTGGACGCGCTCACGGTCCCATTACACCCCCCCCCCCCGCACACCGCCGCACCCTCGTCGTCGCGGCAACCGGCCCCTCCGCACGGACTGTCCGAGCAGTTCAGACCCCTGGGGCCTCCACACACCTACAGGAGGACAGCGTTACTACAGATGCCCTCCCAGCCTGTGTCAGATGCCCTCCCTGTCTGTACCTTCAGGCTCAGGTTCCTCTGGTTCTCCTCCAGCTCTCTGGTCTTCTGCTGGAGCTCTGTGAGGGAGCGGGTGTGGGCAGAGATGTTTCGGAGCAGACGGTCCTTCTCTGACTCCAGGAGGTTCTCCGTGAGCTTCCTGGTTCTTCGGGAGTGTTCCACTGGACTCAGAGCTCCAGACACAGAGGAGTTACACCTCTGCTCCGACTTCAGGGACTGAGAGTGGAACTTCTTCACCTTCTCAAACTGATCTGAGAGAGTTTAAAGACTTTTTCAGGATAAAAATCATTAAAGTTTAAAGACGGCACATGGAAAGTCAAACAGTATTGTCAAGTTTTCAACAGGAGAAAAATTATCCGAGGTAAAAATCTTTTATTTCTTGAGGAACATACCAACAGATTTTGACAGTCCTCATTAAAAACATACTTTTACAGAAGATGACAGAGCCTCAGATGGTTTTTCTCCTGTTTTTGCTGTCCACATTTCCTGATTTTTAACACTACAGAACATTATTGGATTACATTATTTTAGTTTTATCTTTTGTGAAAAGTTTGAGAACTTCTGAGGGCTGAAGTGGAGGCCTAAACATACTGCAGTACATATTATTTTCTTAGATATTTTCTTAGACATTTTTGTGACTCTTCTGGAGTTCTGGAGCAGGTTCTGGAGCAGGTTCTTGGGCAGGTTCTGGAGCAGGTTCTGGAGCACACACTACAGCTCTGCTCTGGGACTCCACCCTCAGACTGTGTGGCTGACGGGCACAGCTCTAACCTTCTGTTTATGGTTCTTGTTTTACCTGTGAATCCAGACGTGAGAAGGTCCTGGAGCAGATCCTGTTTCTGGCTCACAGTTTGGTTCAGGTTCTTCAGCTCCTTCTCCATCTGCTCCAGCCTCTGCCTCACTGAAGCCTCCTGAGATACAGAGACGTTCAACTCTGAGCCGAGAGACATGAGACGCCCGTCCAACACGGCCATCTCCGCCCTGAGAGAGGGAGGAGAGGAGGAGAGAGGGAGGAGAGAGGGAGGAGAGGGAGGAGAGGAGAGAGGGAGGAGAGGGAGGAGAGGGAGGAGAGAGGGAGGAGAGAGGGAGGAGAGAGGGAGGGAGAGAGGGAGGAGAGAGGGAGGAGAGAGGGAGGAGAGGAGGAGAGGAGAGGGAGGAGAGGAGAGAGGGAGGAGAGGAGAGAGGGAGGAGAGGGAGGAGAGAGGGAGGAGAGAGGGAGAGAGGGAGGAGAGAGGGAGGAGAGGAGAGAGGGAGGAGAGGGAGGAGAGAGGGAGGAGAGAGGGAGGAGGGGAGGAGAGGAGAGGGAGGGAGAGAGGGAGGAGAGAGGGAGAAGAGAGGGAGAAGAGAGGGAGGAGAGGAGGAGAGGGAGGAGAGGGAGGAGAGAGGGAGGAGAGGGAGGGAGAGAGGGGGAGAGGGAGGGAGAGAGGGAGGAGAGGAGAGAGGGAGGAGAGAGGGAGAGAGGGAGGAGAGAGGGAGGAGGGGAGGAGAGGAGAGGGAGGAGAGAAGGAGGAGAGGAGGAGAGGAGAGAGGGAGGAGGGGAGGAGAGGAGAGGGAGGAGAGGAGAGAGGGAGGAGGGGAGGAGAGAGGGAGGAGAGAGGAGAGAGGAGAGGGAGGAGGGGAGGAGAGAGGGAGGGAGAGAGGGAGGAGAGGAGAGAGGGAGGAGAGAGGGAGGAGAGGGAGGGAGAGAGGGAGGAGAGAGGGAGGAGAGGAGAGGGAGGAGAGAAGGAGGAGAGGGAGGGAGAGAGGGAGGAGAGGAGAGAGGGAGGAGAGGGAGGAGAGAGGGAGGAGAGGAGAGAGGGAGGAGAGAGGGAGGAGAGAGGGAGGAGAGGGAGGGAGAGAGGGAGGAGAGAGGGAGGAGAGAGGGAGGAGGGGAGGAGAGAGGGAGGGAGAGAGGGAGGAGAGGAGAGAGGGAGGAGAGAGGGAGGAGAGAGGGAGGAGAGGGAGGGAGAGAGGGAGGAGAGAGGGAGGAGAGGAGAGGGAGGAGAGAAGGAGGAGAGGGAGGGAGAGAGGGAGGAGAGGAGAGAGGGAGGAGAGGGAGGAGAGAGGGAGGAGAGGGAGGGAGAGAGGGAGGAGAGGAGAGAGGGAGGAGAGGGAGGGAGAGAGGGAGGAGAGGAGAGAGGGAGGAGAGAGGGAGGAGAGAGGGAGGAGAGGGAGGAGAGAGGGAGGAGAGGGAGGGAGAGAGGGAGGAGAGGGAGGGAGAGAGGGAGGAGAGGAGAGAGGGAGGAGAGAGGGAGGAGAGAGGGAGGAGAGGGAGGAGAGAGGGAGGAGAGGAGAGAGGGAGGAGAGAGGGAGGAGAGAGGGAGGAGAGGGAGGGAGAGAGGGAGGAGAGAGGGAGGAGAGAGGGAGGAGGGGAGGAGAGAGGGAGGGAGAGAGGGAGGAGAGGAGAGAGGGAGGAGAGAGGGAGGAGAGAGGGAGGAGAGGGAGGGAGAGAGGGAGGAGAGAGGGAGGAGAGGGAGGAGAGAAGGAGGAGAGGGAGGGAGAGAGGGAGGAGAGGAGAGAGGGAGGAGAGGGAGGAGAGAGGGAGGAGAGGGAGGGAGAGAGGGAGGAGAGGAGAGAGGGAGGAGAGGGAGGGAGAGAGGGAGGAGAGGAGAGAGGGAGGAGAGAGGGAGGAGAGAGGGAGGAGAGGGAGGAGAGAGGGAGGAGAGGGAGGGAGAGAGGGAGGAGAGGGAGGGAGAGAGGGGGAGAGGGAGGGAGAGAGGGAGGAGAGGGAGGGAGAGAGGGGGAGAGGGAGGGAGAGAGGGAGGAGAGGAGAGAGGGAGGAGAGAGGGAGAGAGGGAGGAGAGAGGGAGGAGGGGAGGAGAGGAGGAGAGGGAGGAGAGGGAGGAGAGAGGGAGAAGAGAGGGAGGAGAGGGAGGAGGGGGAGGGAGAGAGGGGGAGAGGAGAGAGGGAGGAGAGAGAGGGAGAGAGGGAGGAGAGAGGAGAGAGGGAGGAGAGAGGGAGGAGAGGGAGGGAGAGAGGGAGAAGAGAGGGAGGAGAGGGAGGAGAGGGAGGAGAGGGAGGGAGAGAGGGAGGAGAGAGGGAGGAGAGAGGGAGGAGAGGGAGGAGAGAGGGAGGAGAGGGAGGAGAGGGAGAAGAGAGGGGGAGAGAAGGAGGAGAGGGAGGGAGAGGAGAGAGGGAGGAGGGAAGGAGAGGAGAGAGGGGAAGAGACAGAGAGAGGAGAGATAGAGAGGGGAGGGAGAGGAGAAAGAGAGAGAGAGCAATAGGACAAAACAAGAGGACACACAGAGACATGTCAGGGAGGGATGTGAGAATGAAAAATGATAATTTCTAAGAAATATTACAATTGTTTTTTTAGTTTATTTTATCACTGTTCTGTTTGAAAGAGGCTCAAGTTTCAGTTTCCTGAAACATCAGATAATAAAAGTGCTTCACTTGAGTCTAGACTCACATTCAGTGTCCCGTTTCAGACTGTGATGATGTCACACTCTCAGACGGGGTCAGAGGTCACAGACACTTCACCATGAAACCTCCAAAAGGTCAAATCACAAACCTGCACTCTGAGCTGCTAAAGCTGCACTGTGGAACTTTTCTGGTAGAGGGTCCGTCAGATGCTTGTCTCCATGGAGATAGTGTTTTGTCTGGAATGTTTCACACTATGGCATTAAACCTTTCTATCGTCATGGAGACGGACCCCAAACCAAAAAGTTACACAGAGCAGCTTTAAATATGATTGGCTGTGGGATGTGGCGATGTCACGTGTGTGAGAGCTGATTGGCTGTGGGATGTGGCGATGTCATCAGCCGCCGCGGTCGTTCCTCACCTGATGTCGTCCAGACTCTGTGCGATCAGCTGGTGCACCCTGTCAGTCTCCTCCCCTGTCAGGAGCGCCTGCACCTGTCCGATCCTCCTCCACAGCTCCTGCACGCGGCTGTCGTTCACCCCCGGCCCCGCCCCCCCCTCCACGATGCCCTCGGCGGCAGACAGGAGGTGCTCCACGTCGCGTTTGATTTGACACAGCACATCGTCCCACAGAGTGAAGCAGGAGTGACAGGGGGCGCAGGCAGGGAACACGCCCGAGAACCCGCGCGCGCACCTGTCACACTGTGCACCTGCCGCTCCCTCACGACACTGACAGGCGCCTGTGCTCCTGTCGCACTGAGCAGACTCTGACCCCAGAGGATGACACTGACATTCTGTGGAAGAGAGGAGAGAGGGAGGAGAGGAAAGAGGAGAGGAGAGGAGGGAGGAGAGAGGGAGGAGGAGAGAGGAGGAGAGAGAGGAGAGAGGGAGGAGAGGAGAGAGGGAGGAGAGAGGAGAGAGGGAGGAGAGGAAAGAGGAGAGGAGAGAGGGAGGAGAGAGGGAGGAGAGAGGGAGGAGGAGAGAGGAGAGAGGGAGGAGAGGAGAGAGGGAGGAGAGAGGAGAGAGGGAGGAGAGGAAAGAGGAGAGAGGGAGGAGGAGAGGAGAGAGGGAGGAGGAGAGAGGAGAGAGGGAGGAGAGAGGGAGGAGGAGAGGGAGGAGGAGAGGGAGGAGAGAGGGAGGAGAGAGGGAGGAGAGAGGGAGGAGAGGAAAGAGGAGAGGAGAGAGGGAGGAGAGAGGGAGGAGGAGAGAGGAGAGAGGGAGGAGAGGAGAGAGGGAGGAGGAGAGAGGAGAGAGGGAGGAGGAGAGGGAGGAGGAGAGAGGAGAGAGGGAGGAGAGGAAAGAGGAGAGGAGAGAGGGAGGAGAGAGGGAGGAGGAGAGAGGAGAGAGGGAGGAGAGGAGAGAGGGAGGAGGAGAGGGAGGAGAGAGGGAGGAGAGGAAAGAGGAGAGAGGAGAGGAGAGGGAGGAGAGAGGAGAGAGGAGAGAGGGAGGAGAGAGGGAGGAGAGGAAAGAGGAGAGGAGAGAGGGAGGAGAGAGGGAGGAGGAGAGAGGAGAGAGGGAGGAGAGGAGAGAGGGAGGAGAGAGGGAGGAGGAGAGAGGAGAGAGGGAGGAGAGGAGAGAGGGAGGAGGAGAGAGGAGAGAGGGAGGAGAGGAGAGAGGGAGGAGGAGAGAGGAGAGAGGGAGGAGGAGGAGAGAGGAGAGAGGGAGGAGAGGAGAGAGGGAGGAGAGAGGGAGGAGGAGAGAGGAGAGAGGGAGGAGAGGAAAGAGGAGAGAGGGAGGAGGAGGAGAGGAGAGAGGAGAGAGGGAGGAGGAGAGGGAGGAGAGAGGGAGGAGGAGAGGGAGGAGAGAGGGAGGAGAGGAAAGAGGAGAGAGGGAGGAGAGGAGAGAGGAGAGAGGGAGGAGGGAGGAGAGGAGAGAGGGAGGAGGAGAGGGAGGAGGAGAGGGAGGAGAGGAAAGAGGAGAGAGGGAGGAGAGGAGAGAGGAGAGAGGGAGGAGAGAGGGAGGAGAGGAGAGAGGGAGGAGAGAGGAGAGAGGGAGGAGAGAGGGAGGAGAGGAGAGAGGGAGGAGGAGAGAGGAGAGAGGGAGGAGGAGGAGAGAGGAGAGAGGGAGTAGGAGAGGGAGGAGAGAGGGAGGAGGAGAGAGGAGAGAGGGAGGAGAGGAGAGAGGGAGGAGAGGAGAGAGGGAGGAGAGAGGGAGGAGAGGAGAGAGGGAGGAGGAGAGAGGAGAGAGGGAGGAGGAGGAGAGAGGAGAGAGGGAGGAGGAGAGGGAGGAGAGAGGGAGGAGAGGAGAGAGGAGAGAGGAGAGAGGGAGGAGAGAGGGAGGAGGAGGAGAGAGGAGAGAGGGAGGAGGAGAGGGAGGAGAGAGGGAGGAGGAGAGAGGAGAGAGGGAGGAGAGGAGAGAGGGAGGAGAGGAGAGAGGAGAGAGGGAGGAGAGAGGGAGGAGAGGAGAGAGGGAGGAGGAGAGAGGAGAGAGGGAGGAGGAGGAGAGAGGAGAGAGGGAGGAGGAGAGGGAGGAGAGAGGGAGGAGGAGAGAGGAGAGAGGGAGGAGAGGAGAGAGGGAGGAGAGGAGAGAGGAGAGAGGGAGGAGAGAGGGAGGAGAGGAGAGAGGAGAGAGGGAGGAGGAGGAGAGAGGAGAGAGGGAGGAGAGAGGGAGGAGAGGATAGAGGGAGGAGAGAGGGAGGAGAGGAAAGAGGAGAGAGGGAGGAGAGGAGAGAGGAGAGAGGGAGGAGGAGAGGAGAGAGGGAGGAGAGGAGAGAGGGAGGAGGAGAGAGGAGAGAGGGAGGAGAGGAGAGAGGGAGGAGGAGAGGGAGGAGAGGAGAGAGGGAGGAGAGAGGGAGGAGAGGAGAGAGGGAGGAGGAGAGGGAGGAGAGGAGAGAGGGAGGGAAGGGGGAGAGGAGAGAGAGGGGAGAGCGGGATAGAGGAAGAGAGAGTGAGAGAGAGGAGTAGAATGGGTGAGGGGTACAAGGGTGAAAGGAGGGAGAGAAGGAGGGAGAGAAGGAGAGATTGTTTATCACCCTTTAGTAATAAATAATTAAAATGTTTTTAAAGTTTTATAAAATGATTCTCTCGTCCTTCTCCAAGATAAAAAGTACAATAGTACTACAGTACTACAGAGTACAGTACTCGTACAGTATTATAGTACTATAGTACTACAGTACTATAGTACTACAGCACTACAGAGTACAGTACTCGTACAGTATTTTAGTACTATAGTACTACAGTACTATAGTACTACAGTACTCGTACAGTACAATAGTACTACAGTACTACAGTACTACAGTACTCGTACAGTAAAGTTCTGTGTAATCAGCTCTGACCTGTGCACCGTGTGTGAGGGTCTCCCCAGTGCAGCTCCTCACACTCTGAACATGTGGGACCCCCAAAACCAGAACGACACTGACACTGACCCGAGAACTGAGGGAGAGAGAGAAGAGGAGGAGAGGAGAGGGAGAGAGGGAGAGGGAGAGAGAGGGAGGAGAGGAGAGGGAGAGGGAGAGAGAGGGAGAGAGGGAGGAGAGGAGGAGAGGAGGAGAGGAGAGGGAGAGGGAGGAGAGGAGAGGAGAGGGAGAGAGGGAGAGGGAGGAGAGGAGAGGGAGAGAGGGAGGAGAGGAGAGGAGAGGGAGAGAGGGAGGAGAGGAGAGGAGAGGGAGAGAAGAGGAGGAGAGGAGAGGGAGAGGGAGAGGGAGAGGGAGAGAGGGAGGAGAGGAGGAGAGGGAGAGAGAAGAGGAGGAGAGGAGAGGAGAGGGAGAGAGGGAGGAGAGGAGAGGAGAGGGAGAGAGGGAGGAGAGGAGGAGAGGAGAGGAGAGGAGAGGGAGAGAGGGAGGAGAGGAGGAGAGAGAAGAGGAGGAGAGGAGAGGAGAGGGAGAGAGGGAGGAGGAGAGGAGAGGGAGAGAGAAGAGGAGGAGAGGAGAGGAGAGGGAGAGAGGGAGGAGAGGAGGAGAGGAGAGGGAGAGGGAGGAGAGGAGAGGAGAGGGAGAGAGGGAGAGGGAGGAGAGGAGAGGGAGAGAGGGAGGAGAGGAGAGGAGAGGGAGAGAAGAGGAGGAGAGGAGAGGGAGAGGGAGAGGGAGAGGGAGAGAGGGAGGAGAGGAGGAGAGGGAGAGAGAAGAGGAGGAGAGGAGAGGAGAGGGAGAGAGGGAGGAGAGGAGAGGAGAGGGAGAGAGGGAGGAGAGGAGGAGAGGAGAGGAGAGGGAGAGAGGGAGGAGAGGAGGAGAGAGAAGAGGAGGAGAGGAGAGGAGAGGGAGAGAGGGAGGAGGAGAGGAGAGGGAGAGAGAAGAGGAGGAGAGGAGAGGGAGACAGGGAGGAGAGGAGGAGAGGAGAGGGAGAAGGAGAGAGGGAGGAGAGGAGAGGGAGAGAGAGGGAGAGGGAGAGGGAGAGAGAGAAGAGAGAGAAGAGGAGGAGAGGAGAGGGAGAGGGAGAGAGGAGAGGAGAGGGAGAGGGGGAGAGAGGGAGGAGAGGAGGAGAGAGAAGAGGAGGAGAGGAGAGGGAGAGAGGGAGAGGGAGGAGAGGAGAGGGAGAGAGGGAGAGGGAGGAGAGGAGAGGAGAGGGAGAGAGGGAGGAGAGGAGAGGGAGAGAAGAGGAGGAGAGGAGAGGGAGAGGGAGAGGGAGAGAGAGAAGAGGAGAGGAGAGGGAGAGAGGGAGGAGAGGAGAGGAGAGGGAGAGAAGAGGAGGAGAGGAGAGGGAGAGGGAGAGAGGGAGGAGAGGAGAGGGAGAGGGAGAGAGAGGGAGGAGAGGAGGAGAGAGAAGAGGAGGAGAGGAGAGGGAGAGAGAGGGAGGAGAGGAGAGGGAGAGGGAGAGAGGGAGGAGAGGAGGAGAGGGAGAGAGAGGGAGGAGAGGGAGAGAGAGAAGAGGAGGAGAGGAGAGGGAGAGGGGGAGAGGGAGGAGAGGAGAGGGAGAGAGGAGAGGAGGAGAGGAGAGGGAGAGAGGGAGGAGAGGAGAGGGAGAGAGAGAAGAGGAGAGGAAAGGAGAGGAGAGGGAGAGGGAGAGAGGGAGGAGAGGAGGAGAGGGAGAGAGAGAAGAGGAGGAGAGGAGAGGGAGAGGGAGAGAGGGAGGAGAGGAGAGAGGAGAGAGAGGGAGAGGGAGAGGGAGAGAGGAGAGGAGGAGAGGAGAGGGAGAGAGAGGGAGGAGAGAGGAGAGAGAGAAGAGGAGGAGAGGAGAGGGAGAGAGGGAGGAGAGGAGAGGGAGAGAGAGGGAGGAGAGGAGAGGGAGAGGGAGGGAGGAGAGGAGGAGAGAGAGGAGAGGGAGAGGGGGAGAGAGGGAGGAGAGGAGAGGGAGAGGGAGAGAGGGAGGAGAGGAGAGGAGAGGGAGAGGGGGAGAGAGGGAGGAGAGGAGGAGAGAGAAGAGGAGGAGAGGAGAGGGAGAGGGAGAAGAGGAGAGGGAGAGAGAAGAGGAGGAGAGGAGAGGAGAGGGAGAGAGGGAGGAGAGGAGAGGAGAGGGAGAGAGGGAGGAGAGGAGGAGAGAGAAGAGGAGGAGAGGAGAGGAGAGGGAGAGAGGGAGGAGGAGAGGAGAGGGAGAGAGAAGAGGAGGAGAGGAGAGGGAGAGGGGGAGAGGGAGGAGAGGAGAGGGAGAGGGAAAGAGAGAAGAGGAGGAGAGGAGAGGGAGAGGGGGAGAGGGAGGAGAGGAGAGGGAGAGGGAAAGAGAGAAGAGGAGGAGAGGAGAGGGAGAGGGAGAGAGGAGAGGGAGAGGGAGAGAGGAGAGGAGAGGGAGAGGGAGAGAGGGAGGAGAGGAGGAGAGGGAGAGAGAGAAGAGGAGGAGAGGAGAGGGAGAGGGAGAGAGGGAGGAGAGGAGGAGAGGGAGAGGGAGAGAGAGGATTAGAACTGGGTTAGTCTCTCCTATAGATCCAGTCTCTGGTCTAGTCCTGGTCTGGTCTAGTCCTGGTCTGGTCTCTGGTCTAGTCTTGGTCTAGTTCTAGTCTAGTTCTGGTCTAGTCCTGGTCTCTGGTCTAGTCCTGGTCTCTGGTCTAGTCCTGGTCTCTGGTCTAGTCCTGGTCTAGTCTCTGGTCTAGTCCTGGTCTAGTTCTAGTCTAGTTCTGGTTTAGTCCTGGTCTCTGGTCTAGTCCTGGTCTAGTCCTGGTCTAGTCCTGGTCTAGTCCTGGTCTAGTCCTGGTCTTGTCCTGGTCTCTGGTCTAGTCCTGTTCCAGTCCTGGTCTAGTCCTGGTCTAGTCCTGGTCTTGTCCTGGTCTCTGGTCTAGTCCTGGTCTCTGGTCTAGTCCTGTTCCAGTCCTGGTCTAGTCCTGGTCTCTGGTCTCACCATGTTGCAGTGTGGCCCCAGCGCCTGTCGCGGGTGGCAGGAGCAGGGCTGGCACCCGCCCTCCTGCCCGTAGTTCCAGTGGTTGGGGGCGCACTGGTCACAGCTGTGCCCGATCACGTTCCCTCGACACGGGCACTCTCCGGTCTCTCTGTGGCACTCGCACAAACCCTCCGAGCAGGAGTACGGGGCAGTGCCCGCGGACACACAGGTACAGCCTGCAGGGGGCGCAAACGAGTCAGAGAGTCCCATAATGCCACGGAGTTTTCTGTGGCGATTTAAGGTCGCGGCTCATTTCTCTTTCCTCGATTCCTTCTCCTCGATTCCTCTCCTCGATTCTGCAGGAAGTGGGTGAGGAAGTCCCGCCCACAGAGGAGACACGGGGAGGACAGAGGATCTAAACTCCTCCTGAGAACAAGAAAGTTTGATTCTTTTCTCTGATGTTCTCTGCTCCTTCACTTCCTCAGGTTTACTCCCTCGTTTCCTCAGGTTTCCTCCTTCAGTCTGTGGTTTTCTTTAAATGTCACTTAATCTGACACGTTTGATTGACAGCTGAAAAATGGAGGATCGAAGGAGAGGAATCGAGGAGAAGGAATCGAGGAGAAGGAAGTGAGGCTAGAGAAATGAGACGCGGCCTTAAAGTGCTCATGACGGGTTTGGATGAGTCTGAAATTCTGACTGAATCTGGTGATAAAACCAAATCAAGAAACAATTTGTGAAGAAAAGTTGAAAAAGTTGAAAATTACAGGAAGTAGAGAGTCCCACACTGATGACGACACACTGATGACGTCACTCTGATGACGTCACTCTGATGACGTCACTCTGATGACATCACTCTGATGACATCACTCTGATGACGTCACACTGATGACGTCACACTGATGACGTCACTCTGATGACATCACTCTGATGACGTCACTCTGATGACGTCACACTGATGACGTCACACTGATGACGTCACTCTGATGACGTCACTCTGATGACATCACTCTGATGACATCACTCTGATGACGTCACACTGATGACGTCACTCTGATGACGTCACTCTGATGACGTCACTCTGATGACGTCACACTGATGACGTCACACTGATGACGTCACACTGATGACGTCACACTGGGAGAATTCTGTCACAATTTACAGAAACATTTTTCTGACACTTTAAACATGAGCTCAACAAACTAAAACTGTTTTCTTATATTTTATTTGTTAAATAATCATCTCTGTGACATTTGAGTTTGGGCCCAGTGTACCACACGGTTACTATGGAAACAGTTATGGAATTCCCCAGTGTCACGAATTCCAACCAGGAAGTGAAACCTAAAAATTGGCCAAATTAGTAAATTCTTTTATAATTTTTTAGTCAAATCTTTATAATATTCTGAACAGTGTTTTAGTAAAATGAGCGGTCTGACCTCATAAGAAAATCAGAAAACATTTAATTTAAACTTTCTACAGAAAAAGTCCCCAAGGCCCTGAGGTCAAAAGGTCACGACCCCCATAACCCCTGTACGTACGTCTGCAGTCGTGGTTGAGGGCGTTGCCGTAGTAACCCCTCTGGCACTCGGCACAGTTGGCACCCGTCGTGTGGTACAGACAGGCGAGACAGGCGCCGGTCCGGGGGTCACACGCCGCGGGGTCCAAGGGGTCGATGTTTCCGTTACACCGGCACGGCTCGCACTGCCCGCCCGGGACAGAGGGGGCGCCAAAGTGCCCGGGGGCGCACTGGTCACAGCGCGCTCCTGTGGCCAAAGACGGAAACACAGTTTATTGAGTTTGATTTAATGTTTTTGTGTCGAGCCGACGCAGACGAACGGGAAATTTACACCGAGAGAAAATAAAGAAATATTCTGAAACATTCCGTTTAGATTCACTCACCAAACTAGACCATAGAACCAGGACTAAACCAGGACTAAACCAGGACTAAACCAGGACTAAAGCAGGACTAAACCAAGAGTGAACCAGGACTAAGCCAGGACTAAACCAGGACTGATCCAGGACTGAACCAGGACTAAACCAGGACTAAACCAAGATTAAACCAGGACTAAACCAAGACTAAACCAAGACTAAACAAAGACTAAACAAAGACTAAACCAGGTCTAAACCAGGACTAAACCAGGACTGAACCAGGACTAAACCAGGACTAAACCAGGACTAAACCAAGACTGAACCAGGACTAAACCAGGTCTAAACCAGGACTAAACCAGGACTGAACCAGGACTAAACTAGGACTAAACCAGGACTAAACCAGGACTAAACCAAGACTGAACCAGGACTGAACCAGGACTAAACCAGGTCTAAACCAGGACTGAACCAGGACTGAACCAGGACTAAACCAGGTCTAAACCAGGACTGAACCAGGACTGAACCAGGACTAAACCAGGTCTAAACCAGGACTGAACCAGGACTGAACCAGGACTAAACCAGGACTAAACCAGGACTAAACCAGGACTAAACCAAGACTGAACCAGGACTAAACCAGGACTAAACCAGGTCTATGAGTCTCATGCTCTTATTTTATCTTGATATTGTCAATAATAAAAAGAATCATTTAAATAAACTTTTGTACTGATTTTCCACACACGTTTACACCTGTCTCACCTGTCTTCCTGTCTCTCACCTGTCTCTCACCTGTCTCTCACCTGTCCCTCACCTGTCTCTCACCTGTCTCTCCAGTCTCTCACCTGTCTCTCACGTGTCTCTCACCTGTCTCTCACCCGTCTCTCACCTGTCTCTCACCTGTATATCCAGGTTTGCAGGTGCAGACGATCTGGTCGCCATGGTGATCAGCCTGGCAGGACACAGCGTTGAAGTGGTCGGAGCCCGGAGCGCCGGGACAGGGGCAGGGCCGACAGTGCTCACCTGACCCCAGGACAGGGTTTCCATAGTAACCGTCCTCACACCTGAAACGACAGGACAGGTGCAGGAGACAGGTGTGTGTTGGTGAAATGTTCAACACTTCAACTTTATTTCAGTCTGAATTCTGTAACTTTTCTGGTGGAGGGTCCATCAAGCGCTTGTCTCCATGAAGATGTTATTTCTTTGTCTGGAATGTTCCACAGTATGGCATTAAACCTTTCTGTCTTCACGGAGACCAAACCAGACCAAGTTCCAGGTCAGATCTGTGGAGAGGCGACCCCGCTCACAGTCAGAATGTCTGTTTTTCTAGGTATTTTTGAGCTCTAAAACCACCTGTGATTGAATAAATGTAAAGTAGAGCTGTTTAAAGTCATACTGTGGAACATTCCAGGCAGAGCAGTGACGTATCCATAGAAACAAGAAGGTGACAGACCCCCCCAATTAGAAAAGTTACATAGTGCAGCTTTAAACTCCTCCCACATTTCAAAACATGTTTGTAGAGTCTAAAGTTCAGGGAGCAGCTTTTACACAGACGCCATGGAGACACGGGAGGCCTCTCTGTGTGTCAGATGCCCTCTCTGTTCTCTCTCTGTTCTCTCTTTCTGTTCTCTCTTTCTGTTCTCTCTCTCTGTTCTCTCTCTGTTCTCTCTTTCTGTTCTCTCTCTCTGTTCTCTCTCTCTGTTCTCTCTCTCTTCTCTCTCTGTTCTCTCTCTGCTCTGTTCTCTCTCTATTCTCCCTGTTCTCTCTGTTCTCTCTCTGTTCTCTCTCTGTTCTCTCTCTGCTCTCTCTCTGTTCTCTTTCTCTGTTCTCTCTCTGTTCTCCCTCTGTTCTCCCTCTGTTCTCTCTGTTCTCTCTGTTCTCTCTCTGTTCTCCCTCTGTTCTCTCTCTGTTCTCCCTCTGTTCTCTCTCTGTTCTCCCTCTGTTCTCTCTCTGTTCTCCCTCTGTTCTCTCTGTTCTCTCTCTGTTCTCCCTCTGTTCTCTCTCTGTTCTCTTTCTCTGTTCTCTCTGTTCTCTTTCTCTGTTCTCTCTGTTCTCTTTCTCTGTTCTCTCTGTTCTCTTTCTCTGTTCTCTCTCTTCTCTCTGTTCTCTCTTCTTCTCTCGTCATGACACAGTCACACTCACCTCTCACAGAAGTGCCCCCCCGTGTGGTCCCTGCAGGCCTGGCACTCTCCGGTGTGGGCGTGGCACAGGTCGGCGTGCCCGTTACACCGGCACGGGCCGCAGCTCGGGAAGCCCCAGTGCCCGGGGTGACACTCGGAACAGCGCCTCCCGGTGGCGCCAGGTCTGCACTGGCACTGCCCGCTGCCCGCCGAGCACTGGTGAGACAGAGAGCCCTCGGGGTGGCACTCACACGCTGGAAGAGAGAGAAAGAGTCAGATGCCCTCCCCTGCCCTGATGCCCTGACTCTAAAGCTCTTCAGACGGTTTTCGTTAAGTTTTTCTCGGAGCGTTCGTGTTTCACTCACGTGTGCAGCCGCTCACGCCGAAGCCGTAGGTTCCCGGGGCGCACTGGTCACAGCGGCGTCCAATCACGTTCGGTTTACAGCGACACTGACCTCCGACCCCCTCACACTGACCGGAGAGAGAGCCCTCAGGGTCACACTCGCACGCTGCCGACAAAGAGACAGAGACACACCGATCCGAAAAATGTAAAAAAGAGACAAGAAACACCAAAATCTCCCAAATAAAAGGATAAAATAATCTTTCTTTTGTGTTTTTTTGTGGTTCTTTTACTTTCACGACTTGAACCAAAACATTTAAACGAACATTTAGCACAAAGCTGCTGAAAAATCGAACTACAGACCCGTTAAATCTCCACATTAAACATCAGACTCACGCAGCGCCCCCTGGTGCATGAGCGCAGAGATGCTGCACACGAGCTTCACGCACATGTCGGCGAGCGGGGGGGTGGGGCTTATGACGAAGGCGTCCGGACACATGTATCTGAGCATGTGCTCACGCCGCAGCTCCGCCGCCGCACTGTCGCCGTGGAAACCAGCCAACTCTGTGTACTTCGGAATCAGGACCAGCTGTGACAGGTGAGAGAGGGGTGAGAGACAGGTGAGAGAGGGGTGAGAGACGGGTGAGAGACGGGTGAGAGACAGGTGAGAGAGGGGTGAGAGAGGGGTGAGAGACGGGTGAGAGACAGGTGAGAGAGGGGTGAGAGAGGGGTGAGAGAGGGGTGAGAGAGGGGTGAGAGAGGGGTGAGAGACAGGTGAGAGAGGGGTGAGAAAGGGGTGAGAGACAGGTGAGAGACAGGTGAGAGAGGGGTGAGAGACGGGTGAGAGACGGGTGAGAGACAGGTGAGAGAGGGGTGAGAGAGGGGTGAGAGACAGGTGAGAGAGGGGTGAGAGAGGGGTGAGAGACGGGTGAGAGACAGGTGAGAGAGGGGTGAGAGAGGGGTGAGAGAGGGGTGAGAGACAGGTGAGAGAGGGGTGAGAGAGGGGTGAGAGACAGGTGAGAGACAGGTGAGAGACGGGTGAGAGAGGGGTGAGAGACGGGTGAGAGACAGGTGAGAGAGGGGTGAGAGAGGGGTGAGAGAGGGGTGAGAGAGGGGTGAGAGACAGGTGAGAGAGGGGTGAGAGAGGGGTGAGAGACAGGTGAGAGAGGGGTGAGAAAGGGGTGAGAGACAGGTGAGAGACAGGTGAGAGAGGGGTGAGAGACGGGTGAGAGACGGGTGAGAGAGGGGTGAGAGACAGGTGAGAGACAGGTGAGAGACAGGTGAGAGAGGGGTAAGAGACAGGTGAGAGACAGGTGAGAGAGGGGTAAGAGACAGGTGAGAAACAGGTGAGAGAGGGGTGAGAGACGGGTGAGAGACGGGTGAGAGACAGGTGAGAGAGGGGTGAGAGACGGGTGAGAGACAGGTGAGAGAGGTGAGACAGGTGAGAGACAGGTGAGAGACGGGTGAGAGAGGGGTGAGAGACAGGTGAGAGACAGGTGAGAGAGGGGTGAGAGAGGGGTGAGAGACGGGTGAGAGACAGGTGAGAGACGGGTGAGAGAGGGGTGAGAGAGGGGTGAGAGACAGGTGAGAGACAGGTGAGACAGGTGAGACAGGTGAGAGACGGGTGAGAGACAGGTGAGAGAGGGGTAAGAGACAGGTGAGAGACAGGTGAGAGATAGGTGAGAGACGGGTGAGAGACAGGTGAGAGACGGGTGAGAGACGGGTGAGAGACGGGTGAGAGACGGGTGAGGGACGGGTGAGGGACGGGTGAGAGACGGGTGAGAGACAGGTGAGAGACAGGTGAGAGACAGGTGAGAGATAGGTGAGAGACAGGTGAGAGACAGGTGAGAGATAGGTGAGAGACGGGTGAGGGACGGGTGAGAGACAGGTGAGAGACGGGTGAGAGACAGGTGAGACAGGTGAGAGACGGGTGAGAGACAGGTGAGAGAGGGGTAAGAGACAGGTGAGAGACAGGTGAGAGAGGGGTAAGAGACAGGTGAGAGACAGGTGAGAGAGGGGTAAGAGACAGGTGAGAGATAGGTGAGAGACGGGTGAGAGACAGGTGAGAGACGGGTGAGAGAGGGGTGAGAGACGGGTGAGAGACAGGTGAGAGACAGGTGAGAGATGGGTGAGAGACAGGTGAGAGAGGGGTGAGAGACAGGTGAGAGACAGGTGAGAGACGGGTGAGAGACAGGTGAGAGAGGGGTGAGAGATAGGTGAGAGAGGGGTGAGGGACAGGTGAGAGAGGGGTGAGAGACAGGTGAGAGACAGGTGAGAGACAGGTGAGAGACAGGTGAGAGACAGGTGAGACAGGTGAAGCAAACTGCTTCTTCTTTGGTGTAAAACTATAATTTGTCTTAACAGTCGTTATAATTCCACTAAATGAAGACGATCATTAAAATTCGTCATACGTAATTTAGATTGTGTAAAATAAAAGTCTTTTTCACAAATATCTGCTTTTCCAACTCACTGAAGAAAAATATGAAAAAACAAAAGTACAGAGCCTAAATGAAAACATTTTATATGTTTTTTTGGACTTGATGAAAAATAAAGTCTAAAATCTAAAGTAACATTGTTCTGTTTGTTTTAAAGATTTACAGGAAACATTAACCTGGACTTTTCTCTTTTTAAACTCGACCACCACAAAGTCGAGTGAAGTGACTCTTTTCCTCCACTAGAGGGAGACAGAGTTCTCCTGACACAGGGGCTGTAGGAGCTGTTCATGGTTTATTTGAGCTGTGGAATTTGATCCACACAAGATTAAAACATCGAGAACATCGAGAACATCGAGAACATCGAGAACGTCAAGAATGGATAGAAGCTTAAAGGTCGGATATTACGCAGTATTGACTCTTGTGAACTTTAAGTCAAGTTCTGATGTTCCTCCCCAAAAACACTCCTGAAGTTGTGTTTGTTTCATTCACATGTTTGAGGAACTCTTTATTATTAGTCTGTCTACATCTCCAAAGCTCCAAACGCTCTGTTCCACCTTGTGATGTCATAAAGTGGTAGTTTCCAAGTGAACAGCTCCTTTTACCTTTAGTTCAGTCGAGATCGGCAATTCCAGGTTTGAAATGATCCAAATGATTCTAGTGAAGGTGTGTGGAGTTTAAAAACACAGTGGAGCACTTCCTGTATCACCACATGATGACATCACAAGGTGGAACAGAGTGTTTTCAGTTTGAGAGAAGAACTCGTGTTAAATCTGCAGGTTTGTGTGTTAAACGTGAATGAAACAAACACAACTCCAGGTGTTTGTGATGAGGAAACGACAATAAAATAAATAATAACAGGGAGAACATGCAAACTCCACACAGAAAAGCCCAGACTGTGAGACCAAAGAGAAGTGCTTTTCTCACTCTCACAGTCACAGGTCAGATCTGTGGAGAGGCGACCCCGCTCACAGTCAGAATGTCTGTTTTTCTAGGTATTTTTGAGCTCTAAAACCACCTGTAATTGAATAAATGTAAAGTAGAGCTGTTTAATGTCACACTGTGGAACATTCCAGGCAGAGCATCTCCATAGAAACAAGCAGGTGACGGACCCACAACCCAAAAGTTACACAGTGCAGCTTTAAATAAAATAAAACTACTAAATGAAAGTGTTCTGACCGAGTCGATGAGGATGAAGGCCGTCAGGTGTCTGTGAGTGACGCCGTGTCTCTGGAACCGGATCGACAAAATATATCTGTTATTTGGCTCAAAGCAGAAGCCCCGGGGCATCTGGACGAATCTGAGAAAAATACAAATAAACAAATTAATATATATACAAACAATAAATGAGAAAAACTACAAAACAGAACCTCCGGGGCATCTGGACGAATCTGTGAGGAAATAAACAGACAAACAAATAAATAAATAATATATGAGAAAAACAACAGCAGCAAAACAGAACCTTCGGGGCATCTGGTGTTCCTTTGTCCTGTTTATTTATTTCAGTTTGTGCTTAAATCCGCCCTTTAGTCCCTGTGTGCCTATAACCCTGACCTCTGACCCCTGCGGATCGTTCTGTTTTAACTGTGACATTTTAAGTCACAATATTGATCTGAAATGACTTCATAAAAGAAACAAATGCGCTGAGTAACAGAGCTTCAGACAGAGCAGTGCCTATAGTTAGCGTCACAGTCCGAGGGAATGTTGATGACATGAGCTGCATTTATTCATTTTTTCTGTTATAATTCTGTTTGTTTTGGTGCCAATCGATTATCCAATCAGAGAGCAGAATGAGCGTCACATGACTCTCATTTGGGTTGCCAGGTTCAAAGTTGACATTCAGCCGGTTTAAACCTAAAAGGAGTTTTTGTCAAACCTGTGCAGAGCTTCATGTTTCTGTGGCTAATATTTAATCTCTCTCTCTCTCTCTCTCTCCCCTGTCGCGCTCTTTCTGTTTTTCTTTCTTTCTCTCTCTGTCTCTCTCTCCTCTCCTCTGTGGCTCTCTCTCTCCTCTCCTCTGTCGCTCTCTTTCTTTCTGTCTCTCTCTCCTGTCACTCTCTTTCTTTCTTTCCTTGTCTCTCTTGTCTCTCCCTCTCCTCTGTTGCTCTTTCTCTGTTTTTCTTTCTCTCTGTCTCTCTCTCCTCTGTCGCTCTCTTTCTCTGTTTTTCTTTCTCTCTCTCCTCTCCTCTGGGGCTCTCTTTCTCTCTCTCTCCTCTCCTCTGTCACTCTCTTTCTTTCTGTCTCTCTCTCCTGTCACTCTCTTTCTTTCTTTCCTTGTCTCTCTTGTCTCTCCCTCTCCTCTGTTGCTCTTTCTCTGTTTTTCTTTCTCTCTGTCTCTCTCTCCTCTGTCGCTCTCTTTCTCTGTTTTTCTTTCTCTCTCTCTCTCTCTTTCTGCTCTGGTGAACAAAAGCGCTGCATTCCTCTGTCATATCCTCACATTCCTACGCTCAGCTTTCTCTCTGTCTGTTGTCACTCTATCTATCCATCTTTCTTTCATCTCTCTCTCCTCCCCTGATCTCTCTATCCCTCTATCCATTCTTTTCTGTTACCCCTATCCCTCTCTTCTTTGCGCTCTCTCCTCTCTCCTTCTCTCTGTTTCTCTCTTATCTGTAAATCGATTTTGCATTTTGTGGTGTGTGTGTGTGTGTGTGTGCGTGCGTGTGCGTGTGTGTGTGTGTGTGTGTGTGTGTGTGTGTGTGTGTGTGTTTGTGCGTTTGCTCTTGTCATTCTCTCTGGGCCTGTTTGTCTCCAGTTTGTTGTTCTGAGCTCCTCTTTGTGGAGCAGAGTCAGGTTTGAAAAGAAAAACACTAACACAGTGTTCAGTGTTAAATGCTCGGTGTTCAGTGTTCGGTGTTCAGTGTTAAGATACAGGTGTGTGACCTCTGACCTGCTGCGGTGCGGCAGAGTCACCGTGTACATCTGTTCTGTGGGCAGCAGGTTTCCACAGCGCAGACTAGAGGGCAGGAGGAGCGACGACACGCTGACGACCGCCTCCCAGTCCTCTGTCGACTACACAAACACAAAGTGATTATTATACACACACAAATAAACCAGGATTAAACCAGGAATAAACCAGGATTAAACCAGGATTAAACCAGGACTAAACCAGGATTAAACCAGGACTAAACCAGGATTAAACCAGGACTGAACCAGGATTAAAGCAGGACTGAACCAGGACTGAACCAGGACTAAACCAGGACTAAAGCAGGTCTGGACTGACCTCAGGCTCGTAGCGGAGCATGATGTCGTACTCCATGGCGTGGGGGATGTTCTCCACGGTGAAGACCAAACCGGCGCCGTCTTTGACCCGAGCGAAACCAGGACCGGTCCAAGTGACAAGGAGACTGGACGAGTGCTCCCTGTGCACGGGCCTCACGTCAGGCTGAGGTCCCAGAACCAACACCGGACCAACACCGGACCATCACCGGACCATCACCGGACCATCACCGGACCAACACCGGACCATCACCGGACCAACACCGGACCATCACCGGACCATCACCGGACCAACACCGGACCAACACCGGACCATCACCGGACCACGACATGAAAGAGAGAGAGAGAGAGGACTTTATAGACTGTGCAGTTGTTGTTGTGTAGTACAGTGTTTCTGGGACTATTTTGTGTCACCGTTTGGCATAGTTGTGTATGTTTAGTGTAGTACAGTACAGTACAGTGTAGTACAGTGTAGTACAGTACAGTGTAGTACAGAATAGTACATACAGTATTGTGCAGTACAGTGTAGTATTGTGTGTCACCGTCTGGCGTAGTTGTCGGATTCTCCGGAGCGCCGCACGGTCCTGCTGCAGGTTTTCTAAACGTCGGTGGCGCCGATGGCGCCGGAGCTGCTCGCTCAGGTGCTGCACACAGTCGGTGTCTGCCTGGGGGCGGAGCTTACCCTGAGGGGGCGGAGACAGGGGAGAGGGGAGGAGGAGTGTGAGGAGGAAAAGAGAGTGTTTATTATCATCCTCCAGGGCATCTGGGTTAATCCAGTCAGGAGCAGTGGGACCATCTCCAGATCTTGGTCTGGACCTGACCTCCCAAACCAGGACTAAACCAGAACTAAACTAGGACTAACCCAGAACTAAACCAGGACTAAACCAGGACTAAACCAGAACTAAACCAGGACTAACCCAGAACTAAACCAGGACTAAACCAGAACTAAACCAGGACTAACCCAGAACTAAACCAGGACTAAACCAGGACTAAACCAGAACTAAACCAGGACTAACCCAGAACTAAACCAGGACTAAACCAGAACTAAACCAGAACTAAACCAGGACTAAACCAGGACTAAACCAGGACTAACCCAGGACTAAACCAGGACTAAACCAGGACTAAACCAGGACTAACCCAGAACTAAACCAGGACTAAACCAGGACTAAACCGAGGTCGGTCTGAGCAGGAAAGACGATGAATGAAGAGATGAGCTCAAAACACAAAACTCTGACAGTGACAAGAGGAGGAGTGCGTCAGATGCCCTCCCCGTGTGTCAGATGCCCTCCCCGTGTGTCAGATTGTCTCAGATGCCCTCCCCGTGTGTCAGATGCCCTCCCCGTGTGTCAGATTGTCTCAGATGCCCTCCCCGTGTGTCAGATGCCCTCCCCGTGTGTCAGATTGTCTCAGATGCCCTCCCGTGTATCAGATTGTCTCAGATGCCCTCCCCGTGTGTCAGATGCCCTCCCCGTGTATCAGATTGTCTCAGATGCCCTCCCCGTGTGTCAGATTGTCTCAGATGCCCTCCTCGTGTGTCAGATTGTCTCAGATGCCCTCCCCGTGTGTCAGATGCCCTCCCCGTGTGTCAGATTGTCTCAGATGCCCTCCCGTGTATCAGATTGTCTCAGATGCCCTCCCCGTGTGTCAGATGCCCTCCCCGTGTATCAGATTGTCTCAGATGCCCTCCCCGTGTGTCAGATTGTCTCAGATGCCCTCCTCGTGTGTCAGATTGTCTCAGATGCCCTCCCCGTGTGTCAGATGCCCTCCCTGTGTGTCAGATTGTCTCAGATGGCCTCCTCGTGTGTCAGATTGTCTCAGATGCCCTCCCCGTGTGTCAGATTGTGTCAGATGCCCTCCTGTGCCTCACCGGGAGCACAGGGTCGCTGGGGGAGTGTCCAGTCGACTCTTCGGCCTCGTATTTGTAATGATCCAACGCGGCGCAGAAGAACCCGGGCTGGACCTCCGAACACTGCCGACCGATCAGGTGCTCCCGGCAGGTGCACTGACCACTGTCCATCATGCACCTGTCAGAGCGGAAGAGGAGACAGAGGAGGTGAAGGAGGTGAAACCGGGATCTGAATCAAGGTTTCTCAAGTCGTGGGACATGCACCACAGGCAGAGGCGTCAAAAGTATCGAAAATCAAACAATAATCGATACTAAAACTGGTATCGAAACTGGACACTCATTTTTCACAGGTATCGATATCGAAAAAGACAAAACTCACAGAAATAAACCAAAGCAACAGCTCAAAATCATCTAAAGCTTCAAGAAGGGTTCATTTCTGTTTTGTCAGTGGGACTTTTTTAGGATCGATGCCTGAGAAAAAAACGAGGATTTGGTTTCGATTCTGGTTTTATATCGATTAGAGTCAGATTTGTTTGAAAAATCAAATCAGTCGTACCGATTGTTGAGGGCTCCTCCAAAGTCACAGTCACAAGGTCTGCAGCCGCCAAGGTCATTACTGAGGCCCCAGAACTCCGGCTGCAAAGAAGAAGAAGAAGAAGAAGAAGAAGAAGAAGAAGAAGAAGAAGAAGAAGAAGAAGAAGAAGAAGAAGAAGAAGAAGAAGGATCTGTGTGTGCGCTCAGACCAGTTCAATTCATACACGGAGAAGAACAAAACAGAAGAGGAGGAGAGAGGAGAATAGAAGAGAGTAGGATAGAGGAGAGGAGGAGAGGAGGATAAAGGAGAGGAGGATAGAGGAGAGGAGGAGAGGAGGATAAAGGAGAGGAGGATAGAGGAGAGGAGGAGAGGAGGAGGAGATGATAACATTGAAAGTGTTTCTGACCAGACACTGGTCGCAGTAGCGTCCGGTCACGTAGCGTTTACAGGAGCAGTCGCCACTGATCTGATCACACGGCGCCCCCTGCAGGACGATCCCCCGAGGGTCACAGTTACACGCTGCAAATACACACAGGGAGGGCATCTGAGACAATCTGACACACAGGGAGGGCATCTGACACAATCTGACACACAGGGAGGGCATCTGACACAATCTGACACACAGGGAGGGCATCTGACACAATCTGATACACGGGGGAGCACAGGAGTGCGGGAGGGCATCTGACTCACGCTGGCAGCCCTGGGGGTCGCTCAGGCTCAGGCCGTAGTGTCCGTCTTTACAGTCGTCACATCTGAGGCCCCTGACGTTGGATTTACACCGACACTGACCTGAGATCTGCCCCAGGTCCACGTCTGTGTGACTGTCACACACTCCCCCCTCCACAGAGCCGACGGGGTCACAGTCACAGGCTGTGGGGGGTAAAGTCACTCGTCAGGACGAATTTATGAGACAAAATATGTGACAAATTATATGACAAAATCCTTCAGGGACGAGTTTTGTCCTCCAGACTTTTTAACTTTAAACTGAGAAAATCTTTACACAAACACAGAACAGACTGGAATAATAACAACAATAATAATAATAATAATAATAATAATAATAATAATGTGATAATACAGCTGCTAGTGGCAATGATCGGTCCTCACCAGCGATACACCGCGTAAGGGGAGGGGGCGCTATTTAGTCCAAAGTGTCCACATTTATATTACACCAACTGAAGCACATGGAGCCTGGGCACAAATGAGGAGGACTTCTGAAGACCTGCTCCTCAAGATCATTTCACCAAATCTGACTTTGGTCCCTGGACACTGATGTGCTCCTCACCCTCCTGAGGGACACTCTTCATGAGCTTCACTTCGCCTTTTTACCTTTGAAATGTTCAGAGTTTATATTTGATAATAATTATTTATAGTTATAGACGCAGACTTGGGGGTCCCTCTGGGGTTTATATATTAATAATAGTGTTATAGACATACGCTGGCAGACTTGGGGGTCCCTCTGGGGTTTATATATTAATAATAGTGTTATAGACGTACGCTGGCAGACTTGGGGGTCCCTCTGGGGTTTATATATTAATAATAGTGTTATAGACGTACGCTGGCAGACTTGGGGGTCCCTCAGGTCCCTCTGGGGGTCCTTGTAGTAGAAGGGTCTGCAGCTCTCACAGTGGCGCCCCATAGTGTTGTGGAGGCACTGGTCACACACTCCTCCGCTGCTGTTTCCTGTGGCCAAGTACACCGCCATATCGAAGTGACAGGAAGAGGCGTGGCCATTACACTCGCACTCTGAGACGGAGAGAAGAGAGAAAGAGGAGAGGACAGAGAGAGGGGGACAAATGTCAGCCGTGGACATCAGAATCAGTTTTATTGTCAGGGAACAAAACTCTCAAACTGCAAACGTGCTTCGGTGTTGTGTGTTAATAACAGACCAATCAGACGCCTTCTTTCCCTGAGGTCCCTCCCACTAGCGTTAGCGACAGGTTTGATTGACAGTTATCCCTGCTCATTACTAAGAACCCAAAGTGCAAGTTTAGGGGCGCGAGTACCTTTAACAACCTTTCTCCTGATTGGCTCACACGCGGATTTCCAAATATGGCCCCTAGTCGCAGATGATCTGAACTGCTAGCCTCGATGAGCTTCATTTGGCTGGAGCAGAACGTCACACTTCCTCAGTCCACTTCTATGGACAGTCTCTGGTCTGAACTCTACTTCACTGGGACCTCCGACTCTGCCACGCTCCCGGGCGTGTACAGGGCTTCAGGTGTGTGTGCGGATGTGCAGACGTTCTTACCTTGTGTGGGCGGGGCTTTTTATATAAGGGGCAGGGTTACATGTGTGTGGGCGGGGTCAGGTGTGTGGGCGGGGTCAGGTGTGTGAGCGGGGTCAGGTGCATGGGCGGAGTCAGGTGCGTGTCTCACCTCTACAGGCGTGTGAGTCCTCTGCCTCGGCCGGGCTCCAGGGCAGGTCGTGGTGAAAGTCTTTGCAGCGTTCACAGTTCAGTCCTTCAGTGTTGTGTTTGCAAACGCACCGACCGTGGATCTGAAAGAGACACCAGCCACTGTGTCAGATGCCCTCCCACTGTGTGTCGGATTGTGTCAGATGCCCTCCCTCACCATGCCGCCCTCCCTGGCGCTGACCCCAGGCACAGGGGCGCACTCGGAGGCGTGGCCGTAGCAGAAGCAGCTCCCTCGCACCACCAGCTCTTTGATGGCGTAGTAATACTTCTGTAAAACGTCGGAGCGGCGGTCGAGCAGGTCGTCCCCCAGGGTGTTCAGCTTCGTCAGGTTTATGCGCAGGTTCGTGATGCGTAGCAGCTCTGAGAGGAACCAGTAAAGAGGAATCAGGATAATAATCAGGGATTTTTAACTGATACTTTGCAGTCACATCATGCTGGGGCGGTTCTACATGTATCTCTATGGTGGAATGTTCAGCAGTTACCATAGTGACACAATACACACATGAGCAAACACTGACAAAAAAGTTTTGAAAATCTGAAAACTCAAGAAAAAATACAAAAGTGATTCAAAGAGCACATTTTCCTTCATGGTCCTGTTTAGGAGTTTAATTTGACACTAAAAGGTGAAAAACTGTTGGCTAATGCTAATGCTAATGCTAATGCTAGCTTACGACTGTAACATTAATGAGAGGGACTTGTTTAACAGCACAGATCAGCTCCTGTTGGAGTTCCAGATAAGTCAGTTTTTCTTGTCAGACTGTATTAAAATAAAACTCAAATTAAGTCTAACTTGAGTAACAGAGCATCAGACAGAGCAGTGCCTACAGTTAGCATCACACCCCCACACAATGTAGACATCAGCTGCGAAAGTATCAGTACAAAAACAAACCAATGTAACCTCAGAATATCAAAATGATGCTGTAACAAAAGTATAAATAAAAATACAGACCCTGGATGTCGAGGCTGTACGGGTCCTTCACGTGGATCGCCGGGTCCAGGACTTTGTAAATCACCTGTGACCAAAACACAACCACAAACAAGTTTATGTGAATTATTAAAGCGCAAATATTATGATGATTCCACCTGTTTTCATGTTTCTGTCTGTAGTGTCGGGCGGGTGTAGTGTCAGGCGGGTGTAGTGTCAGGCGGGTGTAGTGTCGGGCTGTAGTGTCGGGCGGGTGTAGTGTCGGGCGGGTGTAGTGTCGGGCGGGTGTAATTTCGGGCGGGTGTAGTGTCGGGCTGTAGTGTCGGGCGGATGTCGTGTCGGGCGGGTGTAGTGTCGGGCGGGTGCAGTGTCAGGCGGATGTAGTGTCGGGCTGTAGTGTTGGGCGGGTGTAGTGTTGGGCGGGTGTAGTGTTGGGCGGGTGTAATTTCGGGCGGATGCAATTTCGGGCTGTAGTGTCGGGCGGGTGTAGTGTCGGGCAGATGTCGTGTCGAGCGGGTGTAGTGTCAGGCTGTAGTGTCGGGCGGGTGTAGTGTCGGGCGGGTGTAGTGTCGGGCGGGTGTAATTTCGGGCGGGTGTAGTGTCGGGCTGTAGTGTCGGGCGGATGTCGTGTCGGGCGGGTGTAGTGTCGGGCGGGTGCAGTGTCAGGCGGATGTAGTGTCGGGCTGTAGTGTTGGGCGGGTGTAGTGTTGGGCGGGTGTAGTGTTGGGCGGGTGTAATTTCGGGCGGATGCAATTTCGGGCTGTAGTGTTGGGCGGGTGTAGTGTTGGGCGGGTGTAGTGTTGGGCGGGTGTAATTTCGGGCGGATGCAATTTCGGGCTGTAGTGTCGGGCGGGTGTAGTGTCGGGCGGATGTCGTGTCGGGCGGGTGTAGTGTCGGGCGGATGTCGTGTCGGGCTGTAGTGTCGGGCGGGTGTAGTGTCGGGCGGGTGTAGTGTCAGGCGGGTGTAGTGTCAGGCTGTAGTGTTGGGCAGGTGTAGTGTCGGGCGGGTGTAGTGTCGGGCAGATGTCGTGTCGAGCGGGTGTAGTGTCAGGCTGTAGTGTCGGGCGGATGTCGTGTCGGGCGGGTGTCGTGTCGGGCGGATGTCGTGTCGGGCTGTAGTGTCGGGCGGGTGTAGTGTCGGGCGGATGTCGTGTCGGGTGGGTGTAGTGTCGGGCGGGTGTAGTGTCGGGCGGGTGTAGTGTCGGACTGTAGTGTCGGGTGGATGTCGTGTCAGGCTGTAGTGTCGGGCGGGTGTAGTGTCGAGCGGGTGTAGTGTCGGGCGGGTGTAGTGTCGAGCGGGTGTAGTGTCGGGCGGGTGTAGTGTCGGGCGGGTGTAGTGTCGGGCGGGTGTAGTGTCGGGCGGGTGTAGTGTCGGGGTGTAGTGTCGGGCGGGTGTAGTGTCGGGCGGGTGTAGTGTTGGGCGGGTGTAGTGTCGGGCTGTAGTGTCGGGCGGGTGTAGTGTCGGGCGGGTGTAGTGTCGGGCGGGTGTAGTGTCGGGCGGATGTAGTGTCAGGCGGGTGTAGTGTCGGGCTGTAGTGTCGGGCGGGTGTAGTGTCGGGCGGGTGTAGTGTCGGGCGGATGTAGTGTCAGGCGGGTGTAGTGTCGGGCTGTAGTGTCGGGCGGGTGTAGTGTCGGGCGGGTGTAGTGTTGGGCTGTAGTGTCGGGCTGTAGTGTCGGGCGGGTGTAGTGTCGGGCGGGTGTAGTGTCAGGCAGAGGGAGTGGGGAAGTGTAAGGCTCATGGACAGAGCACAGTATGTTTTACCTCTCCGTCGGTTGAGGGTTCGATGTCCGAGTATCGCTCTTCACAGATGACGTCGTTGATGTGCCTCAGACCACCAGAGGGCACCAGAGGGAAGATCCTGGAGCAGTTCTGAGTGAAGTATCTGTAGGGCCTCCAAGTCCGACCGAAGTCTGAGGAACGCTCGATGATCATCGCAGCAGGTCGAAAAGTCTGAGAGTGGAGAGATGTTAAACCAGGACTAAACCAGGACTAAACCAGGACTAAACCAGGACTAAATCAGGACTAAATCAGGACTAAACAGGATTAAACCAGGACCAAAGTTAGGACTAAACAGGTCTAAACCAGGACTAAACCAGGACTAAACCAGGACTAAACCAGGTCTAAACCAGGTCTAAACCAGGACTAAATCAGGACTAAACCAGTACTAAACTTAGACTTGGACTTAGACAAACTTTATTGATCCACAAGGGAAATTATTTGGATACAGTAGCTCAGACATCACAATATAATATAATAAAAGAGAGTAACAAAAATAGATGGTGTAGCAAAAAGATTAAGAGACACGAGTCAAATGAGACATAATTATAAAATGTATATGTACAAGTCAAAATAAAATAGAAATATAAGTAATAAAGTAATAAACTATATAGTCACAGCTATAAACAAGAGACAAGAACGAGTGCAAATACTATGCTGATTGACAGGGCGTGAGGTAATCCGTTACTTGGGATTAACTTGGAGTACAGTTGTAGGGAGTATTATCTGTTACATAAGGGTGAGTTGTTGTACAACTGTATGGAGTATGGTATGAATGTAGTCCTGAATCTCTCACTGTTTGAGCGGAGCTGAAGGAGCCTGTTGGAGAATGAGCTCCTCTGTCCCTCTATAGTCTGGTGCAGTGGGTGAGTTGTCGTACAGTTGTAGGGAGTATTATCTCCTCTGTCCCTCTATAGTCTGGTGCAGTGGGTGAGCAGGAGTGTCCATGATGGAGAGCAGTTTGTCCAGTGTCCTCCTGTCCCTCACTGTGACAAATGTCTCCAGTTCACAGCCGATCACGTAACCCGCTTTACGGATCAGTTTGTCAATCCGCCCAATGTCTCTTTTACTGGTGCCGCTCCCCCAGCAGACCACAGTGAAGTCCAGGGCGCTGGCCACCACAGACTGGTAGAAGATCTCCAGTAACTTGCTGCACACATTGAAGGACCTGAGCTTTCTCAGGAAGTAGAGTCTGCTCATGCTCTTCTTGTAGACAGCATTACAGTTATCCCTCCAGTCAAGTCTGTTATTCACCTGTACGCCAAGGTACTTGTAGCAGTCCACTATTTCCACGTCCTGGCCCTGGATGGTAATGGGCTCCACAGGTGTCCTCTTTCTCCTAAAGTCAATCACCAGTTCCTTGGTCTTGTCAACGTTCAGGAGCAGATGATTTGCCAGGGACCACTCCACAAAGTTTGTAATCAGTGTCCTGTACTTCAGCTCCTGTCCATCCCTGACACACCCGACCACCGCAGAGTCATCAGAGAACTTCTGCAGATGGCAGGACCCGGAACTGTACTGGAAATCAGAGGTGTACAGAGTGAACAGGAACGGAGACAGGACTGTACCCTGGGGAGCTCCTACATTACTGACCACCGTGTCAGACAGGGTGTTCCCCAGTCGCACGTACTGAGGCCTGCCTGACAGGTGTCATTAATCCAGGAGACAATGGAGGAGCTGACACCCATCCTGAGCAGCTTCTCACTCATCAGAAAGGGCTGGAGAGTGTTAAAAGCACTGGAGAAATCGAAGAACAATATCCTCACAGAGCCCTTAACGCTATCCAGGTGAGAGTGAGCCCGCTGCAGAAGATCCATTAAAACATGAACATTATCCAGGTGAGAGTGAGCCACTGCAGAAGACAGATTACAGCATCATCCACACTAATGTGGGACTGATAGGCAAACTGTAGAGGATCCAGGGATGGTGCCACCAGGGGTCTGAGCTGAGCCAGAACAAGTCTCTCAAACACTTTCATGACATGAGATGTCAAAGCCACTGGTCTGAAGTCATTAAGTCCAGATGGAATAGTCTTCTTGGGCACAGGCACAATGCAGGAGGTCTTCCATAGCACCGGTATCCTCTCAAGCTTCAGACTCAGTGTGTAGGGAAAGTGAAAGATCCCAGTGAGCTGTGCTGCACATGTCCTCAGCACACGGGGGTGGACTTGGTCTGGTCCAGGAGACTTGTTATGATGAATTTTCTCCAACTGCCTTTTCACCTGCGCAGGTGTCAAAGACAAAGAGCTGAGTTCCTCCGTGGGGGTGGGAGCAGGTGTGGGAGCAGAGGTGATGGGCTGATGAATGGTCGTCTGGGTGGTCTGTGGTGAGGTGTGAATTGGGCGTCCGGGAGGTGTAGAGATGGGGGTGCCAGGGGATGAGAAGCGATTAAAATGCAGATTGAGCAGGTTTGCTCTGTCTGGACTATTGTCCTGCAGCTTTGATCGAGGGCTGAAGCCAGTAATGGCCTTCATGCCTTGCCACACTTCCCTGGTGTTATTTTGCTGGAGTTTTGCCTCAAGCCTTTTCCCGTACGCTTCTTGCCCTAGTCTGAGCTGGATCTTCAGCTGCTGTGGCATCCTCTTCACCTCGTCCTTATCACCAGAGTTGAAGGCCTGCTTCTTCTTATTAAGTAGATCCTTCAGCTGGCTGGTGATCCAGGGCTTGTTATTAGGGTAACAGCGGACAGTGCGTGTGAGGACGGCTGTATCCTCACAGAAGTTGATATAATCCGTTATACAGTCCGTCATGCTGTCGATGTTGTCCCCATGCGGCAGGCAGAGCACAGTCCAGTCTGTGGTCTCAAAGCAGTCCTGAAGGGCATCGCTGGCTTCCTGACTCCACTTCCTTACAGTCCTAGTGGTGACAGACTTCCTCTTTACTGCAGGGACGTACTGAGGCATTAACAGGACCAGATTGTGGTCTGATCGTCCCAGTGGGGGTAGGGCAGTGGCACTGTATGCCTCCTTAGAATTGGCATACAGTAAGTCAAGACTTCTATTGTCCCGAGTTTTACAATCCACATACTGATGAAGTGTGGGTAAAACACTGTCCAGTGAAACATGGTTGAAGTCTCCAGAAGTCAGTAATAAAGCCTCCGGGTGTTTAGACTGCAGCCCAGCGACCACAGTGTGTATCCTGTCACACGCTGCATCTTCGTCAGCTGAGGGAGGGATGTAAACTCCGATGAACAGGACAGAAGTAAATTCCCTCGGTAAATAATATGGACGTATTCCCAAGACCATAAGTTCAATGTCCGGCGTGCAGATCCGTTCCTTCACAGTAATATGGCCAGGATTACACCACCTTTCCTTCACAAAAACTGCAATCCCGCCGCCCTTCTTCTTACCGCTAAGGAAAGTGTCTCTGTCCGCACGCACTGTCTTAAAGCCTGGTACAGATGCACTGTTGTCCGGGAAGTTTGTATGAAGCAGGTCTCTGTGAAGCACATGATACTGCTGACAGCGTACTCCCTCTGGGTCCGAACAAGCGCACACAGTTCGTCCATCTTATTTCCCAGTGACCTTACGTTCCCCATCAGAACTGATGGAACCGCAGGTCTAAATTTCCTTCTCCGCTGTTTTGCTCTAACTCCAGCGTGGCATCCTCTGTGCTTCCTCCTCTGTAGTTCCACAGGAATGTCAGGCTTAACTCCAAACAGCACTGGGGACTTGGAGAGTGAAAGAAGGTGCTCTCTGGAATACACAAAGGGCAGTCTGGACTGCTGAGCCACACAGCAAGAGACAAAGAGGCCAGCAAAAATCAAGAAAAAACAACAAAAATGCCCAAAATACATGATGAGTGTTTTATTGAACAGATAGAGTAAATAAAATTAAAGTACAAAACTTAAAGTGCACACAAGAGTACCTTAAAAGGTAGATGTTATGAAGAAAAAACGCAGGACCTACTGTACCCAACTGCCACTCTCTCAGGCGCTCAGGTGTAAACCAGGACCAAAGTTAGGACTAAACAGGTCTAAACCAGGACAAAACCAGGACTAAACCAGGACTAAACCAGGACTAAACCAGGACTAAACCAGGACAAAACCAGGACTAAACCAGGACTAAACCAGGACTAAACCAGGACTAAACCAGGACTAAACCAGGTCTAAATCAGGACAAAACCAGGACTAAACCAGGATTAAACCAGGTCTAAACTAGATTCTGGAGCTTTAAGGAGATTTAGACTTAAACAAACTTTATTGATCCACAGTGAGTTGATTTAATGAGCAGATGAGTCATAAATGATGTCACAGAGTGATTATAACAACATTTACAGACCTGCCTGTGTGTGTGTGTGTGTGTGTGTGTCTGTCTGAGTGTGTGTCTGTGTGTGTGTGTGTGTGTGTGTGCGTGTGTGTGTGTGTTTGTCGTTGTCGGGTAAATTGTCTTATGTCGTTCCTCAGATTTTCACAACAAATCGCACAATGAGGAAAGAATGCAGCGACGAGTCTGAGCGAAACACAGGCACATGCACGCTCATGAACCCACGTGCACGCTCATGAACCCACGTGCACGCTCATGAACCCACGTGCACGCTCATGAACCCACGTGCACGCTCATGAACCCACGTGCACGCTCACAGACCCAGACCTGGTGTAGTCCTGTTTAAGTTGTAGACCTGGTTTAGACCTGGATTGGTCCTGGTTCAGTCCTGGTTCAGTCCTGGTTTAGTCCTGGTTTAGTCCTGGTTTAGTCCTGGTTTAGTTCTGGTTTAGACCTGTTTAGTCCTAACTTTGGTCCTGGTTTAGTCCTGCTTTGGTCCTGGTTTAGTCCTGGTTTAGTCCTGGTTTAGTCCTGGTTTAGACCTGGTTCAGTCCTGGTTTAGTCCTGGTTTAGTCCTGGTTTAGTCCTGGTTTAGTTCTGGTTTAGACCTGTTTAGTCCTAACTTTGGTCCTGGTTTAGTCCTGCTTTGGTCCTGGTTTAGTCCTGGTTTAGTCCTGGTTTAGTCCTGGTTCAGTCCTGGTCTCGTACCTTGAACTTGATGATGAGGTGAGTAAAGTGGAACTCTGCCTCCAGGTTCAGTCGGACGCTCACGTTTTCTTCTCCTGAAAATAAAAACGTCCAAATGCCTCAAGAGGAACTCAAGTTTTCTGTTTTGTTTTGTCAGTTTAAATTTCTTAAACAATATTACCAATATAAACATTTATTTTCTTCTGTGTTTGAACTTCAGAACACGTCTTTATTTGTCTTAACCCGTTCTACAGGATCCAGAGTTTTTCATTTCTCTGTTTTGTCCCTAAATCCAGATCTGAACATAAATAACGGACCAATCAGACGCCTTCATTCCCTGAGGCCCCTCCCACTAGCGTTAGCAACAGGTTTGATTGACAGCTGGTGCGTTTCGTTGCTAAGTAAACCCCTTCCCGCGGTCCCGCCCCTTCCACCGTTTTGAGGTTTGAGTGACATTTACATTTATCCAATGACAGCGCGACTTTTCCGACTTTAACGAGTGGATCAAGAATTTAATAAAACTCCCCGGAGCGACAGTTTGTGTTTTAACTGTGTCGCCGATTGTGCGTCAGGAGAACAACTTTAACTTGTTACGACAACTTTATTTTTGAGTTTCTGTACTTTTTAATTTGTTCTTTTGGTGTTAAAATACATCGATACAGGTTCATTTACAGTTCGTCCCGGTTTGTTTGGTTTAATTTCACTAACAGACCCTCAAAGACCCTGATGTCCAGTTTTTCCGATAAGTAAAATAAATGAAATAAAGTGAAGGTGATGGTTCATCAGTGAAATCACTAGTTTGGACGTGAAGTCGTAAAACTGTCGCATCTGTGTTCAGACGAAAAAAACTAAAACACCAAACTCCTGCAGAGCAGAACGGAGCGGAGCAGAGGATGAGCCGCTCTCCGGTGAGGAGGGCCGCGCGTTTAACAACCTCAATCCTGATTGGCTCCTGTAACCGTTAGCGACATGAGTAGACACGAGCGTACGCGACTGTACACGAGCGTACGCGACTGTACACGAGCGTACGCGACTGTACACGAGCGTACACTACTGTACACGAGGGTACGCGGCCGTACGCGGCAGTACCGTTCACAGACTGCCACCAGGTGTGCTCTCCTCTTCTGTCCGTCAGGTAGATCACGTTCTGGATCCGGTGGCTCTGTCGGTTATAGTCGGGGTCGTACGGAGCGCGGGAATCACACTCAAAACATTTATCCGACTCCTGAAGAGGAAGAGGTCACATTAAAACTCTAAATAATTCACACATGATTTCTTTGTTTTTGTCGACAGTTTCCTCACAAAAGTTTTAAATCACAAACTTTATCAGATCAGTGAATGTCGTAATATTCTGCCATAACAGGATTAGCTAACGCTAACGCTAAGCTAGCGTTAGCGTTAGCGTTCAAACTGAGGAGCTGAGGAGAAGAAGAGAAGAGCAGGTGCAGAGGAGGAGTAGAGGAGTGGAGGAGGAGTGGAGGAGGAGTAGAGGAGGAGTGGAGGAGGAGTAGAGGAGGAGTAGAGGAGTGGAGGAGGAGTAGAGGAGTGGAGGAGGAGTAGAGGAGTGGAGGAGTGGAGGAAGAGTGGAGGAGGAGTGGAGGAGGAGTAGAGGAGGAGTAGAGGAGGAGTGGAGGAGGAGTAGAGGAGGAGTAGAGGAGTGGAGGAGGAGTAGAGGAGTGGAGGAGGAGTAGAGGAGTGGAGGAGTGGAGGAAGAGTGGAGGAGGAGTGGAGGAGGAGTGGAGGAGGAGTAGAGGAGGAGTAGAGGAGTGGAGGAGGAGTAGAGGAGTGGAGGAGGAGTAGAGGAGTGGAGGAGTGGAGGAAGAGTGGAGGAGGAGTGGAGGAGGAGTGGAGGAGGAGTAGAGGAGGAGTAGAGGAGGAGTAGAGGAGTGGAGGAGGAGTAGAGGAGTGGAGGAGTGGAGGAAGAGTGGAGGAGGAGTGGAGGAGGAGTGGAGGAGGAGTAGAGGAGGAGTAGAGGAGTGGAGGAGGAGTAGAGGAGTGGAGGAGGAGTAGAGGAGTGGAGGAGTGGAGGAAGAGTGGAGGAGGAGTGGAGGAGGAGTGGAGGAGGAGTAGAGGAGGAGTGGAGGAGTGGAGGAGGAGTGGAGGAGGAGTGGAGGAGGAGTAGAGGAGGTGCAGACTCTGGGACTGGTGAGAACCAAAGCCAAGGCCAAGGCCAAAGATAAAAAAAGAAAATGAGACGAAGAATCAGAATGAAACAAAAAATAAAAAGTCTGCAGCTCACCTCCCCGTGTGTGTCAGATGCCCTCCCTGTGTGTCAGATGCCCTCCCCGTGTGTGTCAGATGCCCTCCCTGTGTGTCAGATGCCCTCCCCATGTGTGTCAGATGCCCTCCCTGTGTGTCAGATGCCCTCCCTGTGTGGAGGGCATCTGGCCCTCCCTGTTCTGAAATGCATGATGGGATTGTTGGATTAGTTTAAAGTTCGGCTTAGAAATGAGGTCACCAGAAACAAAGGATGAAAGAGAAAGACGGAGAGAGAGGGAGAAAGAAAGAAAGAAAGAAAGAGAGGGGTGGAAAAGAGTTAAAAAGAGTGAGCGAGAAAAGAGGAGGAAAGAGGGAGAGAAAGAGAGATGGTAGAAACAAGCTAAGAAAGAAAGAGAGGAGTAAAAAAGAGAAAGAGAGAGAGAAGGGGGAGGGACAGAGAAAGAAAGAAAGACGGAGAGAGAGAAGGGGAACAAGCAAAGAAAAAAGACGAGAGAAAAAAGAGGGATCGACAGAGAGAGAAACAAATAAAGAACGAGAAGAGTGGAAAAGAGTTAGAAAGAAAGAGAGAGAGGGAGGGGGCAGGACAGACAGAAAGAGAAAGTAAAAGAGGAAGAGAGAGAGTGGACGAAAGAAAGAAGAGTGGAAAAGAGAGAGAACGGGGTGGGGGAGGGAGGAGAGAAAGAGGAGGGAGAGAAAGAAAGAAAGAAAGAGCTAGAAAGATAGAAAGAGGGAGAGAGCCGAGGATAGAGAAAGAGAAGGAGGGAGGGACAAAGAAAGAAAGAAAGAAAGAAAGAGGGAGAGAAAGAGAGGGGGAACAAGCAAAGAAAAAAAGAGACAAGAGTGAAAGAGAGGGAGGGACAGAGAGAAACAAATAAAGAAAGAGAAGAGTGGAAAAGAGAGAAAAGAAAAGAGAAACAGAGAGGTGGAGAGCGAGAGAGAGAGAAGGGGAGGAGATACGGGGTGAAAAAGAAAGAAAGAAACAAAGAGAGAGGGAGCGAGGGAGCGGAGGTGTGATTAGCTGAGGGAACGCTGGATTCCAGGTCAGCGTTCTTAATGAAGCCGTTGCCGTGGCAATTAGCAACACGTCGTTAGGAAAGCTCCAAATGAAAGAGCAGCGTGAGGGCGGAACAGGTTCAGACTCTGGGACACAGGGAGACGAGCACTAAAGCTACAACCCGGAACATTTCACTGTCCTGGTCTCATTAAATGTCCCAGAATCCTCTGCTCTGGAGTTGTGTTTGTTTCATTCACATGTTTAACACACAAACCTGCAGATTTAACACGAGTTCTTCTCTCAAACTGAAAACACTCTGTTCCACCTTGTGATGTCATCATGTGGTGATACAGGAAGTGCTCCACTGTGTTTTTAAACTCCACACACCTTCACTAGAATCATTTGGATCATTTCAGTCCTGGAATTGCCGATCTCGACTGAACTAAAGGTAAAAGGAGCTGTTCACTTGAAAACTCCCACTTGATGACATCACAAGGTGGAACAGAGCGTTTGGAGCTTTGGAGATGTAGACAGACTAATAATAAAGAGTTCCTCAAACATGTGAATGAAACAAACACAACTCCAGGTGTTTTTGAGGAGGAAACATCAGAACATGGATTAAAGCTGCACTGTGTCACTTTTCTGGTGGAGGCTCCGTCAAACGCTTTTCTCCATGGAGATTATCGTTATTGCTTTGTCTGGAATGTTTCACAGTATGGCATTAAACCTTTCTATCTTCATGGAGACCAAACCAGACCAAGTTCCAGGTCAGATCTGTGGAGAGGCGACCCCGCTCACAGTCAGAATGTCTGTTTTTCCACCACCTGTGATTAAATAAATGTAAAGTAGAGCTGTTTAATGTCACACTGTGGAACATTCCAGATGCCCTCCCCATGAGTCAGATGCCCTCCCTGTGTGTCAGATGCCCTCCCTGTGTGTCAGATGCCCTCCCCGTGTGTCAGATGCCCTCCCGTGTTCATAGGTCAGACTCAGCTGTTGCTTGTCTCATAAATAACATGATTTAAGAGCGCGCACGTTTCAAAGACACGGCACAGACGTCCCCCTGCCAGACTCTGATTTACTCTGACAGGTCCACACCTGCCACTCTGCACCTGTCACTCACACAGGAGGCAGGTGTGATGGAGGATTCTGCCCCAGGTGACAGGAGGATTACAGACAGGGGTATTTACTTCTCTGGGGTTTTAACTGCCACACGTCACATATTTAGATTAACATGTTCTTTTTATTGATCTGAAAATGCTGCATCCCCTCCCTTTGCTCCCCGCATTAAGTCCCTCCCCCTTCAGAGCTCTATCCCAACACACTCAGCCTCTCTGTGCTAAGTCCCTCCCCCTTCAGAGCTCTATCCCAACACACTCAGCCTCTCTGTGCTAAGTCCCTCCCCCTTCAGAGCTCTATCCCAACACACTCAGCCTCTCTGTGCTAAGTCCCTCCCCCTTCAGAGCTCTATCCCAACACACTCAGCCTCTTTGTGCTAAGTCCCTCCCCCTTCAGAGCTCTATCCCAACACACTCAGTGTGCGTCGCACTAATGAAACTCCTGCATCACATCAGGTTTGTCCAGTTGTTGTGTTCAGTTTTGTCTCATGTTTTTGTGTATTTATGGAGAATTGTCGTGTGGAGCCTGGGGGACGTAGACTTGTGGGCGGAGCCTCGTACAGACTCGTACTGTGGGAGCATGGGGGACGTAGACTTGTGGGCGGAGCCTCGTACAGACTCGTACTGTGGGAGCCCGGGGGACGTAGACTTGTGGGCGGAGCCTCGTACAGACTCGTACTGTGGGAGCCTGGGAGACGTAGACTTGTGGGCGGAGCCTCGTACAGACTCGTACTGTGGGAGCATGGGGGACGTAGACTTGTGGGCGGAGCCTCGTACAGACTCGTACTGTGGGAGCCCGGGGGACGTAGACTTGTGGGCGGAGCCTCGTACAGACTCGTACTGCTAAACATAAGGTGGGTTTGAATAGGGCCCAGGAGAGATCACTAGATGACTCAAACATGCATGGAGGACTGTAAAACCTCTTCAGACAGGTTTGTGATGAGAGAACATTAGGACAGAAGAGAAAGAGACAGAGGGGCAGGTACAGAGGGGCAGACCGGGCAGACAGGGGCAGACAGGGGCAGGTTGGGGCAGGTCCGTGTGTAAACTCAGGATCGGGGCGGAAACTCGTGCGGAAGCGTCTAGAGCTCGTGGACCTGCCCCTGTGTGGAGCAGATCCGTGTCAGAGAGAAACACTAAAACAAAACTCTGCCTCAGGGATCGGAAACTCTGACTTAAACTGTCAAACTCAAACTCTGAGACTCAAACCCCGAAGGATCAGGTCAAACCCGCCCCTGCAGTCCCTGTGACCTCTGACCTCTGACCCCTGCGGATCCTTCTGTTCTCACTGTGACATTTTAAATCTCAAACTTGAACTAAAACGACTTCAGAAAGAAACAAGAGCCCAGACTAAACCTGGTCTAAACCAGGACTAAACCAGGACTAAACCAGGTCTAAAGCAGGACGAAACCAGGACCAAACCAGGTCTAAAGCAGGACTGAACTGGGGCCAAACTAGGACTAAACTTCAGAGGGTCAGTGAGAAGAAACGACTAGAACATGGAGAAAAGATCTGAGAAGAATAGTTTGAGGAACAGCTCTGAGTTAAAGGTGAACTGTGTCACTTTTCTGTCTCTGTCTCCATGGAGATACATTCCACATGTCGTCATGGCAATAAACACATCTATTTCCATGTAGACAAGCAGGTAACGTCACCAGGCCAAGTTCCAGGTTAGATCTACAGAGAGGCGAGCCCAGGGTGTGAGTCAGTCAAGAAAATCTGAAATCACCACGTGTCCAAAGTTCAATCAAACTGTTTGGAATTCTATCCAAATAATCCCGTTTTCCCTCCACTTCTGTCCGTCGGAAATACGGTCGTAGTCACGGTGTTCTTTACTGCACTCTTCTGGTCACTGAGCGAACTGCAACAGCCGCGGTTCTGAACGTCTCCTTCACTTGTGTTTTTCTACGGAGGCCTGGAGGCTCGTGTTGAGCGGCTCGCACGGCTCACAGTCGTTACCATCGGTGTTTTATACACAAACTTTTACAACCGCAGAGGACGGACGGCGGTTTTAGTTTGTACACGTGTCCTGACGACCACAGCGGCTCAAACGGCGCTGAATAAACCCACACCATCACCACGGCAACCTGATGGAACTGGAGACGTGCGGCGATTCCCAGTGAGGCGTGTGCGGCCGGAGACGACAACAGCAGAGCAACACAACACAGCACAACACAACACAACACAGCACAACACAAGACAGCACAACACAACACAAGACAGCACAACACAGCACAACACAACACAACACAAGACAGCACAACACAACACAAGACAGCACAACACAAGACAGCACAACACAGCACAACACAACACAACACAACACAAGACAGCACAACACAACACAACACAAGACAGCACAACACAACACAACACAACACAACACAGCACAACACAAGACAGCACAACACAACACAAGACAGCACAACACAGCACAACACAAGACAACACAGCACAACACAGCACAACACAAGACAGCACAACACAACACAGCACAACACAAGACAGCACAACACAACACAGCACAACACAAGACAGCACAACACAACACAAGACAGCACAACACAACACAACACAAGACAGCACAACACAACACAACACAAGACAGCACAACACAACACAACACAGCACAACACAACACAACACAGCACAACACAACACAAGACAGCACAACACAACACAACACAGCACAACACAAGACAACACAGCACAACACAGCACAACACAGCACAACACAGCACAACACAGCACAACACAAGACAGCACAACACAACACAAGACAGCACAACACAGCACAACACAAGACAACACAGCACAACACAGCACAACACAAGACAGCACAACACAACACAGCACAACACAAGACAGCACAACACAACACAGCACAACACAAGACAGCACAACACAACACAAGACAGCACAACACAACACAACACAAGACAGCACAACACAACACAACACAAGACAGCACAACACAACACAACACAGCACAACACAACACAACACAGCACAACACAACACAAGACAGCACAACACAACACAACACAGCACAACACAAGACAACACAGCACAACACAGCACAACACAGCACAACACAGCACAACACAACACAACACAGCACAACACAACACAACACAGCACAACACAAGACAACACAGCACAGCACAGCACAACACAAGTGTCTGAAAATAACACGCTTTTAGAGACAAATCGATGTTTGTAGCTTCATGTTTGTGATGAAACTCAGGGCGACGTTTAATGAAACACGGAGAGTTTCAGGACGAGTCTGTGAAACGGAGGATCTGTATGAAGCAGAAGAGAGAGAGGAGTCCACCTCATGTGTGTGTCGTTCTCGAGTCGTTCTCGAGTCGTTCTCGAGTCGTTCTCGAGTCGTTCTCGAGTCGTTCTTGAGTCGTTCTCGAGTCGTTCTCGTGTCGTTCTCGTGTCGTTCTCGTGTCGTTCTCGTGTCGTTCTCGAGTCGTTCTCGTGTCGTTCTCGTGTCGTTGCGAGAAACAAACGGCTCAGTTTGTACAAAGATGGAATCGAATTCATCCCAAATATAAATATGAATAAACTCTGCGCTCGAGTTTCTCCAGTTTGGCTCCAAACGGCTCAGGTGCGTGAAAATAATGTGAGTAAAAATAAATTTACTCATTTGTAATAAAAAGTGACGTTATTAAAGTTTAATCGACTAAATGTTTGACTCCGTCCAGAATCTGCAGCCCAGAAAAGTCACAAACTGGAACTAAATGACAGGAGACGATGGACAAAGAGCAAACAGACACAACAGGGCCAGACAGGTGCGGACAGGTGCAGACAGGCCCAGACAGGTGGGTTTACAGAGCACACACACACACACACGCCCTCAGCGAAGGGAGGGGCTGAGCAAACACATGAGCTCACACTGGGTCATGTTTGAAGGTTCAATCCTCAGGCTGCCATTGTGTCTCTGAGCAAGACCCTTCCCTGTCTGTGTGCGTTTGTGCGTTTGATACAGTTTGATACAGACACGGTTTTTCTGCTTCTTAAACCAAACGAGAACACACAACTGAAGCAGCTTTAGTGCTGTGTGCAGTGTCAGATGCAGGTTCAGGTGCAGTGGTGCGCGCTCACCTGCAGGTGGAGTGTGTCAGGTACAGTGTCAGGTGCAGTGGCGCGCGCTCACCTGCAGGTGGAGTGTGTCAGGTACAGTGTCAGGTACAGTGTCAGGTGCAGTGTCAGGTGCAGTGTCAGGTGCAGTGGCGCGCGCTCACCTGCAGGTGGAGTGTGTCAGGTACAGTGTCAGGTGCAGGTTCAGGTGCAGTGGTGCGCGCTCACCTGCAGGTGGAGTGTGTCAGGTACAGTGTCAGGTGCAGTGGCGCGCGCTCACCTGCAGGTGGAGTGTGTCAGGTGCAGTGTCAGGTGCAGTGGCTCGCGCTCACCTGCAGGTGGAGTGTGTCAGGTGCAGTGTCAGGTGCAGTGGCGCGCGCTCACCTGCAGGTGGAGTGTGTCAGGTGCAGTGGCGCGCGCTCACCTGCAGGTGGAGTGTGTCAGGTGCAGTGTCAGGTGCAGTGGCGCGTGCTCACCTGCAGGTGGAGTGTGTCAGGTACAGTGTCAGGTACAGTGTCAGGTGCAGTGTCAGGTGCAGTGTCAGGTGCAGTGTCAGGTGCAGTGGCGCGCGCTCACCTGCAGGTGGAGTGTGTCAGGTGCAGTGGCGCGCGCTCACCTGCAGGTGGAGTGTGTCAGGTGCAGTGGCGCGCGCTCACCTGCAGGTGGAGTGTGTCAGGTGCAGTGGCGCGTGCTCACCTGCAGGTGGAGTGTGTCAGGTGCAGTGTCAGGTGCAGTGGCGCGCGCTCACCTGCAGGTGGAGTGTGTCAGGTGCAGTGTCAGGTGCAGTGGCGCGTGCTCACCTGCAGGTGGAGTGTGTCAGGTGCAGTGTCAGGTGCAGTGGCGCGTGCTCACCTGCAGGTGGAGTGTGTCAGGTGCAGTGGCGCGCGCTCACCTGCAGGTGGAGTGTGTCAGGTGCAGTGGCGCGCGCTCACCTGCAGGTGGAGTGTGTCAGGTGCAGTGGCGCGTGCTCACCTGCAGGTGGAGTGTGTCAGGTGCAGTGTCAGGTGCAGTGGCGCGCGCTCACCTGCAGGTGGAGTGTGTCAGGTGCAGTGGCGCGCGCTCACCTGCAGGTGGAGTGTGTCAGGTGCAGTGGCGCGTGCTCACCTGCAGGTGGCTCACGATGCAGTACTGCTCAGGTGAGCTCAGGCCGCAGGTGGAGGTGGAGCTCAGGTTCACCGCTCGACCAATCAGAAGGTTCCCTGTTGCCGGGTAACAGCTGCCGTCTGTGCAGCCGTGAGGAGCCGACGGCAGGTCCTGAGACGCCACGCCCACCGCTAAAAGAGACGAGAGTCAGATGCCCTACCAGAGAATCAGATGCCCTCCCAGACAGTCAGGTGCCCTTCGAGAGTCAGCTGCCCTACCAGAGAGTCAGTCTCCCAGAGAGTCAGATGCCCTTCCTGTAGTTTAGATTCTATAAACCTGTTCTGAAGTGTCTGTGATTCTTGAAGTTTAATCTTCAGATTTCAGTCTCCCACACAAAAATAGTGAACATTTATTAGGAGCAAAATAAATCCAATGGTGACGTCCTCCCTCCCTTTGCTCTCTGTGCTAAGTCCCTCCCCCTTCAGAGCTCTATCCCAACACACTCAGTGTGCGTCGCACTAATGAAGCTCCTGCATCACATCAGGTTTGTCCAGTTGTTGTGTTCAGTTTTGTCTCATGTTTTTGTGTATTTATGGAGAATTGTCGTGTGGAGCCTGGGGACGTAGACTTGTGGGCGGAGCCTCGTACAGACTCGTACTGTGGGAGCCTGGGGGACGTAGACTTGTGGGAGGAGCCTCGTACAGACTCTTACTGTGGGAGCCTGGGGGACGTAGACTTGTGGGCGGAGCCTCGTACAGACTCGTACTGTGGGAGCCTGGGGGACGTAGACTTGTGGGCGGAGCCTCGTACAGACTCGCACTGTGGGAGCCTGGGGGACGTAGACTTGTGGGCGGAGCCTCGTACAGACTCGTACTGTGGGAGCCTGGGGGACGTAGACTTGTGGGCGGAGCCTCGTACAGACTCATACTGTGGGAGCATGGGGGACGTAGACTTGTGGGCGGAGCCTTGTACAGACTCGTACTGAGGGAGCCTGGGGATGTAGACTTGTGGGCGGAGCCTCGTACAGACTCGTACTGTGGGAGCCCGGGGGACGTAGACTTGTGGGCGGAGCCTCGTACAGACTCGTACTGTGGGAGCATGGGGGACGTAGACTTGTGGGTGGAGCCTCGTACAGACTCGTACTGAGGGAGCCTGGGGATGTAGACTTGTGGGCGGAGCCTCGTACAGACTCGTACTGTGGGAGCCTGGGGGACGTAGACTTGTGGGCGGAGCCTCGTACAGACTCGTACTGTGGGAGCCTGGGGGACGTAGACTTGTGGGCGGAGCCTCGTACAGACTCGTACTGTGGGAGCCTGGGGGACGTAGACTTGTGGGCGGAGCCTTACTTGAGAGATCACTAGATGACTCAAACATGCGTGGGTGACTCTAAAACCTCTTCAGGTTTGAGATGAGGAACATCGTTAGAACATGAGAGGAAGAGACAAAAGTCCTTTGTGCAGGACACCGCTGCTTTAAACGCGTTTAAAAACAGATTTTTGTCTGTGATGCGGGCGAGCGCTGATGACATCACCGCCCTCTTCATTTCGGACATGTTTAGACAAACACACGTATGTACAGAACCCCAGGAATGTGGAGAGGAAACAGCAGGTTCCTGTTCAGCGGCGCCATTTTGAGGACTTATGACCAATAATAATGAACAGAAGCCCCGCCCCCTGCTCCCTCCAGGTGTGAGGCGTCCCCGTACCTGTCCTCACTGTTCAAACCCCCGTACCTGTCCTCACTGTTCAAACACGTCTTTATGAATGGGCCACAGTGTAAATATTAACTGTAGATAGAGCGTCGTCATTGTGTCTCTGAGCAACACACTCGAGTCACAGTTAAAGCTCCAACACAAAACTTAAGTTATACTGTTCCTCCTCAAAAACACCTGGAGTTGTGTTTGTTTCATTCACATGTTTGAGGAACTCTTTATTATTAGTCTGTCTACATCTCCAAAGCTCCAAACGCTCTGTTCCACCTTGTGATGTCATCAAGTGGTAGTTTTCAAGTGAACAGCTCCTTTTTACCTTTAGTTCAGTCGAGATCGAAATGACCCAAATGATTCTAGTGAAGGTGTGTGGAGTTTAAAAACACAGTGGAGCACTTCCTGTATCACCACATGATGACATCACACAAGGTGGAACAGAGTGTTTTCAGTTTGAGAGAAGAACTCGTGTTAAATCTGCAGGTTTGTGTTAAACATGTGAATGAAACAAACACAACTCCAGGTGTTTGTGATGAGGAAACAACATTAGAGCAGAGGATTATGGGAACTTTAACGGAAAAGCATCACATTTAAAGCCCCACTACGGAACATTCCTGGAGGAGTGTCCTGCGCCGGTCTGTCTCCATGGAGATGTTATCACTTGGCTTGGAATGTTCCTCAGATTGGCATTAAACTCATTTATCTCCATGGAGACAAGAAAGTGATGATGTCAGGACAAGATCAACTCCCTGTGTGTCAGATGCCCTCCCTGTGTGTCAGATGCCCTCCCCGTGTGTCAGATGCCCTCCCCGTGTGTCAGATGCCCCTCCCTGTGTGTCAGATGCCCTCCCTGTGTGTCAGATGCCCTCCCCGTGTGTCAGATGCCCTCCCTGTGTGTCAGATGCCCTCCCTTCTTGAGGAGCGGTCGTGTGATAAGAGTCGAGATTACAGAAGAATTCACACAGACTTTTACACACCTCGCTCTCTCTTCACCTCTCCTCTCTGTCTCTCCTTCTTTCTCTCCATCTCTCTCTCTTTAACCACTCTTTCATTCTCTCCCCTGTATCTTTTCTCTTTTCCTCTCTTCTTTCCCCCATCACCTATCCTCTTTCCTTCCCCTCTGTCTCCTCTTTTGCTCTCTCTTCTCTCAACCCCTCCTCCCTCTCTCCCTTTTCTGTCCCACTTTCTTTCTGTCCTCCCTCTCTCATCTTTCTTTACCTGCTTTCTCCCTCCCTCTCTCTCCCTCCCTCCCTCTCTCTCTTTCTTTCTTCTCTTTCTCCCTCTCTACTTTCTCCCCCTCTCCCATTCTGTCCTCCCTCTCTCTTCTTTCTTCTCTCCCTCCCTCCCTCTCTCTTCTCTCTCTTCTTTCTTCTTTCCCTCCTCTCCCTCCCTCTCTCTTCTCTCCCTCCGTCCTCAGGGTGTTTTCCTCCTGATCTCGTTGTTCAAACACAACTTTATGAATGAGTTTAAACATTAACCCAGCGCGACCCAGTGACCCCCGACTGC